>CAXHWN010002136.1:387310-411810 GCA_964020975.1 Hermodice carunculata | reverse complement strand
GGATGAAACAGAAAACAGTCAAGTCTCTGAATTTACCTTTTAACTCATTCACGTACCATATGCACAGCTCATGTCAATTTTATTAAACTGCATCATTATCATGAACATACACTCAGCATCATCATGAACATACACTCGGAACACTACTTGAGAGAGATATTTTAACACTTGCCAGTAAGATATCTCTTTAAATTAGTAAGAGCTGACCTACTTGTTATAAGCTACAAATTTTGCCTTCTGCACCTAATTTACCACTTTTACTATGATTATAATCCAGTTAATTTGCAGTATATATGTTCAATGACAAGGTGACATAAACCAAGAAGACAGCAATCTGCAAATAAACCTGTTCTCAAGACAAAGATTCAAACCCTTAAAGTGCTATTTAAGACTGAGTCAACAGCTCTCCTAGATGCAAAGTGTCCCAAAGAAAGCTGTTGACTAAGACTCCTTTTTGCTTTAGACTAGGCTTGCTGGTATTTGAATGAAAGGTTTGGTCGTGAAGAATCTAAATCTTTTATTAAAACCATTATATGTTTAACGATATTGAGAAAACAACTGCAGTCGCATTAAGCACTTTAAGGGTGAGATTTTTTTTAGTTTCCCTGTCATGTTTTTTTCTCCCTTTTATATTCATGGAACACAGTTAATTTAAACTCCGTAGCAGGTGATGCTCTTGCCTGCTCAGCTGCACCTTAAAATGCATGCAATTCCTTTGATCCTGATGGCGTTGCTTCTTACAAATTTCAAATTGAATAGTCCAGTGTGTTAGCTAGGCAGGCAAATCATATGACATGTTTCTCAAGTCCATTTGAGTTAACTGACAAATACATGAAGCTTTGTTAGTTAAGCAGGCAACACTTTTTTTTCAATCTTACCTGACAGGACAGATCCCACAATGATGGATGAATATGTGCCAAGAGCCATCCTTGGGCTGCTGTCAAGGCTACCGCCCATAACCGGCCATCTGCAATAACAACTTTTTTTTGAAACGAGACAATTTTTTTGTTACAACAAGTCAAAGACTTTTTATTTTTCCATTGGGTCACATTTGTGGATTTGAAGACCAAAACATGCATCGTCACAGAAAGGACAGGCTGGAACAAGGGCTTTGGACCATCAATATATAACGGCAAAAAAAAAGTGATTTTTTTTTACTTTTGGAATAAAATGTGGCCTTTTATTATTAAATATATTGCTTTTCATTAATGTGTATAGCTGGTTAGACAAACCAGTATGTAACATTTATTTTTTTACGAAAAGTCTGTTGTTGTGTCTTGTCACGGACAGGACACATTTGTCTGGCTTGATAACAGCATCATTTTATAAAAAAAAAATTATGTAAGGTACAATCATAGATTTATGTCCTTTTTTTAAAACTCACATTCCATAGACTACAAACACATGTACAAGTGTAAATGTCTGCAGTGAAATCTCCCCATTATAACTGCTCTATGAAGAGATTATACATTTAAAATAGCAAGCACTATTTCCTGACCTTGTTAGGATTGCTTAATATGTTTCTGTACTCAATAAGTCCACAGCATCAATAACCTATGTGCTAGTATACAAGAACAATAGTTAAATTGGCCTATTAATTATGTCACATCAATCTGGCATTTGTCTTCAACTTCTATTTATCACTTTCACAGGACAGAGTTGTATGACTAGTGTTCAAGCTTACTTTGTCATCACAATAAGAAAATAATAATCTTTTTCAACTTGGTTAGTATAAAGTTTAACTTACTTGCACATGTAAAGTTTGGTGTATGAGCTGAGACTGAACTGAGCTGAGGTCTGCAGAGTTCATCACGTCAAATTTCTATAACCCAACATTTAAGACTGACAATCCATTGAGATTCTCATGCTGTACTATGCTATCAAGACATATTGTGTTCAACAAGTTAATTCCGGGCAGTATCTTTGACATAGTTTGCATAGTTCGATCGGCTGTCACAACAGCCTTTGAGAAACAATGTGTAGATTATTTTTGCAATCCATCCAATGGTGTAGATTCCTTGAGGTTTCTCACAACACATGAAAACTATATTAAACCATGGTCTGCTGAGTACATCATGTCAAAGCTTTTTATTGGGCGTTTTAGTTTCTTTTAACCCAAGTTCTTAGTTTTGAGTTTTGAGTTAAAGTCTTTTATATACTTGTCAAAAATCCTTGTACTGTCTTTGTATGCAACACACGGCACATGGTGCCCTACATGTAACTGGCTCTGTTGTATTTGATATCTTTCCTCGCTCACGGGGGCTCAATGTTTATCATTACTAAAGGAACCAAACTGCTGTCCGGGGATCCAGGCATGAGTGCATTCTGACCGAAATATATACATTGTTTGTTTTGCATTAATGTGACTAACTTAGTACTTTTGGTGGCGCCACTAGTATCAAAATGGACTGAGATTTTTATACGCTCTCCAAGTCCTTGATGTTATATTGGTCTAACTTGAAAACTGTGGACGGTATTGCCGTCACAAGATTTTCACATTTTGACCTGTATATTACACAATACTATAGGTGGTGCCACCAACTTTGATGTCGACAAAGATTTTTATACAGTTAAATGTTACGTGGGCCTATCTCAAAAATTGTGGGGTGCAGAGCATTAACAAGTTGACCCCTATATTCAAACTGGCCATTTGACTTTGAGCTTCGACTCTGATTAAAAAATTGTTAGTGTTCAAAATATGTGTTCTACATCCAGCTTTCCATATAAAGTCTGTTTGTTCAAATCGGGTAATAACTTTGCGAGTCATTGATGAAAAACAACAAACCTGGACAAGTGCCAATTTGAAACTCCACAATTACTGGGTCACAGTGACCCCAAAAGTAGGTCAAAAAGTACAGTTTTATGTACAGTGAAACCTCATTATAAGGACACTCAAATATCCGACATATTCAATATAATGATGCAAATTTTCATGGAAAAAAGTTCATTTTCTTTGTTATTTGATTCATTTATCTGACATACTCAGTTATCTGACACTTTTTTAGGTAACAGATGGTGTCATTATATTGAGTTTTCACTGTATTATGTAATCAAGCACAATTTGGATCAGGTGCCCAACTCTCTTTGCCATTGATGTCAAAGCTACACCCTACCATTACAAAATCCCCTTTTCAACTTTACAGGCATGGTGACCTCACAAAAATAGGTCAAGGTCACTGATATTACATAACATTCTACTTTTCGCCATGGTCTATATATCTTATACATTTAGCAAGTCCAAACCAATTACTTTTCTAAATTCTATGAAGATCCGCCAAAATTCACATTTTGATCCCTATATTACATAATATTGTAGGTGTCCCCACCAGTATCAAAAGGACCCTAGATTTTCATACACCCTGTAAGTCCTGAAAGTTATATTGGGCTAACTTGAAAACTGTGGATGGAATCACACTCATGAGCACAAGTTTAAAGACGTCTCTAGTATGTTACACTTATGTACTAACATGAACAATGATCGTGAAGTGAGTGTATAAGGTAATTGACTATAGTCACCTCTACACCAAGTGATGAAATAGGAGGAGCCAACAATGAATGATGGTTTCTGACAGTAGACAGACCAAAGAAAATCTGTAGGTGGGTTTAAGTTACCTTTACGGTATAGCGACTATCACCCCACCACCACTTCTATGCTCTACAGATTGGCAGACATGAGCGGTTGCATTTAAGCTCTGTGACCTTTGGTCAGCAGAGTGAAAAAAGAATTCTGATCTTCAAAAGGAAATGTTATTTTCATATATATCAATTAATAAATTTACGAAACAGGACCAGAACTGCATGACAAATATTTCCTGATACTTACAGATTTAATCTTTCAAATAATATAAAGGTTTGATCAGTTTGGCCTGATTACTTTTTTCACAACTATGTCGCAGTTATTATGAAATGCTCCTCATTTGGGTAGTATTTCAAATGCCTGTGTACTTATTTACCTGTAACTTGCATCCATTTGTAATCAGTCAGGTGGTATTGTTGTTGGTTTAAAAAAAAAAGATCAAAGATCTTTTAGACAGACTGTGTAGCTAGGTTATACAGACAAGAGTGTGCACTCACCTTACTCTTGGCCTCTGCCCACATTAATATGTTGGAACAAAGTGTCTTCCAATTTCCAAAGTAAACTGCATACCCTGCAAATGTACAGTGGGCATTGAAATGTAATCATGGTAATGGAAACCACATTTTCAGCATGTCATACAGGGCTATAAATTTCCAATTTTCTGCAAAATCAAATGCAGATACGTGGACTCGGCTGGACTAAAAACTTGGCATTTACAGGATACAGAACTCACACCATGATGTTTAAGAAGCATGAAGTTTGGCATGCCTTGGGATCCGTCATTTCACACACTTCCTGCCAAATAACAATTATGGCTGGGTAATATGCACTATGCAGAGATATCACATGCCAATTATCAACACACATATACATACATCGTGTTTCTCTTATCAAAGGTCAACAAAATTTGACTAGTGACACATCTTGATTTAAACTGGTGCAATAACCAAGTCCTCCAAAACTTCATTCATAATAAAAGTGCTTCTCATGAAAAATGTCTCCTGTCATCCCATCTACAAATATGATCATCATGCCAAATGTTGCCTATAAGCTGTGCATACTCTGTCATAACATTGATAATTCAGAAAATCATCATTTTTTAAATAAAATTAAATTTTATTTAAAAAATATATAATAAAAATAATGAAAATAAAACACATGTTTAAGCATATGTAACAGTAACACTGCACTGTCAAGTCCCACGTGTCCACTCATATTTAACAATACATGTACTTCAATTTCATCACACTGTGCTCATTTCCTCTTACTTTGTACAGTGTTTGCAGTCTTCTTTTTGACAGTACCCATCATACAGTGTGCTTGAATCTCTCACCAAAGCTTCATACAGATCTTTACCATGTGTTTGCCCTCATTGTGCAATTTCCAAATGCACCCAAAAAGATATCCCTGTAACATGCTTTGCGTAATCCCAAATTTGGGCATGTGCCCACCCCCCCCCCCCACCCCCGTACTTCATTTTTTTCACAGTCCCCTTCTATTCCATTAGTATGACAACCTGTTATTGGATTTTTGAAGTTCTCACAATGGTTGACCATTTCATACACACATCCATAGCCTTTTCAATTGCAGTAAGCAGTCTAAAGGAATAATGGACCCCGGAGCAATGTGTTTTAAAATGATTGGAAGCAGTGTTTTCTCACTTCTGTCTTCTACTGCTACAGCAAAGCATTTTCTGTTATTGTCCTTCTCCCTCCCTCCATAGACCCAACTCGACTTGCAGTCATAACCCCGGTTATACTTACACTTGGCAAATTTTGACTCGTCTATTTCTACCGCTACATCTTTCCCCCCTATCTGCTGCCTATTTTCATTCAACTGTATCATAGTTTCTTGGCATACTTGCCAACAAAAACTGGCCCAATCTACATTTGTATTGTCACTGATGTTAATTTTTTTTAATCCGCTTTTCTCTTACGCCCACAGCCGACAACATATATATGCATTTTGCACTATTTCTTCTAGTGTCATATTTGAGTTGTCAAACCAGGTACCATGTTTTATGCTCACTTTTACATCATGATACTGTGGTATTTTCCTTTGGTAGTGCCAAAGCACACCATCACTGCTCCAATAATCCAATGCTACTAGTCTTACCTCCTCCCCACACCTGTAACAATAACTCTTTTTCGGCAGGTAACCCTCTGCAAATAAGTAATTAATTGTTGCCTCCTTGCTAAATAAATATTTAATAAGATCTGGATAAGTCACATCTCTGTCTTTATCTTCTTTTCCATAACTCCCATAGCTCTGTCCCACCTGGACTCCACAATCTTTGCATTTTTTTTTAATCCAACATTGGTGTCCATGTTTCCCTGTCACCACCGCCAACTTTCATCATTTGCTTACCACTGGTACCAAGGGCTGTACTAAGTACAGAATACCTTGTTTCCGTCACTGACTTCTTTTTAAGTTTCTCATAAACACCACCACCATCACTTTCAACATCATTTACTGTAAATTTCTTTAATTTCGCCGTACTCTTGTTTTCACTTATTTTGCTGATGGCACAAAACTGTGAAAATAAAAACACAATGAAATAGCATTTTAACAATGCTTGAATAGGAATTATGTCCAAAGCAGGGAAATTAAAACAGTAGTGAAATGTCAAAAATACAAAAACTGTGAAAATTTATACATACTAAAATAAAGCAATTTACAGTATACTTCCCATCTCCAGCTTATGTAAGTCTTTTCTTGACCCTCAATATTACATGTTAAAGCAAAACCTTAAAGTGTATAACAATATTTTAAGAAAAAATATTAATCAATGTAAAAAAGACTATTACCATTCTCAGTTTGAGATATTTAAGAATGACGTGAAAAAGACCTGGGATACAATTCGATCAGTCTTAGGTATAAATAAAAATAAATCAAGCTTTCCCTCATTTTTCATGATAGATGGTACTGAAACAACTAACAAAGAAATTATCGCCAACAGATTTAATACTTTTTTCACAAATATTGGCCCGAAATTAGCTGCTAACATAAACGTGTCAAATAAACCAAACTTTTCCTTTTACCTGAAAGAAAAAACACACAACAGATTCTCTTTTTCACACATCGGCCCTGAGGACATTAAAAATATCGTCAAAAATCTCAAACCCAAGTCCAGCACAGGTCATGACAACTTATCCATGAAGCTCCTGAAAGGCATTACCTCAATTCATGAACCACTAGCACTTATTATAAATCAATCATTAACAACAGGTATTTTCCCACAAAAACTAAAAATTGCTAAAGTCATACCCATTTACAAAAAAGATGATAATACATTGCCAGACAATTACAGACCCATCTCTATCTTACCTGCCATGTCCAAAATAATTGAAAAAGTTGTATACACACAACTATATGACTACTTCATTAGCAAAACTCTTTTCTATACTAGTCAGCATGGGTTTAAAAAACTACACTCTACAGAAACTGCCGCATTAGAATTTGTTGACCGTATTATTAAATTCCTTGACACTGGGAAACTACCAATAAGCATATTTATTGACTTATCAAAAGCCTTCGACACTTTAAACCATCAGATTCTCATCGAAAAATTAGCGTACTATGGCATAACTGGCATTACTTTAAATTGGTTTCGTAGTTACCTTACAAATAGAACTCAGTATGTTCAGGTTGATGATGTCTGTTCTCAGCATCTTCATATAACCACAGGTGTCCCACAAGGATCAATACTCGGCCCTCTCCTATTCATAATTTACACTAACGACATGCATTTTGCCTCGTCAAAATTTGATTCAATCCTCTATGCAGATGACACCACATTACTCAACTCGTTATGTTCCTTCACTTTCCCTTCTGGAAACAATATACATGCGCAAAATGCATCAGACAATATCAATGTTGAACTAAATAAAGTGTATGACTGGCTAGCTGCAAACAAATTATCCTTAAATATAAGGAAAACAAAGTTCATGATCTTTCATTTTCCCCAACGAAAGCTGGATTTTGGTTTAACCTTAAAGATTGACAACACTCCAATTTCTAAGACAGAAGAATTTGACTTTTTGGGTTTACGAATTCAAGAAAACCTAAAGTGGGATGCTCATGTAAGTAAAATAGGAAACAAACTTGCTAAAGTAAATGGGATCTTGAAGAAAATCAACAAATTTGTACCAAAAAGTGGCCTTTTGCATATTTATAATTCACTGTTTTTATCACATTTAAACTATGGTATTCTTGTATGGGGATTTTCATATGAGCGTATTTCTATGCTTCAAAAAAAGGCTATCCGCACAATTTGTAATGCTAATTATAATGCACATACCGCCCCGCTTTTTAAGCAGCTAAATCTATTGAAAATAGAGGATTTGAGAAAGTTGAAAGCACTGAAATTTTACTACAAATATTCACATGACGAACTTCCTTATTATTTCAAAGGCATGTATCAAGTTAAACAACCCACTCATACCTATTACTTTCGTACCAGAGTCGTGCCTCCCCTCACAATACCCAACAAAACCAGATCAAAAGATTGCATTAGATACTACATCCCAAGTTTACTTCTTATTACACCTCCCTGTATAACTGATAAAATTTATTCCCATTCATACCACGGTTTTTCTAGTTATATAAAAAAAAATCTACATAAATGAATACCAAGAGTTCTGTACCCTGCCAGATTGTTTTGTATGTAACAGATAATAGAATGTATTGTATTTATTTTTCCTCATCATCCAAAGTTTTGACTGCCCAGTGATTCTTTTATTTCAGTTAAGCAATCCATGTGCAAGATGCTGTAAATTAGTTACCCGTTAAAGGTGGCCCCAGCGATAGCGGATCTCCATCCTTAGCTGGGTCATCCTGACAAGACTTCTCATAAGCTTTTGTTATTAATGAATGTACACTACTGATGTTAATTTTCTTGTATTTTGATTCCTCATTGTCAAATAAAATGTTTCTGAGTTTTCCTCTACCAAACACTCCGCCATCGGAAACCATACCACCTACACCAACCTTTTTTTAGTTTCCCTTTTCACTGTCACTATTGACACAAAAACCACCAGTACCACCAACATTTACAACAATGTTTTCTTTGTCACTATCCACATTGGCCCTTTTCTTCTGTACACTGGTAATTACAAAATCTAATTTTTGCCTGAGGGCACTTTCTGTGCTGTCTTTCTTCAAATTCTTGTCATGACATCTCTTGGCCCGAAATGGTATCCTTGGTTGTATGGGCAACACTACCTCAAAATTACATCACTGTCAGGTGACCACTCTATCTTTCTTTTAAATGTTTCTTTTTTTTCTTCTCCATACCTTTTTTCCACATTTTTCCAGATTTTTGCTGGTGCCTGTTTCCCTTTCCCCTTTTTTTCTGATTTTGAAAATGTGCCAATATGAAGGTCACCCTGCCATCTATCGGCAGGAAACTAAACTATGAAACCATTATACACACTGGTTTCATGGGTTGTTATCTTTTATGATTAGGGCCTGTATTTTTCTGTTTTTAACGGAAACGGAATGGAATTAATGAATTTTTGTCACCTCTGAAACAGAATTTGCTGTTTTGGCTTAGTGTATTTTAGATACAAAGAGAACTACTGAAACGGAATTTGGAAATTTCTGGCTGGTGAAACGGAATTTCTAGTTTTTTGAAACGGAAAAATACAGGCCCTATATAATCAATTATTTCTGCATGATTTATCAATTTGTTTACCTATAAAAGGCAATCTGACATCATTAGATATACTGTGAAATGGTATAAATAGAAAATACGCTGGTTTTTAATGACCAGAAGTCACTGCACAATCCAACAGGGATGACTTTGGAGCTTCTTTGGAATATGGTCCGGATTTTGGAGCTTTGGGTTTTATTCATTTGGCAAAAATGGCCGTTTCGTATGTGGGGGGTATGGGGGTAACCCCATCCCCCCCCCCACACACACCCCTTCGCAATACCTCTTCCACTACCCTGCGGGGAGTCAACCCACCCATAGCCCAAACCCTTTCCTGTAACCCTCCTCTCTTACAGCCTGAGCTAGCGGGGACTGTTGGTGGGCCATGGCATTTATGCCCAACTTGAAAGCTCGAATGAGAATGCATTGCAAGGAGCACCCTCTAGCAGGAACCAGAAGTAGGCCTACTACTAGACCAATATGGCGCATGAAGATGACTACAGAGGCTACAGGTACTATACTCAAGTGGAAAATAACTAAGATAGAGTGCACAGATACTAAATTTAACAACTGTTATCATAACCTGCAATAGTTACTAGTTCCTCTGAAAAAGTTTCTGATAATACATGCCATACTTTAATTTTTAAACACCAGTACCGAATTCCATAGAACAGCCATAACTATTTTTTTTTTTGCAGTCCTTCGTAGATAGGCCTGCATGGCTGATCCAGGCTGTGACTGCTCGTGCTTATTTTAGTTAGAGCTTGACAGTGGGAACTGCTATAAATTTCGTTTAGATAATTCTCATCCAGGACTGCCATTGATTCAAAGTGTCACTTCAGGGACAAGTAGTATAGACCATCAGGAACACAAAATAATTAGCAAAGTGCCAAAGAATATAGCAGCAAATACTCCCTTGGGACAAGGGACACACGAAACTCATCGTAAATTGGTCAAATTTTGAGCTTGTTTCAGGAAGTGTCCTTAATGATGAATGGCAGTTGACGTCTCTGCTCATAATGTAAACACCGTCATCGGCATTGATTTGGCATTTGCTTCCACATCAAGCAACCACAACTGTGCTTGCCGCCCTGGCCTGGGTATGGCATTGGCCTGCATTGATGCCGTCTTCCACCACTGGCCTTGGAGGCGCTTGACTGAGGTCGCCTCAGGACCATTTCCCACACACCACCGTGTACGGGGACAGTAGTGACACTGGGAAGTGGGGTGACGCATCCCTGGCCCGTGTCGCGCACGCACAGGGTGACCACTACCAGAATTAAATCAACCAACCACATACAAAAACACACACATTATGAGACATCTCACATTTTTTGGTACATTTTAACACCACATATGCATGAAAGGTGTGAAATTACAAAACTGACCTCATTTTCGTTTGCATTGTAACCCGCGGTCGTCATTTGCAGCGATTTTTTCAGTTTTTCGATATCAGCGTTCAGCTCTTCCGGAAGTCTTCTCGGTGGCTTCTTGCAAAGTGAAATAGTGCGCCAAATACAAGTAACAGTCACTTACCCGTTACCGCCATTATGTGAGATGCCCTTTATTTCCCAGGAAAATTGTGCAAACAACTCTGTCCAATGGAATCACTTTATATGATATTAAGCTTGACCCAGGAAAAGCAAATAATTATTGAAACTACTCTACATAAATGTATGCAGACTTGTTACTAAAGTTAGAAACCTTGGTTTTATGAAATACATTATAATAGATCCATCACTTTTGTTACTAATTCAAATTTTAATGAATGTGTGGACCCTGGCAAATTTCCAGACGGTGCCAAGGCAGCAGAAGTTAGACCTATCTATAAGAAAAACAATGCCCACGCGTCAGCTTAACTGCTTGTTTCGTTAAGGCCGGTTTCTTGACCAGAAATTTAAACTTCTCTATAAATCTTTTGCTTTGTCCAACTGTAACTACTGCCCAGCTGTCTGGCACTTCTGCGGAAGTGTAAACGTTCTCAAGCTAGAGAAGAAAGACTTCAAAGAGTTCAGAGCACTGAAATTTGTGTATAAAAGATATGACCTGGAGTATTTGTTTCTCCTTCATATGGCTGGGTTACCGACTCTGGAGCTGTCTAGACAAAGAGCAATCGCCACAGAGGTTTTCCAAGGGATTCACAGCGCTAGCCCTTCTTACATCAGTAATATGTTTACCTTGAGGCCTCACAGCTATTCGTTGAGGACAATGAACTCTCTTTATCCTTCATCGCACAGCTCAAGAAAGGGCGGACTTCACTCTTTTTCTAACAATGGCACTTCAATTTGGAACTCTCTTCCCACTCATTTAGGAACTGAGTCGGACTTTTTAACTTTCAATAGACTAGTTAAGAACTGGGAAGATGCGAAGTGCAAGTGCAGCTATTGTAGTATGTCTCCAGAGTCTTTTCAACTTATTTAAAGAAAAAGAAAAGGAGAAGGGAAAAAAATCTTAAACTTTTCTTTTCCAACTTCATATCATTTCCATTTATACCCAATGTTTTAGATATATCACAACTCGGTCATAATAGCAGCCAGCCTGCTAATGTTTGTATGTTTTAACCCCCCCCCCCCCCGAGTATAAATAAAGCTTTGTATCTTGTATAGGTATGACTCAGTTGACATCCAGGAAACCAAATCAAAGAGACAACTTCGATTTTGAGAGAGTCAGTCTTTATAACTTTTTAATGATTAGAAATGAAATAACTTTGTTGACATATAGCATTTACACGGTGTCATCAAAAGACATACAAAAGCACAACAACAACAAAATAAAACCCGAATAAAAATTAAAAAGAACACTTCCCTGGTAGGGGGGTATACATGAATAATCTATATATCTACTCACTTCTACCTGCTTTACGGAGCTCCTGCCACTGCTGTTTTAGTGACCTATGAACTCATGTCGCATTTCAAATGCAGTATTTACAAATTTCAAGATTGGTTTATGTACAGCTGCCTCGCCATACCCCATTGTCATAATAAAATTGAATTTTCAGATTTATCAAATTGTGCAAAACCACAGTAGATACATGGAAGATAACTAAATAAATGTGTCCCATGTTCGGAGTAGTAACTACAATCTTATATAAAATGAGATTTATCATCCACTGAATCGGTTTTGCAAATTGCACATTTGCGCAATTCAACTTGGGTTTTTGGTCTGGTGTATCTTCCTCCTTTAATCTGAACAGTGTGTGCACTAATTCTCAACTTACTACAGTTTTTGCTCCTGTTGACAAGAGTATTCTTCATATAATTTTCAATTTCAAAAGTATTTTTCAATTTACAACATATTTGCAGTTTGTGCGAACCAACATTGTTGTTTCCGTTAACTTGGACCAGCCAATGGATTTTGTATTGGTTTTACAATTGTTGCATCAATTTTATTATCATAGTTAACTTGGACCAGCCAATGGATTTTGTATTGGTTTTTACAATTGTTGCATCAATCTTATTATCATAGTATTTGGATTTGTACCATCTAAATTTGACTAAATATCATGAGGCCCAGCATATATTAGGATTTTTTAACAAATTTCAACCAGCAGTAGTTATTCTCTCTACATAAGTTGTAATTTTCCATGAGACATCTATATCTTAATATATCCTGTGCACTATCTTCGAGATATGGCCAATATTTCACTGCTCCATAGAATTTAGCATTGATTTAGTAAACATCATAAGAAAATTATTAAAAAGTATGGTGGTATAGGTTTTGCGTAAAAAAGCTACATGATAAGGCTGAATATATCACAGATAATTCATATGATGGTGCATGCTTGTTCTATCTGAAAGAACAAATAATGGGAAAATAAAGGACTCGTTATTAATTGTTATGTTGAATAAGAAAGTTCATTTTACTTTCAACCAGACAGTTTTGTTCTGTTAGAAGAATATATGGTAAAAGACGGTGCCAATACGCCTAGTATACTAATGGGCGATCTAAATTCACGAAACGGAAATTTGAACAATGTCACTCATTACGTTGATATAATAATGTTATGAACAGTGTAAATATCAATCAAACAATGAAAGAAGATATGTTATTTGAGCAAAGCTTAGAGAGACTTGCTATTCAAAGGAAAAGTATCTCCTGTGATCGTCAAATAAACAATGATGGTAATAGACTCATCAATTTTTGAAAATCTTATGGTTTATTAATCGCTCATGTTAGAATTGGTAATGACATCCCTGGTAAAGCTGCATGTAAAGAAGCTATAGTATGGTAGATTATTTTATATTTTCACCTTGTCTTTTTCCCAATGTCTCGAACTTTTATGTTCTAGATTTTGATGAAAATTTGCCAGATGTCCACAAACCTATCTTAATGTTTGTAAAGGCTGATTTTGACACCTGTAATCTTGAAGACACTGAAAAGTCTGATAGCAGTTCTGATATATTTCGAAGGTGAAAGTGGCAAGATGGATTCAAACATATTTTCTTACAGAATTTGC
Organism: Hermodice carunculata; assembly: GCA_964020975.1. Taxonomy (NCBI): domain Eukaryota; kingdom Metazoa; phylum Annelida; class Polychaeta; order Eunicida; family Amphinomidae; genus Hermodice; species Hermodice carunculata. The sequence goes on along the minus strand of CAXHWN010002136.1, from coordinate 398,124 downwards.
CTATCGAAAAAAAATCAATGTAATGACAAAATGTCCCACTTTCTGAATGATAAACTCAACATCTCACAGCAAGTTGTTGACTTGATCTCTGACTCAGTATGTAATATGAAAGAGAGTGGCCAAACTTGTTGGTATTTCGCAAAAGTAAATAGTAAGAACCCAAGAGAAAATGTACAAAGACACCATGATTTAATCAAGATTGTGAAGATCACAGGCGCAGATTTCTGACCGCCGTAAATCAATGCAGAAAAATCTTGAGAAATAAAGAGACAAAAGCTGAAAGAAAGGCTGCGAGGAAGGCTTGCAAGAAAAATCTATCAACAAGTGGTTTGTTGAGTATATAGAAAACATTGTTCGAAGAATTAGAGGCCTAAAATCTGAGAATCCAAAGGGTGATTGAGCCATCCTTCATGGAAGCAAAAATCAGAAGAGCAAACAAATAGGCAAAATATGTATGGAAGTCTTTGCAGATCATTTTAGAGCTTTAAATAGTGAAGAGACGAATGAGGATGGTTTTAATCTAGAAGATATTAACACGTCTGGTAATCTTAGTCTCAATGACTTGTTTACAGTTGACGAAATCAAGCAGATAATACAAAAGCTCAAAAACAGGAAATCCAGTGGAATAGACCAAATTAATAATAAATTTAAAGGGAGCCTCTCCTAAAATGGCGCTCGTCTGTGCCAAATTGTTTAACTTTGTCTTGTTAACAGGAATTTTCTTGAACCTTGGGCAATTGGTCACATTAAACATATTCAAAAGAATAAAGGGTACCAAAACGATGTGGACAATTAATTATACAGGCATCACGATCTTAAGTTATATTGGTAAGTCTTTAAACTGCCTGTATTAACAATCGGATCAAAAGCTTTTTGAAAGAAAATGAGTTACTTGGTGAAGACCAACTTAAGCAGGATTTAGAGCAGGTTATTAAAAAATATACCATATCTTTCTCTACATTTTCCTATTGATCTGCATAGCGTTAAAAGTAAGTGATTCTACAGTACTTTTGTGGACTGTGGGGAAGCTTTTGACAGGTTTGACAGAATATGGTTGTGGAAAATTGGCAAGTCATCAAATTAATGTTAATATACTAAAGGCAATCTACGATTTGTATAGAAAGAGCAAAGTCATATGTTAAAGTAAATGTAGAATCATTAGAATCTTTTACAAATAATGTTGGCGTGAGACAAGCAGAAAACTTATCTCTTACACTGCTTGCTCTGTATATGAATGATTTACAGCAATATTGTGGACTGGAGACTCTGGGTGAAGATATTGGTACTTATTTAGGTGATGAAGATGTTGAAACGTAGGTTAGGTTATACTTGTTACTTAATGTAGGTGACGCAATAATTTTCACAGACTCCCCTAATCAAATGCAAGAGGACCTTTCTCAACTCGAAAGGTATTGGACGAATTTCAGACTAAAAATTAATATTAAAAAGCAAAGATCATAGTATTTGGCAGAGGGCAAAGTAAATATACCTATATTATTACTTACAGAAATGACAGAATTAATATTGTCCCTTATAATTATACATACAATTTTGGAAATAAAATCTTCAACTTCAACCCGCCTCAACACGGCCAACACCGTGAACTTGAAATTCATGCACGCCCAATGTACATCGCGGTTTAACTGAAAAATTCCTGTGCATTAACTGTCATTAACAAACAAACAAACAAAAAAAAAAAAAAAAAAAAAAAAAAAAAAAAAAAAAAAATAATAATAATGAAAGCAAATATTTGATGTGGATGCACCTTTAAAATATTTTGGGCGACTGAACACCTTAAAAAGTTGGATTTTGATTCTGATTCTAATTCTTTCAACTTCAAAACATGTTTATTTTCATCGATCTGTCTGTTTATTGTAATTTTGGGATATGAGCTGATTTTGCAAACTCAGATTAATGTATGCTTTGAAAATGGAATCAAATATAACCTGATGATTAATTTTCTTTCTTATATAAATCTTTTTACACAGAAAAAGTATGCTCTTAAACAACCAATTACATATAGTTTGAGAAAATAGCACAAGAAATAAAAGTTGGAAATCTCATCTGCATTTAATTTGAATGGCTGTGCTGGCACATATGTGACTGCATGTATATAACTAATTGTGACCGTCAAGAGAATGTTATGATCCTGCAATATGCCAAATAAAATAGCGAACTTTTAGAGAAAATAACTTATTAATTTTGAACACCACATGGACATTTATTTAGTGTAAATTGCTTTATTTTCGCGTGTGAAATTTTCACTTTTTTTTCCATTTTTGACATTTCACTGTAGTTTTAATTTCACTATTTTGGACATAATTCCTATTCAAACAGTTAAAATACAATTTCACTGTTTTTGTTTTCACGGTTTTGTGCCACCAGCGAAATTAAAGCAATTTACAGTATGTTATACCCCTTTCATACCCCAGTTTTGCCAAAAGAGTCAACCTTGCATACATGTATTTTTTTGAAATCAAAAGAGATGGTGCAAGGACCATCGTGACAGAAAAGTTTTCAACAGGAACAAAATGGTGAACCATCTGGGACACCGAGTGAGCCACTGCAGTACTAGCTACCAGGCTTAGGCCTACTTCACTTATGCTAATCCGTTTGAATGTTCAATATATTTATTTTATTATCTTCAAAATTATTTAAACATGATGTTGCTAATCCAACTTCGATTCCCATGCAGAATTGATTTCTTATGAAGTTGAGAATCCAACTTTGATTCCAATGCACAATTAGTTCTTTATTGAAGTCGCGCCGTGTGCAAGATTCAGACTGCTCGTGTCATTGTCATGGTCTTATGTATCGATGCATGTGTAGCTCATGCATACAAAATATTGTAGGGTTTTAATTTGTAGAAGCTTTGAAGGCACACAGCATTTCTTTGAAGCAAATTGTTCTAGTTTTTTTTGTATTTAATTTATTTGGATCTTTTTTAAATCCTCTGCTTTTCAAAAGTCTTTGAAATTGGATTCCCCTGGGTGGTAACTTGTTCAGCAGGCAGTGCTGCAAGTACTTGTTTCTCTATTTTTAATTTCTTCTCCTCTAAAACAGTATGCTGTAACAGTTCAAACTTGGTAAAAATTTAGCTTGACATACTCTCCACCAAACATGTACATTCATAAAACACCGCCATCATTTGATGATTTTTCACAATTTTTCAAAATTACATAATGATTGCTCCTCACAGCTCAGTTCCATCTGCAGCTTAGCTCAGGGTGCGACTTATTTTGGTTTCAAGTATCAAGGTAAGCTGAGGACGGCTGTTCACATAGCCCTCTAGTTAATCATCCAAGGGGAACTTGTGAGAGTTTGTGATTAGGAAAAATTACCTTCCTTCACACATGTACTGATATTTACACAGCTTCAATTCAAGCAAATGCCAGGCATGAACTTCAAACCTTTTCTTCCATTTTACAAAGCCGAAATTACCAACCAGATCATGGCATGAAAAGGTCAGATAGTTGTGAACAATTTCACAACTGTACGATCCTTTAATACCATGATATTTTCAAAGCAAATCCTTTAAAAACACAAAAGTTGGTCACCATGTCAAAACATAAACATCATGCCTGAAATTGACTTGTAAAATATTCTTTTTTTTTGGAAATAAGAGCAAACTAGATACACAAATGAATGGAACAAGATTTGCACAGATTTAATGCACTGATGATACAAACTGCAGGAATACAGGTCAACATCTTATCATCAGATTGTTCACTGCACTGCACATAATAATTGACTCTACACATTTGTCTTAAAATAGAGATTGTTTTGTTTATACCAAAGGGTGACTGTAACTATAAACATTCAGATAATCTCCTTGTATAGAAAAATATACAACTCATTCATAGTTACAAATCTTAGGCTTTCACTATTGTTTTGTTGCTTCATTGAGTCAGCCTCTTTGTAGCTGCTGCCATATAGCAGGACAAATTAGCAGTGAATGTCAAGGAATAAAAATCCAAGCTGCACAAATTTTTAATCACTTGTTTCAATCACTTACAATTCTAGTCCTCTGTGACCTCTGGCATACTGGTTTATCAAAATAGCACAGTTTCTTAGAAATCCATGATCAACATGACCAGTAGTGTAAGGTAAGGAGAGGAAAATCTGATATTTCTGTCATTTTTCATTTTAATTTTTTAGAAAGACTGGATGTGCATTTGATTCAAAACACAATGACCTACAGACGTTAAAACCCCCTCAGCAATCACTTTCCCATACACATATGGTGATCAAGACTGCCAGGTGATCATGCCTGAGAGTGACATTGTGCTAGTGTCATGGACTGGCACTGAATGCCATTTGAATGACTCATTATCAGTTCTAGTCTTTGTTTGAGACTATGGTGCTGCCACCTAGTGATAATAACACCAAAAATACAAATGCAAAGAGGCCTCAACCACTGTGACCCAAGTTACCTTGACAGTCTTATAATTCTTGGTAAACTCCAGTCTGTCGTACCCATGCTAGGAAACAGCAGTATTAATCATTTTTCCATTGACTTTATCTCAGTCAACATTGCATTGAAAGACATGCATTTACCACAAACCAGTGAGGTCACAGAAGTCTGATCCATTCATGTTTGCATCACCAAAGTTTTGGATACATCATGGTGACAAAGCAGTGAACCAACCAACATTTTATTTAACTTGAAAACATTAATGAATAGCCTACAGAAAAGGGCCATTTTTCATCAGCATGTAGGTCTTTGTCAAGTCCATGACACATTTTTTTTCCAGTAAAATTGGGACATCAGTATGGTTAAAGAATTTGTGGGCATGTTTTAGAATTCAAAAATCAAGCTGAAATTATGGTTTACAAAACTTGTGGTCACCATGTCATGAACTCCAGGGTAGATATATATTCTGTTGAGACATTTTTTGCTAACAAAACAGCTATAAAATTAATAGTAGTGTACTTTTAGGGCACCTATAATTCTAGGTTACATCAAAACCTGAAATGTTGCAGATCAATACAGTAAACTGTAAGAGAATATGAATTCATGAAGAAGTCATTCACAGGAATATAAATTTTAATAAAACATGTATTTCCTTATTTTCTCTTCATGTATCTTTTTGTCATTTACGTACCGGAGACCCTTATGTCAACCTGAATGAAAACACAACCCCACAAGTGGAATACATACATGCATATGTTCTCTCTTCATCAGACTGGACAAACTTTTAAAGCCACATATCTGCTGTTGGAAATAAATAAAACAACCATATTGAACAATTAAATTAGTCGTATGTTTGCAAGATGGATCACAACAGAGCCAACCAATTCCCAATTCCCGGGTCCCATATCACTGTGTAACAGACTAAGTTCTACATTGTTTCTGGTTATCCTTCAACATCCATTTTCAGTGCCAATTAACAATTATGGTACCTGCAAGACAAACATTGGATTGATGTTACAAGTTTTTATTTTCTCAGCCTTTTTGCAGTCTATGATATATGATTTGTTTATAGTTTTTTTTTTCCCTCAAAATCTCATTCCCACTGGCTGTTAAGTTCCACACTGAAAATGTTTGCTCCATGCTTGTGTTGGGCTTTTCCCCTGAAAATTTATGCTTCAAGAAACTGTCTGAATTAGAATTCCTCAGAGACCACATGTTGGCAACAGAATAATGTGGCCCAGGTCAAGATTTTTTACAACAGCCTCTGGCCAGCCAGTGCACAGTGTCTACTGAAGCAAGTAGATGGAGGGCATACCTAAAATTGGACATAATGACGTGACTGGTTTCAGTTGATACCAACTTTGGTAGAATGCCATGAGAAAATGCAGTGTGGTTCCTCTGTTCACAGCAGGCACCCCCCCCCCCAATCCACTGTCTACTAACATATCTTGACTGCCTTGTGCAGCCAAAAAAAACCCAAAGAAAATTAACTCTTTCCCAGCAAAACAAGTCAACGGCAATCCAGAGTTTTAAGTGTCATCTGTTCGACCCATTTTTCCTGCAACTTTGCACTTTTCAAAAACACTTGTCAGAGAAGCGAGATTTAAGACCGAAAATGTGCCCCTTGTCTGCAGTTTTCTCCTTCCCAGCGCTGTCATTGAAGGTCTAAGAGGTCAAAGGTCAAGGTATATAATGTCCACGGTGGTCAAATATGGCTATTTTACAGGATGTTTAACAACAAAACATCCAACAGTACTGGTCTATGCATATCTCCTGTAAAAATCTAAAGCATACAATATCACATCCACTATAATGGTGGCCATATTACATTAGACAAATACATATATCACTGTTTGTCAGTAATTGTATGATCCCTCCCCTCTCCCTCGAAAAAAAAAAAAAGAAGCCCAATATGGGCAATTCCTTTCATTCTTTTCCACTCTTAGTAAGCAAGGACGATTATTTCAAGACAATAAGATTGTAAAAGGATTCAATCAAATCTTTCTATACTGTCAGGGATCTCCCCTGGGTGTATGAAAGAACCTGCTGATGGTAACATTGGTGAAAGAATGGGCACTTGTCACCTCTATCCTACCCAGTGTATATACAAGCAAAACTCATCGTATATTCTCTCAGAGTATATATACAATATACTCAGTGTACAGACCCCAAGTACACAAGATAAACTCTCTGTTGTGATAACGACATCAACTGAGCTTTTGGCTCATCACACAGACAATCTGTTCTTTACCTTTTACTGAAGGTGCACTTTGGATGCTTCAAGTTGTATCTCTCAACATTATTTAAATATCACCACACAATGTTTATTCATAATGCATGTAATCCAATCCCTTCACTTTATCAGTAATGTACACCAAATGCTACATAGACTCCAACAACCTGCATGACATGCACCAAGAGGTTGACTTCCCAGTGTCATAAACAGCACCCCTAAAACTTCAGTAGTTACTTTAAGTGGGGTTTCCCTGTATTCTGTCACTGATATTTCACAGCACACATACTTTACACCCCCTTCCTCTCTCTCAGCAAACTGGGTCACATGAACTCCAATGCTAGTTTCCACCATGTTTTCTGATGTAGACCCCCTCATGCTGTTGATACTAGATGCTCTCCAGTATTGAGCACACATGGGCCTCACGGGCAACTTCTGAGATTTAATTCTGTAGGCAAACAAAACCTCCCTCAAGATGGATCATCTTCTGAGAGATCCTCCAGAACCAGCTCAAAGGAATCGTTTGAAGCTGGGGATTTATATTCAACATGTGATGTTTCCATAGTTACATCACCATGATCACTCACTTGCTGATTGGTCGATTCTGTGAGTGCTGCAGTTGTGGCCTCAGCTGTGTTACATTCCATGACTTCGACAGACCTGCTGTCTTCCTGGTCAGACTGCATGTTTTGTACCATGACAGGCAATACTTCCTGTGTCATTTGGCCCACACTATCTACCTCCATCTCCTCAGTGAAATTTTGCATTCTTTTTCCATGATCTTCCTCACCAGCTTCTCGCTGGCTTCTGTTTTTCTCCCCAGAAACATTTGTCCCCATCACCAAATTCTCAGCACCCTTTGTGTTTTCCAAGTCCTGTGTGTTATCTTTAACCTGCACTTGTGATGGGTCTGATGCGCTATTTATTTGTGTGTTTGCTGTCTTTTCGGAGCTTTCTATGTTTACACAAAGACCAGCACCTGTGCACACTTCATCAAGACCGTTATTCTTGCCACTAGATGGCAGCACTTGCTGGTCTGCTGATTCAGCACCTGGCAATTCAGTCCCTTCATTATTGAGGCGGGGTGTTTTGCTGTCAGATTCTGTACTTTTATCAGTCCCCTTGGTAGGGTCAACATTGCCATCAACACTGCCAGCACAACCAAACCTATGTACATTTTTAAAATTAATGTCACAATGTGCCTCATGCTGGTAATTTGTATCTACATGTTCCTCTTTGTTAGAGGCACCTTCCATATTTACACCACCTTCACTCTTAGATACCTCCAAAGTCACATCCTCTGCCTCCACAGATTCCTCTGCTGAGGGTTTTTGTCCCTGTACATGTATATCACCGGTATCACCACCTTGCTCCATATTTACAACAATATCCGGTGATTCTATTTCTACGATAGCTGCCTGTTGGTTGACTAGAAGGCTTTGGGTCTTTAACCCACCATTAACTGTTTGTATCCTGTGTTCTGTACAAATAACAGTTTCTGCAGACTCATCTGCAGTCCTACATTTTTCTTCTGCTGTATCCTCAACAGCATCAAAGGACTTGGTTGCCATGGGCATTTCCTCAAGCACCTGTCCTATGTTATCCTGTTGTGTTGTCATTTGGACAGCTCCTTGCTGTGCAGCAAGCCCTGTCCTCTCTTCTTTAATACTTTCAGCCCCAGATGCCTGTTGCTGCATGCTCAGCTTCTCCATTGCTTGCGGGCTTGTGCTTTGCTGCACTGCTTCCTGATTCTGCTTCTCTTCTGGAGTAGTATGATCTGTGCTTTCCTTCTCTGTGTTTTGTGGCTCCAGTCTTTGCTGTTTTTCTGATACATAACCTGTGCTTTGCTGTTTCACTTCTTGAAACTGCAGCTTTCCTAGGTCCACTGCTTGACCAGCACTGTGCTGTTTTCTTGCTTGGTGCTGCAGTCTCTCATGTTGCGCATCAGCTATGGTTTGCTGTTTTGGGGCTTCATGCTGCATGTTGTCCTGTTCTGTTGCTTGATGCTCTATGCTTTGCTGCTGTGCAGCTTGCTGCTCCAGATTTCCTTGTCTTATTTCAAGATGATCTATACCCTGCTGTTCAATGGCTTGAGGTGGCAGGGTATGTTGATCCACTGCTTGTTGTCGGACAAGCCTCTGTTCTGCTCCTGGCTTAATTAAGGCTTGCCGCTGCACTGGCTGATGACTTGCTCCTTCACACTGCACAGTTTGCGGCACATGAACTTGCTCTACAGCTGACTGGTCTAACACCTGTCCTGTTGAGGGTTGGCCGGGCAGTGCTGCCACCTGCTGGACTATATCCTGCAGTGAATCAGCAGACACTTCTGCGTCATCCGCCATGACAACATACATCATTTGAGTTCCTTCCCCACCTGACGCATCATCGTCCAAAAGGCCCAACTTATGCTGGTCCTCCATACTCAAGGCCGAAGCTTCTAATTCCATCAGACTTCCATCCTCAGTGAGTATCATATAAACTTGTTGTTCCCCTGAGGGACTCTTTGTATCTTTCTTGTTTGTGCCATCTGCTGTGGCCATGAGCGATGGCAATTCCTGTTCATGAGTGTCTGATGTTTCCTGTGGAACCATACAATTTTCACCGACTTTCCCACCTTGATTGGCCAACATGACAACCATTGATTGAGACTGGCTCCCTGCAACATTTGAACATTTTACAGCACCAGTACTGTCCACATGAGATGGAATCCTCTGTAAAGTGGAAGCTCCAGACACCGAAACTGGAGCAGGTCCTCTGGAAGCTACCTGAGTGGTAGAACTAGCTTGAAGGCCAGGACTTTTGGGTACTCGGTTGTGAACTCGCATGTGCTGTTTGAGGTGATCTGAGCGAGCAAAAGTATCCCCGCACTGGCCACAGATGTACGGACGTTCCTGAAATACAAGCAAAATACCATATCATGGTCAAAATTTTTGGTCTCCAAAGCAGGCCAAACTCCATGCAAGTGCATAGTGATCCAAAGGATCTATGTCCCCCACCACAATATACAGAAGAAAGCTATACAATGTATACGGCATGTCTGGATGCACAAAAATTGATATGTTCTTGGGCCCTGCAACCTTGAAAATAGGTTAAGGTCAAAAGCAATGTATGGCACACATGCACTTAGTATGATGCATTTCGGGTATAAATTTCCTTATTCTATCTCTAAGGGCTCTAGAGATATGCTGCCAGACACACCAAAATGGATATGTTCTTGGGCCCTGTTTTCAAGGTCAAAGGCGATACACAGTGCACATGCCTGGTATGATGCAGCTCTGGTATAAATTTCATTATTCTATCTCTTAGGGTTCTAGAGATATGCTCCCGGATGGACGGACGGACACAGGCCCCATTCCCACTAACTCTAAATCCCCCTATGCCACCTTCGGTAGCAGGGGACAATTATTTCCACTACACTTGGTCTATTCCAGGACTACCAGATTTTATTTACAGTCTGAGTAATAATAATGCAGTGACCCTTATCATGGACTAACGGACCAATCAGGAAGTTGATCATTATCAAATCGGCCATTGGCAGTATGTGTGTGCTGTTGCACATGCATCAATTACCATGATAACCAAAGTATGTCAATTAGAAAGTGAGACATTTTTTTCCGCATTAAAACAGTGATTAAATGGCCAAAAGACAGACCAACCAGAGTGGAGATAATAGGCCAAAAACCAAAAAACAGCCTTGCTGAAACTGATATTGATAGTGAGTTCTACTTTGCGATATTAAATGAGAGTACATGAAATGTATCACAGTGGCATCTATGTCACATTAGAAAATACATGTAGCTTTCAGAGCACAGATTACCCTCAGTGCCCACAATCTTTTTTTCCTCAATTCTGCAATTTTTTTTTCTTTTATTCTTTTTTCTCGGAGACTTCGCAAATGCCCTAATACGGTGTAACTGCACCAAAAATTTGATGTAGCTGTGATGAATCCTTCTTGAGATATTGTGGTAACATTGTCCACTTGTGCGCCACTCAGACGGCCTTCAAATAAATACTTTTAAAGTTTCACAACAAGTTTAAAAATAATAAGAGGAATCTGGTTTTCAACAAGAACTTGGTCCATTAAAATGTGCATCTCTCGATACAAATTTTTTGAAGCTGCAATGGATCCTTGTTGAGATATTATGGTAATGTCTTCCCCTTGCGTGC
>CAXHWN010002136.1:89810-382310 GCA_964020975.1 Hermodice carunculata | reverse complement strand
TAGGGAAACCATTTTATCTTGCAAGGCATTGTGATCTTGAACTATGACATGAGTGTCATGCATGATCATATGAAAAAAAAATCTCCAAATCTATAGAGTACATCTGCACCATACATTTCAAGTGAATGTGGCAAGCTTTACGGTTTTTAAGAAGTCAAAATGTGAACTACACGTACCATTGCAGATCCCATTGACTCTCATGGTAATCAATAGGAATGATTAAATTACCTCCCCCCCCCAAAAAAAAAAAAATTAAAAAAAAAAAAAAATTATTGGAGCTTGACCATTGGAACATAGTTGGTATATATACCTACTCCATGTACATCCCCATGAAGTTTGAAGTGTATCTGGCCAATAGGAGCCTATCGAAATCTTAGTTCTTCCTTTTGTCACCTTATGGTGACGATCACATGCATGACTGAATTCATAGTTATGCTGGTCTACTGATACCAAGTGGGACACACTATGGACACGCTTTTGTGACCACAGCAGAGGCTTAACCACGAAACTGTGGAATGTAACCCCACACATCCATGGATTTTGTCGAGATTCGACAATTTGCATGTATCAGCACTACAGCCTTGTACCTTGCAATTGTACACAAGCATATTTCAGGCCCAGTACAGCTTTAACTTGATCAAAATCACTCTTTCAAACTTCCCCACTTTCTTCACATCTGTACACTTTAATATGGTTGTGGATGACCCAATGATAGTGGTGTCCCACTTCCTGAAAAACACCGTTTTATCTCATTGCGCGATCCTGGTTGTCAAAATTGGAAAACTAAATTTTGTTAGGTTGGTATTGTTTTGGCGAAGTTACAAATGTGACATTGCAATCTCCATTGACTTACATAGTAATCAACAGGAATGTATGCAGTTTGACCTTTCAAGGTCACCCAGGTTTAAAATAAACCATACAAATTGAAAGCCCATAGGTATTTTCCTATTATCATTTTATAACCTTGGGTCTATGATGCACCATGAAAAAGGTATTTATAAGCAAATATGTGAAAACTGCTCAGTCAGCAGAAAAATGCAACAACAATTTGACCTTGACCTTTGGCCTTAAGATTACAAATTATTATATGGGAAAATTTTTCCAGAGCCATAGATTATCAGTACCAAATTAGAGGGCAATAGATCAAGAGGGAACAGAAAATTGAAGAAAATAAGACACGTGGGCCTGGCAGAGGTGGAGGATGATCAGACTGAACACTATATGCATCCCCTCGTACAGGGGATGTATAATAAAATTAATTAATAACAGAAATAAAATAAAAATCTTCATGGAAATATCCATCACACTGGATATTTAGAAGTATGGTACACGTATGATAAGGCAAACCTTTTTTGAGCCTGTCAAATAAAAAAATCATGTTCTTTACTCCAAATTTTACACAGAACCGTGGTTCAATTTGGAAAGTGGTTGACCGGACATCTTTACTTCAAAGATCCCCTGTTTAGATGTATTTGGAGTCATTGCCCCCGCAATTCCAATGTGACAGTGATGGACATAAGGCTTCTTCACTTCTCCAAGACAACTAAAATATCTATGGACAAGCCACTTTTGGTTTGTGACTTGATCAAATATATAATGTAATCCAATGATAAGGTACAAACAAATCGTAATATTTATAAATTTGCTGCCTACGGACAAGTGTAACTTTTTCCTTGATCTTTAACACTGCGAAAGGACCATGATGGTCCTCTCCTCTGTTGGCAGACAGCTGAGGCATCGTGCATCTGACCCAAAGAGCTGATCTGACAAAAGGTGACCAAAGCAGGTTCTTAGTTATCTAACTGCTCTGTAAGCTCCATCAGATTTTCAGCATAGCATCACCGTACCCTATCACAGGAACTACATACACGAAATTTTGCACACAAAATTCTTCAAAAATTCCCACTAATACCAACTACAAAACATTTAGTATATTTCCTAGATCCAAGTCAAGTTTATGTTTAACAAGGCACAGCTGTGTATATTTAGCAATATTCAAAAAAAGAACTAAGTTTTTCTCAGACAGACAATGGTCACTGATGGTGTCCAATTGGCCCAGATGATGGAATTTAAAATAAAGTTCTTAAATGATACAACCCAGAACAAGGTTTGACCTTACGGGAAGCCATATTGTCCAGAAAAAAAGTAAATTTTCAGGCAGGACAAGCAAAAAGTTGGAGCTTTATAGACATTTAAGCCCCTACTTGTCTAAACTTTTGACAAAAAGTGCTTTGGCCGAGTGACAGAAATCCCTGACAGGCTCATATATTTTAACCTGAATTATAAGAGAGTTAAGTCAAATTCTGCAATGATAACTGTTAAATTTCCCAATTTGGCTACAAATCTTCAACACCTAGATCTGTCCCTGCTGGAGTATATTTGAGTCATCGCCATATGATGTGGGTTACATGCAGCCTAATAACACTTGTTTACTAGAATCATCTCAAAGCGCTCAGTTATTGAATGTTGTGTTTCTTCCAATGTTTCTGCTCGAATTTCCAAACATAGAAAACATTTTGAAATCAGAAATAAAGATAGCTGCAAGTCCACAGCCTTCTTTAGCATTAATGGGCCACACTGCCCCCGACCTTCGCCATGGAAAGCTGTCCGAAAGTCAGTCATATTTTGTAGAAAAGCACTGGTAACACTAACTGATCATGCTTTGGATTACCTGATAGAACGTGTTCCCCTTCAGCCTCTTCTCCAAAGTGAGGCTGTCTGGATCCTGAAGGATATATATCTCCCAGGTCTATTGGCTCTGATTTAATTTCCACGGTAACGCGCTCATTGGATGCACGGTCATCCTTCTCATAACCACCAGCACTATGCAGATGAAACTGCTCCCTGATTGGACTAGTAGCTTGAGCTGTCAGCCTATCAGAGGAGGTTGTTCCAGTTTGCCCTGTCAAGCTGGATACAGAAACAATAGTAATCCCAGCATCACATTCCATTGGGGATCTGGGTTCATCCTGATCGTCCACATTGTCAGACTCAATATTCTGCACCAATGAGCCAGTGTTTGCTGTATCGATCATGCTCTGAATACTCTCCAGAGAAGTTTCACAGTCTGTAGCATCAATATTAGTAAGATCTCCCTTCTCAATTTGAGCATAAGTTCCAGGAGGCACCTTCCCCAGTCTTTCCAGTGTTGCAATATGCATTTTGGATCGCAAGTGTTTTGCTAAATGGCCATGAATACGAAATGCCACTTTACAGTCATCGCATTTAAAGGGCCTAGGGTTTTCCATTGTTGCCACACCAAAGTGCTGCTTCAAGTTCTGTTTTGTGTGGTGACTTTCTGAGCGCTGATGTTTCACCAAATGTCCTTTTGTGCGAAACGAAATGCCACAATCCTCACATCGGAACTGACGTTCAAAATAATGAATGTTCTTATGTAGTACTAACTGGTGTTGGTGAGTGAAAGACTTTCTACAAATGTTACAAACAAATTTGCCATCAACCATTTCATCAGCACCTTCCCTAACTTTTCCTGGGATTGGCATTATCTCATATGGTGCCCGATTATCGCCTGTCACGTACTGCACCTGAGATGTTGCTAGTCCAGCAGTACTACCATGTACAGTTTCGATTCGCCCAGAGGATGTGATGGTAAACATCACCCCCTGGCCATCAGATCCTGTGGGAGAGGTGGGAGACTTTGACCCGGAGGACATCCTGTCATCAGTGCTTGTGCTACGAGAACGTGAATATTTTTGTTGGTCTTGGTCCTCTTGGTTTTCATCAGGAACAGCATTACGTGTGCCCTCAGTCTGTTCTCTAATCTCCTCATGTTCGCTATTACTTTGGCCCCTTGAATCAACCAGCAAAAGGTCTTTTATTTTTATTTCCTGTGATCCTTGGTCTTTACTTTGAAGGCCTACAGATGTAGATTGGAATGGATGAGTGAACTGGAAAGTAGGCCCTGTAGTCCCTTTGTCAGATACGACCGATCTCACTTCCACTGAAGCAGATTTATCCGACTTCCCACCTTCGTCACTCATTGACAAAGTGGACCCCAGTGGATTGACCAAGACGGGCAACATACCCTGCAGAATTGGCGGCACAAACCCAGATGTTGTGGAACTACTTGCACTAATTGATGATCGACCCAGACTACGCCGCAAGTCGTTCTCATTGGCGGACTGCAGTGCAGCAATTTTCTGGGCATAAGTGGCACCAGATTTCCGTGAGGAATGTCCTAAATCTGATGGCAGTACCTCCTTGTAGACAGCCTTGCTTGACATTTGGCTGGTCACTGCCTGCAGTGTGGTACTCATACGCGATCCACCGGCTGGAGTGGTCATGTGACCAACCTGAAATATATGAATTAGTCACTTTATAGAACTCTCTGCCTCATATTTTGATGACTTGTACGAGCAGATCCAATTGTATGTATAGGAATCTCTTAACTTAATCCTACCCTGGGATACAATTTCTGTGGTACATATACCTTCAGAGAGACTAAGTATCCATATTGGCATTCACCAATGTACTTCACCGAGGTTTCACCAAGGTCACAGTGTCAAGAAATCAAATCAGTAAATTTTTACCTGACAAATCTCATCCTTCCCTATCACTGTTCTGAAGTGCCACAATCCATCTTACCTCACATTCCTGATATCAGTGGGTGCCTTTCAAAAAATTTCTTTACATAAATAGATGTATGATCTGAAAAATTCCAATCATACAAACCAATCAAAAGCAAAGTTCTTGGACTTAGCATAGGAGGCTTCATTGTAAAACACTGCATGCATACATAGAATAAATATAGGATACTTCCTTCAATCCAGGATATGATGTTGAACAAGTTCACCTCAAAATTGTTATGCATATAATTATCAACAGATACAACATCTATTCTGATTGATGGCAGCACCTGCTTTCTGTGCCACATGACATTTTCAACCAATGCATGTTTGTCCCCCAGGTGTCTCCACCTAAAGCATGGTGGATAAGATGGAAAAGTTACCTGTGGTGCCACCTACAGGCACCATGATCCATTGTGCTGTTGGAAGCTTTCCCTTACCTTGTCCAGTGTGTCTGAGGAGCAATCCACCAAGTAGACCTCGCCCTTCTCCTCACTCCCCTGGCTCAGCCTCAGCAGTCGCTTTTTCACGGGGATGGAAGAGAGGTCCTTGCCCACACTGTATGGATGGATGGTGTGCACCTGGTAACCTTTACTCTTGTCTGCCTCACCCTTATTGGTCCGGTTCATCAAAGCACCTATCAGGGAGTCCAGACGATTGGGATTGGATGCTAAAATAAAATGACAGCAGACAGAACTGTACTGTAAGTATCCTGAATTCAAACAACCCCTGTATATACCCCTTTGCATTAAAATTATTGTTGTATTTTTTTTTCCATTTTCAGGCCACAGCCAAAAAAATAAAAAGTGACTTTCAAGCAACGACTACCCTGAAAGTTCTAATATACTGACTTTATACACCTATTACCAAAGACACTGGCTAGCCACAAATACCTGACTCTGAAACAGCATCTTGAGCATTAAAATATACTGTACATGTACACACTTTGCATCATAGCCCTATTTCACATCATCACATTTTGTTTGACACAGCTCTGGTTTGAAACTGAATGGAAGACAAATTCAGGAGTAATTCTACATACGCATGTAATAAATCTGTTTCCACTGATAGAAAACTGATATACATGTAGAATACTTGCCACCTACGAAGTCCAAGCATTATACAAGTATATGTCTATTTTAACCCTTTCATTGCCAAGTCTTCACTGAATCAACAACTTTCCTGCACCGAAGGAAGACTGTTGACCTGGACAGTTCTTATGGTCTCTGCCGTAGCAGGCATGCCAGCACTAGACTGAAGAACGTCTTTACATACAATATGAATCAGGTATCATTATGTCAGTTCAAAGCACATTGACTTATGCTGAAATTGGTAATGCAAAGAGTTAACACACTCTTCTTAATAAGCGCACCCCCCCCTTTTTTTTCAAAGAAAGAACCCCCAAAAATATCCCACTGTTTTCAAACAAGTGGTAGAACTTATTATACTTTGGATCTACATTTTTTTCAGCTTTTGTGGATGAAATTTCTTTATAGTCCACTGTGTGCTTATTACGATGAATGCGGTACTGCATTTGATCTTGAGTTTGATCTTTTACCTACCTACAACCTTGGGACCAAGGGCTCCAGCAGGTGCACTGTGCTGTCGCAGCAGTTTGGGCTGGTTTCCCTGACCTTGTTTCGACAGATCCAACAAGCTGCGTGCAACTTCGTCATCAATAGCACGCCTTGTGTCCAAGTCATCTGACAAACATTCCATATTCATTACAGAAAACATTTTTTTTTTGCTAATAACATGAAATTTTAATGCCAAGTCAGTCTTCACTTGTAGCGAATGCTCTTTCTTTTAGGTATAGCACACCCGCCCACCCAACCCCAAATACCTCTGAATTAAATCAGAGAATATGACTTGATTAAATAAAAAAACAAAAACAAAAAATGCTGGAGTAGTGTGGCGCAAAAACATGAACACTTTGAGGTCAGATCTTTGCTGAGCAAGGACTCACCTTCCTGTTTCATAAACTGAGCCAGCATCCTTTAGTTTTGAGACACATGTATACAACTTAGAGACATATTAACCCTTAAATTGCTAATCATGGCTAATGGTGTTTTCTCATTACCATTAAACATGTAATGGTTAAGAGATTCAAATTACTCATGAAGATACCTTTCATTCAAATACCAGCACGCATAGTCATTTGAGGAAAAGTAGTCACAGTCAACAGCTTTCCTCGGGACATTTTGAGCGCAATGTGTGCAAAGTGTCTTGAGGAAAGCTGCTTGACTCCGTCTTAAATCCACGTTAACTGATCCATTAATGCCAGAGAGATGTAGCCCAAGATTACTAGGTCCCATGAATGTAGATACATGTAGATGTATATAGTTTTTACACAGGGCAATAATACAGATAGAAATTAACTAGGGTCCAACATTCTGAATTTTGCCAGACATCACCAGACACAGGGTACATATGCCTTGTAAATTGGCCAGACTTGAAACTGTTAATACCGCGTATGTACATTTGTTACAAACTTTTTCCCTTCAATGAATTTTCTCTTTACTACTAGGACTTTACAACAGGAATTAACCTTTGCAAAACATGGGGGCGGGGGGGGGGGGGGGAGAAGAAGGGGCTTTCCGTACTGGCATGCAGGGCATTTTTTTCAGCCGCACTTAGGTACTGGAAGCCTTTTTTAGTTTCCCTACTTCGTACATGTACCAACCATAATTTCAACGTTTCCTTATTTTCTGTACCTTGTACTAGGGGAGACTTTTTACTTGTACTAGCGTACAAGCCCCCCCTCCTCCTCCCCCCCCCCCCCCCCCCGTCAAATGAACATTAACATACAGAATCTGTTGCACTGTTGCAAAACTGTGCCATTTCATCAATACAAAATATATATTTCCAAAGGTAGCCAAAACTGGAAATATCTAATTCATTCTTGGACTTTTGCAAGCCCATTCAGGCATGCATACAATTTTATATCATTTCTGTCTCCCATATCCAGTCAAGACCCTACTTTTATGTATATACTATGCCCAATTAAGATCCTACCTCATCTGTCTCCTATACCAAATCTAGATCCTACTTTATCTGATCTGCTGTACCCAATCAAGATCAACATCTATGAATTTTGTTCACTGTATTCCAAACATATATGTATTTTTACCTGAAAGAATCTAACCATATTTTTTTCACAAAGTACTTGCCATATTCATTCCAACAGTAGCATGCAGTGCTAATGCAAAGCTTTCCGGCAGCAGACATGGTTTTCACAGTTTTGGGATAATGATGTCTTGATTTACAATACCAGAGCAATTACACTTAAATCATAGAATCAGTATAGCATTAAATAACAACAATGAACACTCTTTCTTCATCAGAAGCAGTTGATTTTTAAATATATTGAAAAATACTGAATTTTTAATAAAACCCCCAAGATTAAAAAGTAGGGGCTGTGCTACAATTGGAATGAATACAGTATACATAAACTAATGACAATATTTGACAGAGTGTGAGTGTGGTCTCACCTGGTAATTTACCTTCTGCAGAAAGTCCTTCTGCACTACCACCACTGCCCTCTGCAACAATGGTGGCTGTCTGCATTATCCCATACACAGTGCTCAGACTAGAAATAAACATGTTAATGTAAACTGTATTAAGCTTCTGCAATTCTGCTGGCCTATAGTCAACAGCTTTCCCCAGTGTTCTTGGATCCTCAGCTGACCTTGATCCTTTCAATTGAAAATAAGTCCCACCCTGTTCCACAGGCAACCCATAACCACTTGCGTGCAATTGAAAACCATTGGCCATGTGGCTTTAGCAAAGAAAATTTCAAAGATTTTTCAAAAGAAAAAATAAAATAAAAATAAAAAATCATAAAAAATTCAAAAATCACTGGCAAGACCACTTGACGGAATTTGACAAGACTCACCCAAGGAATACATTGAGACCAAATTTCAAGTCAATCTGCATGTTAGTTTTGGAGAGGTCCAAAATGTGAATCACTATTGCAATCCCATGTTACTTACACAGTAACCAACAGGAACACATGCATTGACCAACAAGTGCCTGAACTTAACAAATTCATTAAAAACTAGCAATCCTGAACATCACCACCTAGTCCACAACTTTTTATTCACCCTTCAATAAGATACATTTCTACCACATTTCAGCATAATCTGAGTAACAATTTCAAAGAAGTCGAAAGAGCTTTCACACACAACCCCCCCCCCTCCAAAAAAAAATTTTTTTTTTAAATTGAAAACAAGAGGGCTGTGCGAACAGCCCGCCCTCAGGTGGCACTGATATTCAACCCATAATAAGTCCCGCTCCGGTCTAGGAGATGAGGATTTTGGAGAGGGAGTAAAACGTGAATTTCCACTGTAATCTCCATTAACTTACATGGTAATCAAATAGGAATGCATGCATTAACAGATAGGTACCCGAATTGAAAAATTCATTAAAAATCAGGGATACAGAGTATCATCAAGTAGTGAACACTACTGTTTAATCCTCCCATAAGCTACACTTTTACGAACTTTCAGAACAATCTGAGGAATGGTTTTGGAAAAGAAATAAACAAGAGGGCTGTGTGAACAGCCCGTGCCTCAGCTGATCTTGACATTCATCACACTTGCAGCTCTATGAACTTGGGAAAGGATCAAGGACACCATGTTCTGAGTAAGTCTGACCTTTATAGAACACTTACATGTGCAACATCAAAGTTCAAGTAGTTCTCAAGTTATAATGAAGAGTAAAATTCATGTATGTTGCACTATGACCCCACAAACGACGTCAAGGTCATTCATGTACTGTCTCAGCATGACCTTCATACAGAATAATTAACGTGTAGCTAACTCAAAACAGATCTCAAGTTATCAAGTAAACAGTAAATTTTGTGTCAGTTGTCCTGTGAATTAGCATTAGAATGCCCATTGACTTACATAGTAATCAAGAGGAAAGCTGCATTGAACGATAACTACCCGAATTGAAATCCTTAAAAATCAGGAATCCAAAGCAGTGCCACCTAGTAAACAACTGTTCGACCCTTCCACAACAACATATCCATCTCAGCTTAATCTGAGGGACGGTTCTGAGAACAAGTGAAAAATAGCAAAACCATACAAAAAATTCATAAAAAATTGCAGCGCCACCTAGTGAACAAATTGGGAACTAGTTGTCCCCGGGAGTGTATTTACGACATCAAAGTAATTGGATGAGCGGTTTCAGAGGAGAAGAATTTTTAAGGTTTGCCCCAAAAAAGAACAAAAAAATTTATAAAAAATCCAAAAATCGATTGAGCGTGACCATTTGAACAGACTTGGTAGAGATCCACCCAAGGCACATCCCCACCAAGTTTGAAATAAATCTGGTCAATATTATTAAAGTTATGACCATTACAAGAAATTCCCATGTTAAACTTTCCTATTAAAACTTCTGTAGAGATTTTTGAAATAAACAAGAGGGCTGTGTGAACAGCCCGTGCCTCAGCTGATCTTGACATTCATCACACTTCCAGCTCTATGAACTTGGGAAAGGATCAAGGACACCATGTTCTGAATAAGTCTGAACTTTACAGAAGAACACTTATATGTGCAACATCAAAGTTCAAGTAGTTCTCAAGTTATAATGAAGAGTAAAATTCATGTATGTTGCACTGTGACCCCACAAACGAGGTCAAGGTCATTCATGTACTGTCTCACCATGACCTTCATACAGAATAATGAACATGTGTAGCTAACTCAAAACAGATCTCAAGTTATCAAGTAAACAGTAAATTTTGTGTCAGTTGTCCTGTGAATTAGCATTAGAATGCCCATTCACTTACAAGATCTTTTAAGATTTGTCCAAAAAAAAGAACAAAAAAATTCATCAAAAATCAAAAAATCACTGGAGCATGAACATTTGAACAAAATTGGTAGAAACCCACCCAAGGTACATCCTGTCCAAATTTGAAGTTAATCAGGATGACGGTTTTCGAGAAGAAGTCGAAAATGTGAATTAGCATTAGAATGCCCATTGACTTCCATAGTAATCAACAGGAAAGCTGCATTGACCGACAAGTACCAGAATTGAAAAAATCGTTAAAAATCAGGAATCTGCAGCATTCCCACATAGTGAACAACTTTGTTTGACCCTTCTACAAGAAACACATCCACCATGTTTCAGCTTAATCTGAGTGACAGTTCTGGAGAAGAAGTCGAAAATAGCTATAACACACAAAAATTCATAAAAAATTAGGAAAAAATTGCAGCGCCACCAGGTGAACAAATTCAGAACTAGGAGTCCAAGGGAGTGTTCCTGTGTGATATCAAAGCAATTGGGTGAGCGGTTTCCGAGAAGAAGATTTTTTAAGATTTACCAAAAAAAACCAAAAAAATTCATTAAAAATCCAAAAATCACTGGCCCGTGACCATTTGAACAAAATTGGTAGACACCCACCCAAGGTACATTGTCACCAAGTTTGAAGTTAATCTGGATGACGGTTTTCGAGAAGAAGTCGAAAATGTGAATTAGCATTAGAATGCCCATTGACTTCCATAGTAATCAACAGGAAAGCTGCATTGAGCGACAAGTACCAGAATTGAAAAAATCGTTAAAAATCAGGAATCTGCAGCATTCCCACATAGTGAACAACTTTGTTTGACCCTTCTACAAGGAACATATCCATAACGTTTCAGCTTAATCTGAGTGACAGTTCTGGAAAAGAAGTCGAAAATAGCTATAAAATACAAAAATTCATAAAAAATTAGGAAAAAATTGCAGCGCCACCTGGTGAACAAATTAAGAACTAGGAGTCCCAGGGAGTGTTCCTGTGTGATATCAAAGCAATTGGGTAAGCGGTTTCAGAGAAGAAGATTTTTTAAGATTTACCCAAAAAAGAACTAAAAAATTCATTAAAAATCCAAAAATCACTGGACCATGACCAATTGAACAAAGTTGGTAGAGACCCACCCAAGGCACATCTCCACCAAGTTTAAAGTGAATCTGGCTCACGGTTTCGGAGAAGAAGTCGAAAATATGAATTGTGGACGACGGACGGACGACAGACGGACGGACGACGGACGGACGACAGACCCTTAAAAAACCTCAGCTGACTGACAAGTCAGCTGAGGTAAAAAATCATAAAAAAATCCAAATTCATTGGAACAAACCTGGTAGACACCCACCCAAGGTACATTGCCACCAAGTTTGAAGTAAATCCGGATGATGGTTTTGGAGAAGAAGTCGAAAATGTAAATTAGCATTAGAATGCCCATTGACTTGCATGGTAATCATTAGGAAAGGTGCATTTACCCTAAAGGAGCCGAATTGAAAAAATCATTAAAAATCAGGAATCCGCAGCATTCCCACATAGTGAACAACTTTGTTTTGCCCTTCCATCAGGAACATATCCACCACGTGTAAGCTTACTCTGAGCGACCGTTCTAGAGAAGAAGTCGAAAATAGCTATAACACACAAAAATTCATAAAAAATTAGAAAAAAACTGCAGCGCCACCTGGTGAACAAAGTAACAACAACGAGTCTCTAGATGTCTTCCTGTGTGATATCAAAGCAATTGGGTAAGCAGTTTCGGAGAAGAAGATTTTTTAAGATTTGTCAAAAAAAAAAGACCAAAAATTCATTAAAAATCCAAAAATCACTGGAGCATGAACATTTGAACAAAAATGGTAGAAACCCACCCAAGGTACATTGCCACCAAGTTTGAAGTTAATCTGGATGACAGTTTTGGAGAAGAAGTCGAAAATGTGAATTAGCATTAGAATGCCCATTGACTTCCATAGTAATCAATAGGAAAGCTGCATTGACCGACAAGTACCAGAATTGAACAAGAGGGCTGTGTGAACAGCCCGTGCCTCAGCTGATCTTGACATTCATCACACTTGCAGCTCTATGAACTTGGGAAAGGATCAAGGACACCATGTTCTGAGTAAGTCTGACCTTTATAGAAGAACACTTACATGTGCAACATCAAAGTTCAAGTAGTTCTCAAGTTATAATGAAGAGTAAAATTCATGTATGTTGCACTGTGACCCCACAAACGAGGTCAAGGTCATTCATGTACTGTCTCAGCATGACCTTCATACAGAATAATTAACATGTGTATCTAACTCAAAACAGATCTCAAGTTATCAAGTAAACAGTAAATTTTGTGTCAGTTGTCCTGTGATTTAGCATTAGAATGCCCATTGACTTACATAGTAATCAATAGGAAAGCTGCATTGAACGATAAGAACCCAAATTGAAAATCCTTAAAAATCAGGAATCCAAAGCAGTGCCACCTAGTAAACAACTGTTTGACCCTTCCACGACAACATATCCATCACATTTCAGCTTAATCCGAGGGACTGTTCTGACAACAAGTGAAAAATAGCAAAACCATACAAAAAATTCCTAAAAAAAATTGTAGCGCCACCTGGTGAACAAATTGGGAACTAGGTGTTCCCGGGAGTGTCTATGTACGATAGCACAGCAATTGGGTACGCAGTTTCGGAGAAGATTTTTTAAGATTTGTCCAAAAAAAAACAAAAAAAAAATTAATTCAAAATCCAAAAATCACTGGAGCATGAACATTTGAACAAAATTGGTAGAAACCCACCCAACGTACATTGCCACCAAGTTTGAAGTTAATCTGGATGAAGGTTTTGGAGAAGAAGTCGAAAATGTGAATTAGCATTAGAATGCCCATTGACTTCCATAGTAATCAACAGGAAAGCTGCATTGACTGGCAAGTACCAGAATTGAAAAAATCGTTAAAAATCGGGAATCCGCAGCATTCCCACATAGGGAACAACTTTGTTTGACTCTTCTACAAGGAACATATCCACCACGTTTCAGCTTAATCTCAGTGACGGTTCTGGAGAAGAAGTCGAAAATAGCTATAACACACAAAAATTCATAAAAAAATAGGGAAAAATTGCAGCGCCACCTGGTGGACAAATTAAGAACTAGGAGTCCCAGGGAGTGTTTCTGTGTGATATCAAAGCAATTGGGTGAGCGGTTTCGGAGAAGAAGATTTTTTTAAGATTTACCTAAAAAAGAACAAAAAAAATCATTAAAAATCGAAAAATCACTGGACCGAGACCATTTGAACAAACTTGGTAGAGACCCACCCAAGGCACATGTCCACCAAGTTTGAATTGAATCTGGCTGACCGTTTTTGAGAAGAAGTCGAAAATGTGAATTGTGGACGACGGACGGACGGACGACGGACGGACGGACGACGGACGGACGGACGACAGACCCTCACAAAACCTCAGCTGACTGACAAGTCAGCTGAGGTAAAAAATTGTTAAAAATCAGGAATCTGCAGCATTCCCATATAGTGAACAACTTTGTTTGACCCTTCTACAAGGAACATATCCACCACTTTTCAGCTTAATCTGAGTAACGGTTCTGCAGAAGAAGTCAAAAATAGCTATGACACACAAAAATTCATAAAAAATTAGGAAAAAATTGCAGCGCCACCTGGTGAACAAATTAAGAACTAGGAGTCCCAGGGAGTGTTCCTGTGTGATATCAAAGCAATTGGGTGAGCGGTTTCGGAGAAGAAGATTTTTTTAAGATTTACCTAAAAAAGAACAAAAAAAATCATTAAAAATCGAAAAATCACTGGACCGAGACCATTTGAACAAACTTGGTAGAGACCCACCCAAGGCACATGTCCACCAAGTTTGAATTGAATCTGGCTGACCGTTTTTGAGAAGAAGTCGAAAATGTGAATTGTGGACGACGGACGGACGGACGACGGACGGACGGACGACAGACCCTCACAAAACCTCAGCTGACTGACAAGTCAGCTGAGGTAAAAAATTGTTAAAAATCAGGAATCTGCAGCATTCCCATATAGTGAACAACTTTGTTTGACCCTTCTACAAGGAACATATCCACCACTTTTCAGCTTAATCTGAGTAACGGTTCTGCAGAAGAAGTCAAAAATAGCTATGACACACAAAAATTCATAAAAAATTAGGAAAAAATTGCAGCGCCACCTGGTGAACAAATTAAGAACTAGGAGTCCCAGGGAGTGTTCCTGTGTGATATCAAAGCAATTGGGTGAGCGGTTTCGGAGAAGAAGATTTTTTAAGATTTACCCAAAAAAGAACTAAAAAATTCATTAAAAATCCAAAAATCACTGGACCGTGACCATTTGAACAAACTTGGTAGAGACCCACCCAAGGCACATCTCCACCAAGTTTGAAGTGAATCTGGCTGACAGTTTTTGAGAAGAAGTCGAAAATGTGAATTGTGGACGACAGACGGACGACGGACGGACCCTCAAAAAACCCCCGCTGACTGACAAGTCAGCTGAGGTAAAAATGGGGAAAAAACACAAAAAATAGAAAAAATGCAGTGTCACCTGTTGAACAAATTACGGTGGGGGCGGGGGGGGGGGGGGGCGGGCAAGAAGTGCCCCTATGCCATTTCAAAGCAATTGGCCAAGAACTTTTGCAGAAGAAGGTTTTGAAGATTTTGTTACAAAAAATGTAAAAATTCACACACACAAAAAAAGAAAAAATCAATGGGGCATGATCAATTAAAAACAAATTTGGTAGAGAGCCACCCAAGGCAGATCCCCATCAAGTTTGAGGAGGACCTGGCTGATGGTTTTGGAGAAGTATCACTGCAGTCCACATTGATTTGCATAGTAATTGATAGAGATGTACACATTAACCAATAAGTACCAAAACTGAAAAAAAATAAAAAATAAAAAATAAAAATGGCCACATGAAGTGCATCTGGTCAACAGTTTAGGAGAAGAAGTTGAAAATACACATTGTAGACAAACGGGCAGACATCTTAGAAACTGAATGTTCCACTACACAAATCCATACTATACCCTATTAATTATAATGATAAAAGTGTGCTGAGGGTGTTAAGCCCAAAGGTTCCTTCTTCCACTCTATGTAATGACAATTACTAGGGAGGACTGGATGAGTATCAAGATTGTGTAATATCATCATGAAGTGCCACCTAGGAGTTCCAACCTGAGATGGATTAAGGAATTCCCCAGGTGGGCTTAAGTATACAGTACTTTATTGACAACACTCTTGCCCTTACCATAAACAGTACTTGCAGGATACCATTCCAAACCTATTGCATATCATTTTAAAGATGATTTATATTTTCCTGGTAAATGGTCTTGCCTCTCAAAGTATTTTTGGACAGATTTTTGTATTTGAACTAAATTGCAACCTTTACAAATTAGTTTCTTCATCAATATTTTGACCCATTGGACAAAACCATGTGTTAGCGTTGTGTTTCTACCAATGCACACTGTTTGACTAATGGAGACTTCACATGCTGGTTTTTCTGTAAATTTTTTTCTCAAGTCAAATAATTTTGTTACGTTCAACTGTATTTGTTACTCTTTATCTCAATATCAAGATCAAGAAAGGTTGCTTTTCTGTTGCTGTCATTTTCCAGATTGAGGACCAGTTCTTGGGATAGATACATGTATTTTTTAGCAGTTCAGTTTGATATAGAATGGACAGACGGACGGACAAAAGACCACACTGTAAGCTCAGCTAACTTCACAAACAATACCTGATATACATGTATGTATACTTCTAGATGGCAAATGATAGTTGTGATAAGCTATAACATTCTGATATTTGGAGCCACATTCCAAATAGCTGCATACTGTACTAGAGCTTTTCTTTGCATATGGCCACACCCAAAAGCATAAAAAGTCACAACCAGCAAACTGATAACAACTTGCATCATACCTGCTTGGATGCTGACTTTCTGATACCAACTGGCTTCCATCTGGGGCAACACGTATTCGGATGACTTCTGGCTGTTGCCCGTCTGCAGTTGCCATGGCAACAACTGTATGTCCTTGCGACCTGAGGGAAATTAAAATGGGTTAGTAAGAACATCTAAGGGACCACCAGTTCCTCTGCTGAAAAATACCTGATCTAGACTCTCAATAAACCTCAGTCAACACAAAACTATCACCAAATGAAGTTCCATGTGCATGATATTTATATTACATTGCTTTTAATGTTTAATACCGTATTTATTCCAATAGTAGCATGTGCTAATGCAAAGATTTCCTCGATCAGACATGGTTTTTGCGAAGTTTTGCGACAATTATTTGTCTCATTTAGTGGCACCAATAGCAATTACACCTATCACAGAATCTATAGAACTTATTAAAATAACAATGAACCAATCTTTTCATCACAGATGGTTAATCTTTAAAAATATTGATATATATATATACAGAACTTTGAATAAGATCTACAATATTAAAAAGCAGGGGCATGCTTGTATGAGGGAATGTGCTACAATTGGAATGAAAATGGTAGTAAACCATGGACCTAGTATTGACTATATGACCAAGGTACAAGCTAGTGTGTCAGACTTGCTGAATATGCTTTGGAGAAACGATATGCAATATCATCCAAGAACTTTATAAGAGGAACACATGTAGGTTCAAGAAGCTCATTCCATTCTTGTGTTATGGTGGTGACACTGGAATTTACAAAGTTGACCCCATTGACCTTGAAGGACTTTCAAGGTCAAAATTCATAACACCAAATGAAACTCCATCCGATCTTTCCTAGTAATGTTTAGCAGCAACAATGAATGGCGTAGGACTCACCAATATCATGTTATTTATCTGAGATGTCAGATTAGCTGAATATGCTTTGATGAAGCTGACCAAGGTAACTTTGAAATGAGGCTATGCTAGCACTAGCACTGCAGCCAAAACAGCCAGATGCTACTAAACCTTTTAAATGGCTAAAAGTAGCAAATAGCTACTCAAATATCCCAAAAAATTCTCTGCTTTTGTTCAGAAATTTAACAGATTTCAAGTCGTCGTAGGTCTTTTCCAGGAAAAATCGTAATTTTGGCAACTGACTTTAAAATCCTAGCACCAGCCAAGTTCTCCATTAGAGACTTCCATAGATCACATTTGTTTGAGGTAGCTCTCTACTGTTACACTCCATAGTTACCTCAATGGGAATGAACTTGCTATAAAACTGACCAAGTTGGCCGCTGGGACCTTGAAAAGTCAAGACTGCTGACATGCATCCGAGCTCTTCATAAGATGGTTCCACACCACCAAATTTGGTAAAGGTAGCTCTTTGCATTCTTAAAGGGGCTATTGCACCACCTTAGTGTGCCACATGGCAGTAATACTGGGTGGTGCAGTAGCCCCTTTAAGTTATTGTGGATGGATGGACAGAGAGACAAAGTTAGTGCCTGTGACCTTCAAAGAAGGGCAAGGTCATCAATTTGCAATCCTGTCTAATCTATGCATAATTAGAGGGTTCCACAAATTATGTTTAGGTAGCTTTTAGCATTCTTCAGGTGCTGAAACATGTGCAAGGAGATCAAGTGTTGACACCCACAATATGATCACTATTCCCTTCAGCCAATGTTTGGCCCAGGAATAAAATCTACATATATTCAGCCAAAGTAAATTGGCCCAGGAGTAAAATCTAGGCCTGGTTTTAACAATACTACTTCATGCTCATGTGACTAGCAATACGTTATAACATACATACATCCATGCAATATTATATATTAATGTTCTCCATCATTTTCAATGTTTACTCATTTGTGAATTGTTGGTTACTCTGTTACTTCATGAAACTAATAGGAGTCCCAATGAAAAATGCTGGTGACTACAACAAAAGTTTCGTAAAAATTAAAGTAGACCACTAAACATGAATGAAAAGATTCTCCCAGATTGATTGACCTCTAATAACATGAACATGACAAGTCCTACTGTGGTACAGAAGTGGTCACATTGTCAGAGTAGTTTTTCCTTGAAGCACTGGCATGATTAACTCTTTAAGTGTCATATTTTGGACTGAGTCAACAGCTTTTCTCGGCATGCATTGGGAGCAATGAGCCCAATGCAGGCCAAGAAAAGCTGTTGACCTGGGATATTTTCTCTGGAACTAAAGGCATCCTGGTACTTAAATGAACGGTCTTTTTATGAGGAATATGAATCTGAGATCCTAATGACAATTTGCACTATATGTAGTTTTACTTTAATAGATTGACTTTAGCCGTGATTGGCACTGAAAACGTTAAAATGGCACACATTATGTACAAAATGATGGTCTGTGTTAATTTCCAGGAGGGTGTCTTTGGCATTAGTAGCCTTATGAAAGAGGAACAATTGTAAAACCCAGGACATTTCTTCAAGGCTAGTATGAACTCACCTAATTTCCTGTTCCTCAGGGATGCTGACAGTCTCTGTGATGATAACAGGTTGGTCTTCATCATCGTCATCTTCATCCCCATCTTCATCCATGTCCTCATCTTCTTCCTCCTCATCTGTTAAGTTCAGACTAGAATCCTCCCCAAAGATTTTTGCCTCCTTAGAAATACGAGTCTGCTTTGCCAAAGCCTCAGCATCAATCTGTGACTCGTCGACTGTTATCGGAATTGGTACCACCCCTAACTCCAGACATTTCTTGTGGTGTGCCTTAGATTTCATGTGCTTGGTAAGGTTGCCTTTGGTTTTGAAAGAAAAGTTACAATGCTTGCATGTAAATGGTCTTACATCTGTGTGGGTTCTCAAATGCTTTTTCAACATGCTTGGTTTCTTGCATCGAATTCCGCATTCCTCACAGACATATTTTCCTCGACCACGTCCCCTTACATAAATGTATTCCTCGTTCGATTTGAATCCTCCTTGGAATATACGCACACGTTTCGGCTGGTTTGAACTGATAATGGTTCCCTTATATTGCTCCTGAATGTTTGGATCTGTAGAAATTGTCATCACAGACTGGGGTTCTGTCAATATCTGTTCTCCGTCTGTCACAATAACATACATGTCCCTCTCCTCTGGCTTTGCAAATTTACTCTCAGTCACTGTTGCTACTTCGTCTGACTTGGTAGCTTGTAATTTGTTGTAATAATTCCAATAGCTTGAATGGGTTAAGATTCCACTTTTTTGCTCAGTTATATCACAACTTGCGAACATACCGTGGGGAGAATTATACCTCCGAGATTTGTACAGTGACAACAACATGCGTGATGACAAACCTTGTGGGTTAGGGTTATACCGTGCCACTCTCCAGTTTGAGTACATTGAAATTTTCTGACTGTTTCCTTGCTGGACATACATAGGTTGAGGCCGAAAGACACAACAGAATGTAGCATGAATGTTGTTTTTATCTAATGATGGCCGTGAGTGGCCCTGAAGTATAGACTGAACTAACTGTTGGGCAGGAGTCTTATTGTCATTGACGCTCCCGATCAAAATACGCCCCTCCTGCTCACTTTCCTGTGGAGACTCCTCAATGACGGGTACATCTGGTTTCCTTGGCTCTCTTATACTTAACTTACTGTCATCCATACTTTGAGACTTTAAAATGGGTCTGTGTGAACCAACTCCCACAAAATTTTTTCCCTTTGTGGAGTCTTCTACCACTGTTTCTGACATTGATTCATCTTTCACATCCAAAGAAGATTGTGTTTCTGCTTTAGCCTCCATGCGGCTTCTTAACCGACTTAATTGTTTGGCAATCGGAGATCTGCTACTGATGTTTGGTGGTACATCAATCCATCTGTCAGATTTGGGGATTTTTGAGTTCACCAATGGGGACACAAGTGGTTCAGTATTTGAAAGCACCACACAGCACTGGTTGTAAGGTATAGTAACAGGATTTCTTTTCAAATTAGTTTCACTTTCTGTTGTTTCAGATGGTACAACTACTGTCTCAGCCAAGGAAATCCCACTGTCAGATTGCTTTTTGCAAGCATCTCCTGAAGCAGATAATTTGACTTCAACATTGGGTCTTATACTGACATTTTGGCTTCCTTGACTGGTTGGGACAAGTTTGCACAATGCTCCACCACTAGAGCCATCTTTTCCTCGTACCACAAGCTCTGGTGCCATGTGAGCATGCAGAGTGCGATTAAAGGCTTCATCGACACTGTGAGATTCTACTAGCCATGGCCTCTTTGCTAGCGATGGGTATTCCACTGATTCTGATCTCTGAATTGGTCCCTTGGACTTCACCAACGGGCTTGCCTGGACAAGGGGGTGACTCCTGTTCTGCATTGTCAATGGGGAGTTGGGTATCTTTCCTGCTGTGTTCACTTTCTCTTGGGAAAGCATGCGTTCCTGGCTCATAGACCTGCGCATGAGTAATTTCCCCTTCAATTTTAATTTCCACAAAGATTGGGTTGTAGGGGTGTCCGGCTGTGGAGTTCCAGTCTGTGGTGATGATGTCATGACAGACCCTGTTTGTGATTGGATACTTGAACTGAAATCTGGTGTAAAACTTGGCGCGATTGGTCTTGGAATGTTCAACTGCAAAGATGGTCTTGGTTGGAGGGGTGAAGCAGCCTGACTGCTGGTCCCGCCTGGTGTTGCATGTGGCAAAAGGATTCGAGGACTTCCAGGCCCACCTACAACATGACCAGCATTCACATCACCTTGTATGTTTGGTGCAATGGGTGTCAAATTAGTTATGGGTGCTCCCCCAAAGTGAGGAGCACCCTTAGGCCTGTTTTTTGATCCCTTGGGTCTACCTTTTTTCCGAGGCATGTTTGGATCATAAGGTTCAATAATCCACTCCTGTTCTGATGGCGACTTTTGTTTTTTACTCTGAGACAATTCCGCAGTATTTGCACTGTCTGATTCGTGAACATCGGCAGTGATTGATGATAAACCCATGATCCTTTCTGATTCTGACGGAGCTTTTCGTTTTTTACCACTCTGAGATGATTCAACAACATTGGTGTCATGTTCATGGGGACTGGCAGCTATCGATGAAGAAACCTCCACATCCTGGGCAATATGGAGTGGCCCAGCTTCTTGGGATGTGTGAGGCAAAACCACAGGCACTGACGGTGTCATTTGTACATCACCATCTATCACAACATGTCTTACCCCAGACACCTCCTCTCTGACCCCTGGAATGAAAGGACCCTCTGCTTCTTTAGTAGGCAAAGTAGGGGAAAGAACAACTGTCTGTATTTCCTCCTGGCTTGAAGTGGGTACCATGCCACGGATAATATTTGTGTTCACAGCAGGTGGTTGGACAGTTCGACCTTTAAGCAAAAGATCCTTTATGACGCTCCCTTCTGGATTTTGAGTGGTCTTGCTCACAGAATCGGCTTTTGGTAACTGAGCTTGTATGAACTGAACACCAGGTTGTCCTATCATAGGCTGACCCACAATTGGGGTTGCAGATTGTAAATGTCCAGATCTATTTCCAGTAGGGGTGCCAGGCTGAGCTGGACCTCCTTTTGGTTTATGCAGCTTGATCTGAATCTTGATTTCTTGAGGCATAGTACTTGGGGGCCCCTGTGCCACAGATGAGGTCACAGTAGCTGAGTGTCCACCAACTGTAGCACCTGATGACTTCTCAGATCTTTCTTCACTTTCTGGAGCAACGGTGTCCATGATAATTGAGCCATGTTGTTGCTGGGAATTCTGCCTCACTAATGGGATTTGAATCCTCTTTGATTCAGGAGTTGACATCCCTGTATTACCAATTACCTCCTCACTGCTTACCAATTCCACATCACCTACGCTCGTGTTTGTTTCACTTTCTACCACTGG
The DNA here is from genome assembly GCA_964020975.1 of Hermodice carunculata. Classification (NCBI taxonomy): domain Eukaryota; kingdom Metazoa; phylum Annelida; class Polychaeta; order Eunicida; family Amphinomidae; genus Hermodice; species Hermodice carunculata. Next base: position 360,211 of record CAXHWN010002136.1, on the reverse strand, counting down.
GGCGCGCTGCAACACTGTCCCGCTACTAACAGGTACCTGCACCATGCTGTCACTACGGCTGAGGGATGCACTTTGTAATTGAGCTAAACTATCAGCTCGACTGAGGGGCCCAGACTGTAACTGAATCACACTATCACTACGACTTAGGGCTGTGACTTCACTGTTCTGTCGGGATAAACGTTTTGGCCGGGGAGCATCGGCCATTGGAGTGTCTATGATGGCTGCGTTAGCTGATATCAGTTTTGTTATTCTGTCATGCAACATTTCCGGAGTTACTGCTTTAGGATCACGAGGCAAGGACTTAACCCTAGCAGGCACTTTACTTATCCCTGGAGGTGGTTCTCCTGAATCTGATGATACAGTACCATGCATAACTACCCACTTTTTTGGTTGCGGCATGCTGGTTTTTCCTGGGACAGCTTTAGGTAGCTGTATTGTGACCTTCATGGTTTTATCAGGCAGAGCCTGTACAGAAGATAATGCAGTTGGTGTTAGTCCTTCAGTGCTGGGCAAACTTCTCAAATCATTTCTCTCTTTCCCACTTTGCTGTACTGCTGTGCCTAAGCTTGCAGGAGAAGCAGCATTTTCACTTTGTGTTTCAATATGGACAATGTCTGCCACTGAAGTGGCTGTAGGTGGCAAAGACCTTTGATTCCCTACTGTTTTGTACATAACTCCTGAGGAGTTAACATACGCTACATCATAGTATTGTCTATCAGTCATATACACTTTAGTAGCTGTCACTACAGGTGCCCGCACACTGGATCCTGTACCAGCAACAGCATCCATGCCTTTTCCATGCACATCCTTTGAGGTGGCTTCTCCTTCAACGGACCCTGGTCTCACAGTTTTTGTTTTCATTTCATCTTCCCCACCTTGTTCAAGGCGGAGTAACATTTGTTTTGCTGTTTCCTCGCTTGCCTGCAAGTCCTTTTTCTCGATTGATGCTGTCTGATGAATGGCTGATCTTGCTCTGGCATCACCAGAGGAATCTACAGATGTGTCCTCCTCCAATGACTCGCCTTCACTGTCCCCACTCTCTGAGACTTCCACCTCGCCCTCACTGTCTGGTGCATCTTCTGTTGATTGTCCGTCAATTTTTGTGGCATCCTCCAGATTTGGAGTAAGACCAGCTTTGACTGCATGAGCACGTGATTTACAATGTTTATACAAATTACTTTTTGTTTTGAATGAGAAGCCACAAGGTATACAAGGATATGGTCTTTCTCCTGTGTGAGCACGAATATGTTTCTGAAGCACACTTGGTTTGGCACAGCCTCTGCCACAGTATGGGCATATATGACGCCCGGGCTTTTGTGGGTGCTTACGCTTCCTTCCAACTTGTACTGCACCAGACTCTTGCAAATTTGGATCTACAACTTGTGATGTAGCCTTAAAGGACCTTGGTTTGTATGTTCCATAGCTAATGGGATTGGGTTCATACTGATCAAAAGTTTTTTTGGTGTAGATAAGTTTCAGTCCTTGTTCTTCCAAGGTGTCTGACTTCAGCTGATACTTCTCCACTCCCTTTTCACTTACAGGTATTTTCACAATACTTTGGAGGTTTGCATCATCTTCTACCCCGCATGAATCTGCGTGGGTAATGTCCATCTCCGTTACCTCTGGAGCTTCCTGTTGAGTTACAGGCATAAGATGCGCCTCTCCATCATCTGAGGACACTACAATGTGTAAAACATCTTCATCTTCCTGACCACTTTCAGAGTCCTTCTGTTTCATGTTTGTGCTGTTTGCAATGACTATTGAATGTGGCACTGGAGCAGCCAGTCTGGGACCAATCGGTGATGGTGGTGCAACAATAGGTGGCACTGCAGGTCTCTGCCTTGATATATTTTCCAGTTCTGAATGTGTGACCTGAAAAAGTGCCTCAAGGGACAGATTTCTTTGAACACCTGTATCTCCAGCCTGGTCTACTGAAGGCACTTCACACACAGGGGCTGTCTCTGAAACTATCATTTTCTGATGTCCTGTGGCTTCTTTAACTTCCTGGCTTGTTGGGTCGGATTCTGGTGGAGACTTCGGCTGTGTTGCTTCAGTGTCTGTCATCTTCTTTTTGCTTCTTGGAGGACCTGAAAGTGTCAAAAGTTCACTACAATCACACATAGCATGCACTATTTTATACATTGTACAGAAGACAAAGATGCCTCAGGTGTCTATGTCTTAGGGTTCTACACACCTAAAATGTCTTATGCCACTTTGACTGGCCATGTAGCCAGTGGGTATCAAGAAAAGCCACTGACTGATGGCATATTGTTCTTTAACTCATTCAGTACCATGTTTTGGACTAAGTCAACAACATTCTTCAGCTTCTGGAGCAGTTTGGGTGCAATGCACCCAAAGCGCAGCAAGAAGAGCTGTTGACATGGACCATTATATTCCATGGGACTATAAGCATGCTGGTACTTAATGAAAGGCCTTTTACAATCAAAATTACAATATAATGTAGTACATCCATTTACTAACTTAGAGAAGTTCATCCAAAGTATTTTCATAGTTGGCAGTGAAAGAGGTAAACAATAAGCCACCTAGTGAAAAGCTTTGTTTGACCCTTCTGCAAGGAGCATTAACACCAAGTTTCGGCACTACCTAAGTGACGGTTTTGGTGAAGAAGTTGAAAATAGTGAAAACACACAAAAATTCATTAAAAAGATCATAGTGCCACCTGTTAAGTCTATGGGTACCCAGCAGTGTCCCTACGCAATTTCGAAGCAATTGGCCAAGTGGTTTCAGAGTACGAGATTTTTATAAGATTTTCCCCTCAAAATAACAAAAAAAATCATAAACAAGAAGACTGTGACAGTCTTGTGCTCAGCTGACATGTACATATACCTTTGCACTTTTTGAAGATTTGCCCCAAAAGGACAAACAAATTCATAAAAAATCCAAAAATCAATGGAGCGTGTCCCCTTGAAAAAATCTGCTATAGACCCACCCAAGGTACATTGTCACCAAGTTTAAAGTCAATCTGAGTGAGAGTTTTGGAAAGGAAGTCAAAACTGTGAATTAGCATTAGAATGCCTATTGACTAACATAATAATCAATAGGATAGGTTCATTTATTGGTAAGTACCCAAATTGAAAAAATCATGAAAAATCAGAAATCCACAGGGTTGCCTCCCAGTGAACAACTTTGTTTGACCCTCTCACAAGGAACATATCCACCAAGTTTCAGCTTAATCTGAGTCATGTTTCTGGAGAAGAAGTTGAAAATAGCAAAAACACACAAAAATTCATAAAAAATTAGAAATAATTGCAGTGCCACCTGGTGAACAAATTAAGAACTAAGAGTCCCTAGGAGTGTCCTTGTGTAATATCATAGCAATTGGGTGAGCGGTTTCCGAGAAAAAGATTCTATAAAGTTTGCCCTTCCCCCCACCCCCCCCAAAATAAAATCATAAAAAATCCAAAAATCTCTGGAGCATGACCATTTTAACCAACTTGGTAGAGACCCACCCCAAGTACATTGCCATTACGTCTAAAGTGAATGTGACTGATGGTTTCAGAGAAGTCAAAATGTAATTGTGGACAGACGCACCGATGACAGACCATCCTAAAAGCTCAGCTGACTGACAAGTCAACTGCGCTAAAAATTCATAAAAAATCCAAAACTCACTGGGGCATGACCATTTGAACAAATCTGGTAGAGACCCACCCAAGGTACACTGCCACCAAGTTTGAAGCCAATCTAGCACTAGTTTTGGGAGAAAAGGTCCAAAATATGAATCAGCATTAGAATGTCCATTCATTTACATAGTAATCAATAAGAAATATGCACCAATTAGTACCCAAATTAAAAAAAAAAAAGAAAAAAAAAATCATTTAAATCATGAATCCATAGCAGTGACATCTGGTGAACAACTTTGTTTGATCCTTCCACAAGGAACATATCCACAAAGTTGCAGCTCAATCTGAACGACGGATCTGGAGAATAAGTAAAAAAAATAACAAAAACACACACAAAAAAAATCATTAAAAAAATTCAGCGACACCTGGTGAGCAAAAAGAGTCCCTAGGAGTGTTCCTATGTAATATCAAAGCAATTGGGTGAGCGGTTTCGGAATTTTTTTAAGATTTGCCCCAAAAAAGAACAAAAACCAAAAAAAATCACAAAAAATTATAAAAAAAAAACACTGGAGCCTGATCATTTGTATCCAACTTGGCAGAGACCCACCCAAGGTACATCCCCACCAAGGGTGAAGTGAATCTGGCAGACGGTTTTGGAAAAGAAGAAAATGTGAATTGTGGACAGATGGACAAAGGACCATCCCATAAGCTCAGCTGACTGACAATGCAGCTGAGTTAAAAAACATGTAGTATACAGATAAAGAACAGAAAAAGAATTGCAGCACCACCTGGTGCACAAATGAAAGTCTAGAGGTACCCAGATGTGTTCCCATGGAATTATGAAACACTTGACCATGCAGTTTCAGAGTATGTTTTCAAACATGAACATTCAAATATATTCACTCTAAAAATTCACTGCCCTGTGACCATTTGAACACATTGTGTGGAGACGCAGGTTAGAGTCCCACTCCAGTTGCATTCCCACCAAGCTTGAAGAGAATCTGGCTTAACGTTTTCATTGGACATCCAACAGATCAATATTATTGTGACTGCTGAGATAGCTAGATGGTTAACACTACCACCAGAACATAACATGAAAACGTGGCTGGCTGAAAAGACAGCTGGGTTAAAGACAACTGTTTAAAGCATGACCTACATATTGAAAATTGTTAATACAGACCAACACAAGGTGCATCTCTGTCAGGATCAAAGACATCTGTTCTACTGTTTTGCATTAAACCAGAAATATGTGCATGTGCGTTAGTTTCTCTCCAGTAATCATACATGAACTCTTACTGGTCATTATGCAATTTTGACAGCTTAAAAAAAAAAAAAAAAAAAGGGAAAGGAGAGTATACCTTACCCACCTAGTGAATAACTAAAGTGAGGTCAGAAACAAGCTATACCCCCATCTTATTTGAAGAGAATCCAGCAGGCGGTTAGTAGAAGCCGAAATATTACAAAAATAGCACACACAAAAATAGAGAAGCCACTTGTTGCAGATTAAGCTCTCGAGATACCCATGCAATTTCCACACGATTGGCCACGTGGTTTCAGAGAAGGTGTTCCTCAAATATCAACACATGAAAAAAAAAAAATCATAAAAAATAAAATGTTCACTGGAGCGTGACCATTTGGGCAAGGTAAATCATACTGTGTGGCAATACATAGTGAGTCCCCCACCATAGGCCAGGGCTATCTGGAGTTATGAAAGAACACCAAACATGGCACATGCAAGCATTTTCTATGACTGGGAACAAAGGTCAAGGGTCAAAGTGGCCTGCTTTTTTGATATGCCACATACCACTATCCCCAGAAGTATCCACTAAGTTGTACTAGCAAAGTCTGGTATCTGCTAGCCTCATGGTACAGGACCTTTGGCCAGCATAAGCAATTGCTCTGATGCATTAGCCCGACTTAGCCAAATTAAATTTTGGAGGTACATGTACAACTTGGAGCTAGCTCTAAGAATTTTATTGCATGAGTCATTTTTTGCTAAAAGGTCAAGAATATTGCATTTGCCAAAAAGAACCATATTTAGATACATGAATAATGATCATTTTGTAATAAATTGTGAGCCTGTAGCCACATTTTTCGTGTGCACAATCTTAATTTACATGTGCAACATCCTTTAGCCAGTTTGGCTAACTCATGACAAAAACTATTTGCCAATTCACACTTTTTGGGCTGGTGGCTAACTGGCTAATCCTTAGCGTTAGCCCACCATAACACGCCGCTATTGCCCAAGAAGTATCTGGCCATACGTTTAGTTTAGTAAGTACATGTAAAGGAAATATGGCCTGGACAAGCATTTTCTGATGGAATGATGCATGGAGAGCATGAGACAAATGAGCTGTAAATATATACCCTGCCCCCAGGTTCTGATGCAGACAAACAACATGAACAAACTTGGTAGAAACTATCAAAATACATCCCCTCCAAGTGTGTAAAGGATCCGGTCAACATTTTTTTGAGAAGTCAAAAATGTAAAATTACTAATGAGGGGATCATAGCATAAGCTCACCTGATGGACAAGTCAGCTGAGCTAAAATTCAGGTGATGGCCATATCACATTTACATGCTGCTATAGAGAACAGTGGCAATTTTTATTAAATTTTGAGTGGTTGGAATCTGCACCCAGCTGTACAAGAAACAGGTAACCATGCTAGAATATCATGTACATGTACATTGTGCCGTGTGGATGATATAATACCTGTGATTGGTGATGCTTGCTTGTGCTTCCTGTATCTTCGTTTCAGTGATGATCGTGTTTGTCTTGTGGTCTCCACTGTATTATTGTCTAAAACAAAATTGAGACTGATCTGTAATCCAAATAAAATGTGTAACAGAATAGTCGCATTTCAATGGAAAAAGCAGGAACAAATTTACATACAACAGTGCCTATTTTGTTTGTAACAAAGGAATATTCATTGTCTAATTCCCTAGGTTTTCCTATGTATATATAAAAAAAGCAAAATAAACAGAATATCTCTCTTGTTTGCTTGCAAGTGTCCCTTGGAAGTAGCAAGAATGCAGCTTGGCTCAGCAGGACCATGAGACAAATCCTAAAAATAAAACTGAAGTGTGCTGTTGTCTAGTGACGAGTCTCCTAATCCACTTGCTTGCAAAAATATGTGACAACCATTTAAGTAGACTTTTCCATTTAATTCCAAACTTATGTTGAAAGTCAGTTCATTTTATACAGTGGTACTTGCTGTATGTGGCCACCCCTTCTGCCAAGACAGACTCTGCAAAATGTACCTATCACCACAGGTAAATTTTGCAAAGAAATTGGCTCCTATGTCCGAGCCTAGTGACCACAAAAAGCAATACGGCTGTTCATGGCAGTGGTTGCATACAGCAGGTACCACTGTACTTGATGTTGCAGTGATTGTGATGCTGTGCACAACTTCAAATCCATGCACCCTAAAACATGTCACTGTTTCACCTCCCAGAGGCAAATGCTAAATTTAACAGTCAAAAAGATCTTAAGACCCCTGTAGCTAGACTAAAAATATGATGACCCCTGGTGACCTTGAAAATAGATCAAGGCTGTTGGATGTCAAACTCGCCCAAGCTGCCAATAAGATGTTTCTGTGAGTGATCCAAATTTTATGATACTGGCTCAATATATTCAAAAGTCTTTACATCTGCAAAGGTAAACTATGACCCCTCGCCACCTTCAAAATAGGTCAAGGTTGATGAATATTAACTTATCTTGTTAAGAGATGCTTCTACATCACAAATTTCATAATAGTAGCTCAATTTGTCAAAAAGTTATGGTGACTGCAAGAGGAAAGCACAGAGGGCAGAAGGTACATACATATACATGTACGCAGGTATGACAAAGTACCCCATTGATCAGCTGAAGGCCAACGAGCTTAAAAAGAGTACAAGATCATGCACAAAATCCATATCAGTGCAGTAAACTTGTAATTGTCTGTTGGTATCATATTTACATACCCTTTAAGGTGGTGCATGTAAAGCTACTCACTTATGGGACTTTGGTCTTCCGAGGGGTCCCTGGCCTTGGCTTTTACATTTGTTGGACCACTAAAACTATACATATTTTTTGTTCAAGAGGTGTAGATTGCATTTGCATAAAAGAAATAGGGATGTTGCATGTTTTTGTGGCGAAAACGGGAGTTTTGCATATGTGAAAACACTGGATACAAAGTATTCATCTTGTCTTGCTATATTCATTTTCCACTGAAAAATGTAACAACACTCAAGGACTACACTCCTTATAAAAAGTAAATACCAAAGTAAAGAAGAGCTCACTAGACATTCATTGTGCAATGTCAACATTGACTGATCAATGTTTCACAGTATTTTGAAATGTTGTGAAATGATGCCCGTGGTCACCTGAGTGCTTTTTTCTGATATTAGAAAGTGTGAAACAAAGTACGCTAAGTGCACCAGCACAAAGTCCTTGCTTCCAAAATCAAAATATGCAGAGAGCTGGGGTGTAAATGTTGCAATCTTGAGTGACTGAAACCTGCAGTACTTAGTCAATTTATGTGGTTATGATTTTGTAAATAATATCAAAGTTCCGGTGGAAGAAGCAGGCATGTAACTGCCCTGAACATTGCAGATTTTCAACTGATGAATTTTTACCATCATTCATGACACTGACATGTGATCTTTCATAAATACACATTATATGTCATGAAGTTTCAAACACAAATATTATGTTTTATGAGAAAAAAAAAACCAGACAGTACCAAAACACAGCGTGACTTCAAAAGTCAATCTCTGTCTGTATTTGTGTGACATCAAACAAAGCACACAATTGCAGGACACCCTCCCCCCCCCCCCCCCACAGCATCCCCCACCACAAATATTGTGACAAAGATAAGATACAATACTACAGTAATGGCTTAAGTACATGCAAACATGTCACATGGCAGGTATAGAGCCAACCAAATACATGGTTAGGTTAGAAATATACATTACTAAGAAAGAATTAAGAATTTTTTGCTACCTTTTGAAACTGTCATGGTCAGTGATACATCAACCAATTGCCATGAAATTAATGTAAATTAAACATGAGGTTCCAACCTAGGGTGAAATTTATTGTTGAAAAAAAAGAACTTCACACCAGTTGCAACTATGATTGTAATTTTTGTAAACACAAACAATCATATTCAGAAGAAAAAAAATAATGGCCCTGAGTTATGATTTAAACTTTCAAGTTTCTGTCACAAATACATTTAGAGTGTACAGATTTAAAAAAACAGATAACACCCCTTGACTAAACATGCAAAAGTGGCCTTTAAATTTGCCTTTTTCAAATATTGATCCATTGACAAGCTTAATTTTGATATCAGAGAAACTACATATCTGTACAAAGCAGAAATAATAACTTATAGGCCTAAATGAGCACTACATGCAAGTGTGCAGAAAAAAATGAACATGCAGTATTCTAAGACAAGTGGTTGACTTTATGCCAATTTAAAACATCCCCCCACAAAATGAATAAATAAATAAATAAAATAAACACGACAAAATGAAAAAAAAAGCTTCTAATTTATGACTCATTTCTGAGTTTGTAAAACTGTGCAATACGAAAGAAAAAATACTTACCACTGTAAAAAGGTCTGGTCTTCTTCTCTCCTTTGTTTTTTGACACTTGGCTTTTCTCCTGAGGCCCTGAAGAAAACAACGATCACAATAAAGAAACACCAAACAAACTGCAAGGACAATGGGCACAGACCAGTTTATTGTATTTAATCAGTACAAGTATCGTATTCAAAGTTGTCCCAAATCAGGGATTGTACACACGTACGTTGACCAGCATTAACAAAAGAGCACCAAAAAAGAAAAAAATGTTTTGTGAATATATAATGGCCAGGTCTGGAACCAGCAACCTTCAGCACCAATCGCATAGCCAAAGATTGGAAAGGCACATACAGGGTTCATACAGCTTGGCAGCTTTCAAATTTTTAAGGACTTTTCCAGGACCTTTTAACCAAAATTCAAGGACTTTCCAATTTGATCCATTTTTTTTGGTGTGTGTGTGTGTCTTGCTGTCCGTTTTGGGGGGTTTCTATAGTGGGAGGGGAGGAAGTGATGGAGCTAACCTAACTTTTGGAGGAAGGTGCCATAATGGATATTTAAAATTCAAGGATTTTTCAAGGACTTTATTGCAAGAACATTGATTTTCAAGGTTTTGAAGGCCTTGAAAAAGCAGATAGTAAATTCAAGTACTTTCAAGGATTTCAAGGACCTGTATGAACCCTGCACATACCAACTGTGCCAAATCCCCATTCCTAAAAAGAATGGTTCAACTGAGGCCAGTATGCATGAATGACATAATCGACAGGGCCCAGTCCAGTGTACTTAATCCAGCACAGGTACTCTATTCAGAGCACTCTGTTCTGGTTATCAATAATGATACTAATCTTGGTGCTGACTGATAATTTGTTGCATATGATTTGGTCGAGTGGATATGTGCGTTTCCCATACCAGCTACGTGACTGGTGCAAAAGGTTGCAATTTCAAGTCTTGGACGTTCCAAACATAAAACATAACACTGTGATTTCACTTAAAAATTGCAATAAGGTATACATGTTCAGATTTTGTGCAAACTAAAAATTAATGTATGGCTATAATGTTTCTTGGAGGCAATTTTTTCCATGTAGCAATTAGGCCTATTTAGTGTAGCAAAGTGATCGCCACTGTTTGGCATACATTTTAAATTCAGCTTAGACTACATTTCCACATATTTTGACATCAATGTTTATGTGTTGTTGAGGTGAGAAACCAACACTGAACCAGCTATTAAAAGTTAATGGGTGTCTAGATGGACCTCCCAGGGGAGATGCAGGGTTGCGCAACATGGGACTAGTCCGATATAACGAAGTTAAAGATGCGGACAACATCTAGGACCCAAAGATGATTCATTCACGTACCAAAAGAAATAAAGAACACAACTCCAAAAATATATGTTTTAATACGGGAAACCCCTCGCCAACGTTTCGGGCCATCTGGGCCCTTCCTCAGGGCTTGAGAGGTTTCCGAATTTTAATCGGCTGTGAGCGTATATAAGTGTTAAAATGAGGTTCCACAGTATAGCCGAATTACTGTAATATTGTGACGTCACGAGAATTACGTTAATATATGCAAAAAAGTTCATTGATATGTTGAAAAATGAAGTTCATCATGCTGTGTCTCCTGTCTTTGTTGACTTACAGCGTTCTTGTGTTGTGGATTAAGTTGATAAATGTATATTGTTTCTGGAAATCCTAATTACACTCCTCATGATCCTGTGGTGAGTGTATGTTTGTATGAATCCATGTGCATGTATTGTTCCCCAATATGTTCTACTGAATGTTCTCCTGGTTGAATTAATTGACTGATCACACCAGTGAAATTTGTTAAACAGATCAGAGAGAAAAAGTTCATCAGATCAGAGAGAAAGTTCATAAAGAGAAGAAAAAATTAATATATAACGTAACTCTTGTGACGTCACAATATTACAGTAATTCGGCTATATTGTGGAACCTCATTTTTACACTTATATACGCTCACAGCCGATTAAAATTCGGAAACCTCTCAAGCCCTGAGGAAGGGCCCAGATGGCCCGAAACGCTGGCGAGGGGTTTCCCATATTAAAACATATATTTTTGGAGTTGTGTTCTTTATTTCTTTTGGTACGTGAATGAATCATCTTTGGGTCCTAGATGTTGTCTGCATCTTTAACTTCGTTATATCAATGTTTATGAAAAATTGTACAACACACTGACAGTTTAAAATAGTCTGTCTCAACTTTTATAATTACATCTCTTATGAGAGACTAGCTGTCATTTAAGAGACCACATTTGGGTAATCCCTTAGGACGGACTCTCAACATAGGTTTCATAGTGTCCCAGTACAATATTTTCTCATAATTAATAAGGGCACATTGAATGACATTTTAAGGCAGAAAGAAAACTTAAGGCCAGTGTTCATAAGAACAGGTACACGGTGTGCCAAATAAGCCTGACGTGTTTCATCCTTCACTGGACTCATCAGAGGCTAATGAGTAATGATTGACCACAGGTTGAGTATAACTCTAATCTTATGCCCAGTAGTGCAGAAATTTTGAAAAATTATAGGGCAGAAGCTGCATCCTGTGTTTGCCATGCTCAATTAGATTTGTGTCTTTTGTGTCTCCTGAAATGTATTCACAACCCTTGTACCCGTGAGGTTTGGGGGCTTTTGTTTGTTTTCTTCAACTTGAGAATACAATTCTTGATGACAATTTCTGAATGGGTATGTTTTAAAGTGACATGAAGCCAGCCTTTGATCAAGTTAATACATACATGTACTCATATGTTTAAAGACAGATGAGCACTTATTCAGAAAGTTTCACAGCTCAAGCACTGCTTAAAATGATTTAAAATATACCCATAATCCATTTCTCATTCATAATATTTGGTGGTATATATATTTACAACTCGTTGTGGATTTCTGGCTTGTGGCTCATGTGGAAACATTACGAGTATATGCATAAATTAATCAATCAAAGTCTCATCACTGCCAATACAAATATAACATGATACTATTGATTTACATTTTTATTGGCTCCCACTTGTTTCACTTAAGTGTGTTCTGTCCAAAGATTCCACAGCTTGTCCTTTAAAATTGGAATACCAGTAAAAAGGGGAATGAGGGTAGTAGGCAAGGTTGCACTCAAAAAAATTTTGCTTGATATTAAAGCACAGGTTGACAACCTGCAGACACTTGATCTGTCCCCCTCAGCTCAGAGACATTTATTTACCACTCACAATGTTGCTGCATGTATGGACATTTCAGATGCAGCAAATTATGTAAAATTATTCAATTTCATGGGAATGGCTGTGAAACCCTGTCCACCTTGTTGAGAAAATGGACTCACCTGACAATGTTGATTACCAGCAGGTTGCTTTGCTGACCCACATACCAAGTGAACTCAATATCCCAAGCCAATATGATCCCCATTCATGAATCTATTGGGAAACTCCCTACTGAAAGACTAGGTCATGTGACCTGGCAACTGGTGACGTCAGTTTCTATTTACACTGACTGCTCCAGTGCAGGGCTTACCTGAATGCCCCCAAGCTCAAACGAAAATGTCCAGCTTGCTCACAGGCAGGTGTTTCCCACAGAGTTATTATTAGAGTTCAAATTATCATGAATCTTACTGGGTGCACATTGGCGTTTTAGGAATTACGTTTGCATTTTGGAATCAATTGCATTTGCACTGTGCACATGTATGCATGTACATGCACAGCACAGCAATTCCACTATTCCTTTATAACAGCCCACCCGGTACCTGAGGCGTTACTCCAATAACGAGCATCTAAAGAAATACACTGGCTGTCATCGGCTTTTGCCATAACTGTAGGGGGGTTTAACCCAGAAAGAACTAATACTGATGTTTCGGCAATTCACTTTGCTCCTTAAAAATGTGCAAGCTTGCACCTGATATTATCAATTTTGCCTGTGTCTGCATGTATTTCTCATTGAAACAATATACCATTGGTAAACAGCTTTCATTGCAATAGTCTGTACCCAAAATATGCCGAGGAAAGCTTCACTTGGTTACCAGAAAAATATTTAAAAATCTCTCTTGCTTATCATTTCTGTAAAACCTGACTTGAAACACCACCCCTCTGGTTCACCAAATTGCAGGCCTTTATTAGAGCTGCACTGTGAGGTACAAATGACAAAGAAACCACAGTTTAAGCAAAGATTGGCCAAAGGTGGAGTTTCTTGACAGGGTGGTCTTTCCTAGACAGAGTTGAAAGGTCCACTGAAATAAATAACTATGTGGCCAGGAAATTGAAAGATTTTAACCTGATATTACTTCTTTTAAGTCTTGGCAGAATAGCAGAATAGGATAGACCTTCATCACTATCTAAAGATAAATAGATAGACAGACAGACAGACAGATACATAGATAAACTGACAGACAGACATCAATAATTATTATCATCACAACAATTTCAAAATATCATGATCATCCAGTTCATGAGCACTGTACACAAAGTGTACCAGGGACAGGCTCCGCTGTTGACCTGTGGCCGTATTCATAAAACCAAACTAAGTTCAAAATTCAACTAAGTTAAACTGGAAGCTGGTCAGAGACTTCAAACCCCTTGGCTAGGGTTGATAACTGGGAAATGGTACTGGAAATGGTACTTTAGGTGAAGACCATGCACCTGCATGTGAGACCAGTAGGCGAGTTTTATAAATTCCATGGGTAGCAAATATGGTGAACTTTGTTTGAATCTGCAAACTCCTCTAGTATCAGCATATGATCATACAGCTGAAGTATGTACAGGTGATGAAAATAGACGTTGCTGTAGGTCACTGATATTCAATAGGCAGAATTATGGGATAACAGTATGGATGAGTGACCTTGACCTACTTGTGACCTTGAAGTATGTCACATGTAGGTCAAGATAACTTTTGTTTGACCTAACCGCAAAGCTTTGGTGCAAATGCAATGAGCAGAGACATCATGGCTAGACCATTTTTTCTTTAATGCAGCACTGTGACCCAGTGACCTAGTTTTCACCATGTGTCTGAGGCATCCTTATAGGACCAAGTGTCATAAATAATTGGTGCAGCTATTTTTCTTCAATGCAAAAGTGTGACCTAGTGACCTAGTTTATAAGTGTCTGAGGTATTCTTAGGACCAACTGTCATAAATAATTGATGAAGCTACATTCAATAATTTTTTAAGTATTGTGTTGACACTGCTTTATTCTTCAATGTAGTACTGTGACCTACTTTTTGATAGGCGCCTGAAACATCTCAATGGCCCCCCTGTGATAAATATTTGGTATTGGTGCAGTGAGTATTTTGGGGGATATGGTGGTAACAGGGCATGTATGGACAGAGGGATGGACATGTAGGTGACGACAATACCCCTCCGGCCTATATGGCCCAAGGGGTAAAAAGTAATGCAGTAACTAGGGTAACGCTTGACACACTTTTCTGCTCTTTTTTTCTTTGACATATATGTACATCCATTTTGAGTACACTCATAATGAAAGTCTTGAGCACTTTAACCCTAAACTGATATAAACTAGAGATAGTTGTTGCGCACGACAACAAATATATCCCCCGCATGGTGCACAGTCTCCAGATTGTATCTACTATGTGCCATGTTAAAATGTGCTCTCAACAATCATATTGGGTTTCATAAATTCATAAAAAATCCAAAAAATCAACAGAGCATAACCAATCATGCATACCTTGTGGGGATACACACCAGGTACATCCCCACCAAGTATGAAGAGAATATCACCATTAGTTTTAGAGAAAAAACAAAACAAAAATCTGTTATCTTGCCTAGGAGGACGCACAGACAGACATTAAGTCCTATGGACTGACTGACAACCCTAGAGTAGAGAAAAAACCTACAGGTCTTTTTAGAAGTATTATATGCATGTACTATATACATCATGTTTATAGTACATACATGTACTATATGTCATGTTAAGCTATATTTTCTAAGGACCAATCAAGGGTCACAATAGCTAGAAGTTGAAAAAAAAAAAAAAAAATGTCATGTTAAAATGTGCTCTTATTACTGGTCATCATTCAGAATTTCAAAAATTCCTAAAAATTTCAAAAAACCATCAAGCACGACCACTCATACGTCTTGTGGGCATACATACAGGTTATATTCCCACCAAGTTTGAAGACAACCTGACCATTAGTTTAAGAGAAAAAGACAAAAATCTGTCATCTTGACAAGGGGGGGACGAACAGACAGACGGTCAGTCAGATGGACTGACTGACCACCTTGGTAGCATCATTACAGAAATTAAGATATGTGTACATGGAAGTATGAGTCTTGTGACACGCATTCAAAAGGTTAACACATGTAAACATGCATTAATAAATATTAATACTATTAAACAGTTCTGAAATTCTGAAATGGGGCACAGTCATCAGTTGAATACACAACCAAATGTACAAACATGGTGTGGGATACAGATGTGTGTTCCCAAGTGCATGCTGACTAAGGTCTCATTATGCAAGTATATTTGAAAAAAGTACAGACTGTAGTGTCCACAGAAATGTGACTGCAAAAGACAGAATTTGGTCTAATTGCAGACCTGTACCACTAAATTTAACAAAATGAGGACTTCACCTTGATCTACATTTACTCAGTGTTACTTCTTTCATCTGCCACAGTAGCATACCAAGGAACACAAAGGTGCCTCATGTCCACTGATGTGCATATGACATCTATGCCCCTGACAATGTGAGGGAATGTGAATTTTTAACACTGATGAAAATCACAGGACATGTTTGGCCCATCACAATAGAGTGCTACATGCTATTTTAAATGACTATGCCTACTGCCAGCCAGCAAAATGTGGTCTGATACTGCAGGTGGTCTTAAAATAAAGGGTACTTAACAGAGTATGACAGAAAAGGGTCTTCAAAGAGTGGTCTCAACAAGACATGGTCTCATATTGGAAGTGGTCTTTTGAACAGGTACCACTGTATAGAAAACCTCGTCCATAAATACATAATGAACCTGAACTCCAAACATGAAAAAAAACAACAAAATATTCAATTCTTTCAGTGCCATAATTTTGACTGAGCCAGCAGCTTTCCTTGGTGCACTTTGGGTGCAATGTGCCTGAAGTAGGCATTCTGAGAAAAGTTCTTGACCTGGACTTTAATATTCTTTGTCACTACAGGCAAGCTACATGTAGTAATTCAATGAAAGGTCTTTGTACCAGAAACATTAATCTAGCACCCTTATTAAGCAGGGCCAGAATTTCGCAAAATTTTGCGAGAATCTATTTGAATTTTTGTCAATTAGTTTTCTTTTTAAAGAAAGACAAGTTTAGGAGAGTGTTTATGAGAACAGATTCTTGGATTCTTGCCGAAATTCTGGCCCTGTTAAGGGTACTAGATTCATGTTTCTGGTAAAATGACTTTTTTTTGAGTCAGAACAGTTCATTTTAAGTAGCAGTTGGCACTGAAAGGCTTAAGTAGGCACTTTTAAATCAAGAGATAAATTACTTTAACATCCAACCCATGATTAACCCTTTCAGTGCCAAGTTTTGGACTGGGTCAACAGCTTTTCTCGGCACGCATTCGGCACATTGCATGCAGAGAAAAGCTGTTGACATGGGAAACTCTCTCTGGAACTATAGGCATACTTGTACTTGAATGAAAGGTCTTTTTATGAGGAATATGTATCTGGGATCTAATTGACAATTCAGACTTGTCTGGTTTAAGTAGATTGACTTTCGATGTGATTGGCACTGAAAGAGTTAAAACATGCCCTTTGTCAACAGTTTTCCTTGGAGTATCAAGGCAGGTGCTGACCAAGGTCATGCTATTCTCACAACTCTATCTACAATTCTGAATTCAAATTGTTTTGCATTAACACTGTTTTTAGTTTTGGCCATTTTGAGAGGAAAAAGGGTTAGAAATTTGGTATACATACGTATTCAAAAGCATTTTATATGTTATGCCCAATTAAGACATTCAAATCATGTTGGTACACCTCTACATACATAATCTTGACATACCATGTACTATGTTTTCGTGTGATCCTGTGCAAATGAATATTGCTTACAATGATCGGAACAATAAACAGTTTTCTCTCTCTCTCTCTCTCTTTTTTTTTTTTTTTTTGAGGGGGGGGGGGGGCAGGACAGGGGCAGACAGAAACAGGTGGGTATCCTGACGTCTGTTGCCTTGTCATAGTAATTGAAGGTTATTTCCCTGTCTTAAATAATTTAGTGGTCCCCCTCGACTTCTTCCAAGCTTTATGTCACAATGACAATATATATACAACTAAACAACCAGTTAAATCAGTTTCTGTCACACGCACACACACACACACATATATATATATATATATATGTATTCATATATTATATATGCAGTAGTCCAGGCTGCAGTGTGAGAAGAGAATGTCAATTTCAAGCGGTGACTCATTTCAATACTCTCATAGGCATTATGGCTGGCTGGGCGCCAACTTGGCAGTCTTCCGAACAATCAGTTTATTGACTCTATTTATGGAAACCCCAGGGATTTTACTGGGCTTGTGAATGCCCATACCGATCCAAGGCAGAGTTCCCCACAAGTAGTTCTGCTTTGCATTAAATGTCGCCATGGAACTACATGCAGCTTATGCAACCTCACAATGTCTGGCCACGTTTTCGGCCTGTAATGGCAACTGCCCATATGGCACAGAAATTTGGAATTCAAACATGTGTCACAAATGATAAACTGCAGAGAAAATTTATGGATGTCCCAGTTTCGACTAAGTGGGATATCCATTTTTCCCTCATGATAACATATTGATCTGATGACGTCATTGGGACCCACCAACAGACGTATTGAAAACCTGTTTATGCACATGATGTATGTTCCCTCTTCCTGTGTTTTGAGCTGGTTCACTGGATGTACAATATCACCACATGACAGCAAGGTTTGCATCAAATAAATAGATAGAAACACTATATTTAACCCTGAAATGTAGATGTTGTGAAGACAAATCCACAGTCTCAACAGGAAGTTGCTGACAACTGTTGGTTTTGCAACTGAATCATTATGCTCGGGGGCCGCGCGCCTTGTATCCCACCCACCTCCCATCTTTGGGGAGGGGGTGGGAGGATGTGTTCAGAAGGTTGGTGGAAACTTCGGTTTCATATTTTACTTGTTAATGATGCAAATATATTCAATAGATACATGTATGTTCAACAGTAATTAATCAAAAATGGAAATTATCTGGTATTGATCCCTCTTGTGTGTTATATTTTACAGACCAAAAAAAAAAAAAAAAAAAAAAAAACTTTGAAATTTCTTTTGTTTTGAGTAATGACTGGCTACCTACTCTGTACTCCAACTGTATTGCACCTCAATAAAAAAAAAGCTCTAATCCAGACAGCAACTCCTTTTGATACTTGTCCCATGTCCCATCTTACTAGGTAACCATCCCATCAATTCAGATCCCATATATGCAAAGTTTGTTGTGGTGGTGCCCAGGACAAAAGCTTTGAATTTTCTTTTTTTTATTTTGCCTTCAATGAAAATTTTCACTTATTTTAGACTAATGATACATATGTGAATTGATAAGGCTTTAGCCCAGTGTGTTTGACATCATGACCATGCAATTTGACCTGCAAAAAAACCTCATTTAATCAACTGACATTCACATATATAACATATACAGTGGTACCTCTCTTGAGAGACCCCTCTAATGAGAGACCGCATATCTTTTTAAGACCGCTCTCTCAAAACACTGCGCTATCTTTTCCATGTTGTTGTAGCTCTAATGAAAGACCACCTGTTTTGAGAGAGCGCATTTTCACCCGCCGTAGGGGCGGTCTCTCAAAAGAGGTACCACTGTATAGCTATAAATAGACGGAAGACTGGTGAATACATAACATATACATCAAACATCAGCCTTCAGAGAAACAGTTGTTTTTATGTTAAATATATACCCAACCCTGAACTGGTCACAAGTTGAAAACTTTTTGTACATATATATATATATATATTTCCATAATATTTACTGGAAATGTGTAGCAGATGTAGGCTTTTAAGTGCCTGTCCCGTTGAGGAGAGAGGATTTTCACATTACATGCAGAGTCTGTAAGCCTGCCCGAAGTTTTCATATCCACAAACATTTATACATGCATTTTAAATGTCACACTTTGATGGTTACCATGGTTACAGGGACACTGCTGTGACTCTGACTGTATGCTACTACACAGCATTACTAGTAAGTAAGCAAAATGCACACAGACACTTTGTGTAAATTGGGTTGGTCTAAACAACATGTGCGTTATAAACCACTTCTTGATATGGTTTAATGTAATTTGTCCAGCCATATCCCATATTTTTGCTCTCTTTTTGACAGGCAAAATGAAACTTAGTTGAAGCAATGCATATTTTAGTAATTACTGTCAAGCATTGTAACTTGTTATAATTTATACTATGTTTGAACTACAGTGAAACCTCCCTCACCGAACACCTTCTTATAGTGAACACTTTTCCTTAGTCCTAATAGAATATTTCATTTGAAGCAAACATCCCAATACTGAACACTTCTCGTTCTCTATACCAAACACTATTGTCCAGTACCAAGGGCTTTTGCTATATGGACGTTTCATTGTATTTTAATGCTGTTTAGATCATTACAAAGCAATTGAAACACCAATCTGCACAATGAACTGTGGCTTGTATGCACACATATGCACTTTATACCAAATTATACCTTTAAAATATTCTTCACAGCCTTACCTTTTTTTGGGGGGGGGGGGGGGGCGGGGGTCGTGGCAAACGTATGATGATGATATTGCAAGGTTGAGGGGTGTTGCGGTTATTCTTGATGAACGGTGTCGTCTGACCCTACCCCAACATCACAGTGGTGATATAGGACCAGCAAATATTTAACGTTGGATTGGCGGCATGTATGTTCTAAAATTTAAAGCTCTGGAACCCAAGGTCTCATATATATGACTGATGAAACATAGTTTACCTGCACACGATCTTCATCTGACCTTGCACGAGGGAAAGTCTTATCCATAGACAAACATGTATGCTATCCCTTTTTTGACAACAATAGTTCATTTATCATGTTATTAATTGCATTGTGTAAAATGCACCGTAACAAGAAAAGAAACTATGAGAAGCAATTTGATCTAATTCATACTTAATAAAGTAATACTTATAAACACAGTTATGTGCACAAATCTGTACAGTGTTGTTTCATGTCATTTTATATTAACCACAGACATCGTACATTGTGGAAATTCCAAGAATGTGCAACCAGATGTAATGCTCCTGTAGCAAGACTCCAGCATGGTTTGTGAATGAATTTCAGAAACACATGGTGTGTACAACCATAGTGTTTCGGAAACATGGCTCTGCACCAAGTTTATGTGCACCTGAGAACATGGAACATGAGCCATGTTTTTGGGTTTTTTTTTTAAGTTTAGGGGAAAAGAAGTTTATTTGACACTCTACATTACATAATTCTGAAAAAACATGGAACTTTGTTGGTATTCTAAACAAGTTCTGTGGAAAAATTTGACTGCAAAAAGCTGCAAAGTTTGACAAGCAGCACCAAAGTCCATCTACAGATGGCAAACTGATTCAAGCTTTTTTTTATGTATGCAACTGTAATTTCATAATAAAATCGTACAGTCCTGAATTTTTTTGGAAGTTTCCTTTACATGCCTTCTTAGCCTCTATATAAAATAATTGTCCATGACTAGTCAAACAGGGTGACATGTATTTTTCTATATGATTTGTGATTCAGGCCCACTGAACCAAAAGGATGATTCCATTATGGTTATGCTGGAAATTCATAAATCACACATATGTTGCACTGGCCCCAACAAAAAGCACAGTTTAGCTTTATTACATAGAAAAATCAATAGGCCCACTTTTAATAGGCCCTAAATGCAGCTGATACTCACTCCACTGTAAGCAAGACTTTATCAAAGGGATATATTGCAAACTCAAACTTAGTACCACCTGCTCTCCACCCATAATGACAGTCATAAGGGTGTTGATGTGTCTTTTTGGAAGATCAATATGAAGTTTTGCACAAATAAAATCATCATTTTTTTCAATGGAATCATAGGGAATGAACATTGTAAACCTCCACAAAATTGGCAATTTGGACACCAAGATTCCAACACTTGGCCAACAGCCTATTATTTCTAGCTCAGAAAGATACACACTTGTTTTCCCGGATTTACTAATTGAGCTGTGGCCTTTCACAAAGACAAAGTTCTGCAATACAACACAGGGTAACAAACATTGCAGTGCACACAAACTGATGTTCCCATTCATCAAAATTTTAGAAAAAGTTTGGAGTAAAGTTAAGTGACATCCCTAAAAATGGCAACTTTTATCCTCACACCAGCGCAACATGAAGAACTTGTATCAGAAAATCAGGTTAATTTCACCTGACTGGGTTAGAGAGTTGGGTCCAGCATCTTTCGCACATATTTCTGAAGTGATTCTTCAGCCATGCAAGCACAACATGTCTACCCCATACTGCTGGATGGAAATGGATTTTTTAAAAACTGATTATGTTCTACAAAAGGAGCTGGTAATAAATATTTAAATGCTACACTGCACATTATAAATTAAGTAAAATTTAAAGTATCCAGATAACATGCAAAGGGTTTTGTGGTGGCTGAGTGTACGGGTATGAATCAGTACCCCCTTTACCAATAAAATTAATCATGGATTTCAACACAGAATATTAACACATGTATTGCTCTGACCGATCTGGCACTACACCCCCTAATATAGATGCATTATGCCAGACATATTTCAAAAATTGCAAGTCTAGCTAGTAGTACTTGTAATTTTATTGAAAACACACAGAAAATGTGAGAAAAAAAATACAGCATTTTAACCATACACCTTGGCACATAATGCGATATATAATACTTGCTGTGGAGTAAATACTGTGCATTGTAATTCAACATTTTCATGACGTCTGCAATTGACATACAGCTTACTAACAGAGAGGTGGAATCAAGGATCACCAATTCACATATCTGCTAACCTACCACTAGTGACAGTCCAATCAGGGCCTGGCAAAACTTGCCCTGGGAACTAAGACAGAAAAAATGGTGAATTATATGTGAACTACTAAAAATGACACATTTGTACTTAAAATTCAAACTCCAAAACATTGACAATGGGTACATTATAGGTGACGCTGTGATGTTTAAAATTCACTTGAAATACTGTAAAATGCTCTGCTGGCATGCAATCAGATGAACATCACGAAAAATTGTTTCCTCAAATGCAATGCATCTCTGATCTTGAGCAGGTAGATCATGCTCATGGACATGAACAAAATGAAACTTTTCACAATACACAACTGTGGTAAATTTAAAATTTACTTCTAAGCCTTATCCCTTCTGAACATAGTTTAGTGTCCTTTGTTAAAGTGCATCATGACATTGACCAATAGGTCAAGCTTACCCAATTTGAAAAAAAAAAAAAAAAAAGAAAAAATATGACCACATGGTCTAACATATATTTGGTGTAAATTGTGTAGTTCCATATCTTAATGTGCAACGGATCTATGTGTTTTGGATACCTATGATAATGTTGCAAGTGGCACCACCACGACTCCACCTCATACAGTACTGTTTCTGTAATGGTATATATGGATTTTACATGTTATTCTCATCACTAACAAAAAACAAAACATCCTGAAATGCACTTCCACTGTGACCTTGACAAAGTAGGTCATGGTCACCCACTATTAAACATCCACATGACGTGTCTTATACCTTTAGTATCATTAGCCTTATCATTTCTCCAGATAATGTTGGTCTGTCAAGCCAGGTAAATATTGGAGTGGTCTTTCAAAACCCAAATTACTGCATACATCTTTAACACTGTGAGAAATGCCAGTCACATATATCCTCTCTAAAACTTCTACTGCAATTGTAAAACTTTAAGAGCTATTGGCCCTGGACAAAAGGGGTAACCTGCATTGTTGACATATGTAAAGCATAGATAAGACTGCACAAATCATGACACACTTGCCGCCTAAAGGCATCCATTTATTTTTTTGCAATTCCCCCCCCCCCCCCAGATTATACTGGATTTTTTTCCTTTCATCTTTGAAAATTCTCATATCAATTTGTTTAGAATATCATTCATGAAGCAGTCAAAAGAGGACCCAAACGAATGTATCTTTTTTAAGATAATCTTTATAAATCTTTGAATGTCAGGATCAGCATAAACACATAATGTTTTTCTGATCAAGCATACTTGTGCTTTCTACCACAAACATGCATCTGGCAATGTTTGACTGAATATAGACTTGATCTGTCAGATTGTAATCCAGATCATATTTAATATAACCAAAAATATCGGTATCAAAGGTTCAATTCAAACAAACCAAATATTCACGATTTACAAAAAGAGTTATGTGACAGCCATGACTTGCTATTTCAATGATATTTAAACTGCTTCTTAATTTACTAGGAATATCTAATCAGTCAGTTGTCTAACCTAATCTCTTTTATTATGATCAAATATACCACTATCACACATTCAAGTATTTGGTTCTCAATTCATATTGGAATACATGTATTTGATATAAGTATGACTTGCTACTTCAATTATATAATTAAACTGAGTGGTTCCTAATACATTTAGTACAAATGGCCACCACAGTATCAGTTAAACTTATGACTGCTTGCTTCAAGCTTGGTGCTCACTGCTTTTAAGTAGCTGCCTGCTAACAGGCCTGTGTGTGCGGGATGCAAAACAGTGTCAGGAAGGGTGACCAGCGATGATGAGTGAAATTTCATCCCCTGTGCAGGCCCCTGCTCCCGATTTTCTTTATTGATCTTCATTATCAGGAAATTTTTGGTGCTGGTGCGACAAATAGCAGCTGTTGGTATGTTGCTCAATATATAATTTTACCCCTGTGCGATGTGAGGGATTGCATTTCATTACAATGCAAGGCAAATAAAAATTGCCTGTGTAGGATATATGGGAATTAAACAGGACCTGGTATGCTGTAGGGAAATACCATTTACCCCCTCTATATATGTCAAGAATAGGTTTGTGTGTATCATTGTCCCTGTGGTGTTAATTATTTTTAGAACAAAATATATATTTTTGAAGGCCTAGAAATCTCCCTGAATTGGAATATGTCGATCCATGCAATGTCATGATCTTAATGCAATTCCAATATTGGTGCTGCATATATATGCCTAAATAAATTTATTACTGTTTTAGCTTAGATTGAATAAATAAAATCATTGATGCTCCATGGCCAGAACACCAAACTTTGTGTGTAACTGAACACTGAAATTAAAGGCACACACCAGGTTGTTGTCATATGGGATGAATTATTCCACAGACGAAACAAAAAAAACAAAAACAAAAAACGAACCCCCCCCCCCCCCCACGTTAGGTTACCCTCACAGGAACAACTCTTAAGTTAAGGTCAGATGTGAAATTAAGTCATGTTGGATTGGTACATCTCACAGCCAAACTGTGGGGAACTTTCAGTGACTACATCCTCTCTGGACCTCACAGCTTGCACCATCAATTCCCCCAAAATGTAGGTTGTTTAGAAGCAAAAATGGACGTCCGCTGTCTCAGCTTAAAACCACTGATTCAATTATCTGAAAAGGCAAATTTACAACCTCCCTTCCCAAAAATGAAACAGGAGAGCAAACAAACCCTGGCACTTTCACGCAACACAAAAATCATGCCATTAAACCTACTCCCCCCTTTAGAAAGTGGAATAGCCCTTCCTTGGGAACGCCATGCTTTGGCTTTTCTGTCGCAACAGGAACTCCCCAGTTGCACAACCAAAACATCTGGAAATATCACAATGTTTTTCACACAAAAATGAGTATGTTACTAGCCTCGCGTGAGACAAACATTGGGTATATCCTACGTCCATTAGATTTCTATTAAAACCATTGACAGCTGGGCAAATTCCACGGAAATATGTAATTATTTTAATGAGGGCAACCCCAGTTCCCAGGAGGTGATTCCCCAAATATGCAAGGAAAATATTGCGTCGGAGAGCCCTTATTTTAAGATAACTGATGATTACATAGCAACTGTAATGAAAAAACGGTAGTGCCATTCAAAATAGACATCATTGCAATAATTCGAATTTGTTTAAAATATGGTATTTGCTGTCAGATATGTACGCAAAAATGGGACTTACGTTTCAACGGCTGGGGATTCACGGCCTTCCGACGTGGCATGCCAAGCACACTTTGCCTTCAGTTCCCGCGCTGTTTCCACGATTTGACAACATCAATACAGTCCTATGATGGTCCGCCAAGTCATTGAGAGTTGTATAAAGTCAGTCTGGGTAGAGACAAAAGAAATTTACTCGATTATGAGCTAACACACGAGGGTGTTCTCCGAAAATGCAGGGAATTTCTTTCCACAAAGCAAGCCCCGCAATGACGTCATGGGTACTCCGCGCTACAGAGCCAAAACGAGATCAACGGATATCCCGGGTAACCGCGTCACCGAATGTTCACATATGAAATTAATGCGCATCGCGGCAGGTGCTAGAAGACTTGCTTGTCAGCGGCAACCAACTCATTTTGATCGATGAATGAATGAAGTTGGCTCAGGCAGAAGGAGGACTAAAGGCTTTTGTTGGAGATTATGTTGAAACTAATCACACATATTCTATAATTCACAAAAAGTTTGTTTTTTTAAATTAAGGGGAGATCAACATCGATTTTGCACCAAAGAAGGCCCAAAATTTTAAGCTAATAATAAATAAAAGGCCAAACAAGACCACAGGGGGATACTGGACCAAGTTATGAATTATAAAATCAAGATGTGTTATTATGTCTGGGTGCCAACCCAGACATACTGTTTTCTCAAAAATTCTTTTTCTTTCTTTCTTTTTCTTTCTTTCCTTCTTTCTTTCTTCTTCTTCTTCTTCTTCTTCTTCTTCTTCTTCTTCTTCTTCTTCTTCTTCTTCTTCTTCTTCTTCTTCTTCTTCTTCTTTCCGCCAAATAATTTCTCGGGAGCCTTTTTCAAACACCGTGCAAGCTACAGTGTTTGAACTTGGCATGGTAACAGAGTTAGGAGGGAAGTTGACAATCTGATTTGGAATAATCGACATGTTTAAAATTACGCAAATTAGGGCCTTTTTAAATTTTAAAAACTCCGTATCTTCCAAACTGTTGCAGATAGACACAAAATCTTAATGGGCACATATAGGTTTGTGGCGCCTGCCAATATAATGGACAGCAAATATAATTTGTAGACTTTCAACTGATGCTAATAACGGGCATTGAAAAATTTAAAAGTCGAATATCCGTTCTTAATATCATTCACAATTTTTAAAAAATGGTGAATGTTTGGAGTTTTCTTATTATATTTACAACTGTAAATATATTTTTCCCCAGTATAAACAATGAGTAATATAGGTTTAACATTTCTAGTGCCTAGCAGTATCTTTTCTTTTTGGAAATTTCCAATGGCAACCTCTGTATCTCTACATCAAGAAAATACTTCTTTGCAAAATTGCTTAACTATATTGCATGTCCAAAAAATGTACAGTTGTTTCAATCTCTTGTTGGCAGAATGAACATAGCTCACTCTCAGATAATTTTCCATCTAAATAATCTATCGTTACTATATGCACATCCATGTAGGAATTTGAACTGTAAACTTCTTAGCTCTGTTGAGATTAAAGCTTGTAAGTTTTTAAAAGTTTCCAACCATTCATCTTCTCCAATGCATCCATTCAATTCTCTTTCCCATTTTCCCATTATTTGAGCATTAGGTTCGAAATGATTTTCAACTTATCTTTGTTATACGAACTTTGTGACCTTTTTAACTTCTAATATCTTTCTCACTATTGTTTTAGCGTCATCTGCTCCTTGATCCATATTTTTTAAATCTCCCTTAAAAGTCTGTTTCCACTTTTGTGGTATTGCCGAAATTACGCCATGATACGTAACGAAATTTGTTTTAATATAGTATTTGTTTTGAAACTAAACAAAGTTGTAAAATTCTCCATCGTCTCTAATCAAGTTTTCAATGCACTTTACGTCTTGTTGATACCACTTTTTATGGAAAATTATCTTTTTATCAATTTCTATGTTGGAGTTAATGAACCAAATAATTTGATCTGTAATTTCTGGTGACATACTTATTTCGGTTTAGAATCCGTTGTACTTACACCCACTTTGTAAAACCTCTTTCCAAAATACCTCTTTTTCTTTGATAACATCTTCCACATCTTTTTCTTTTATGTTACATTCCCAAAGTATATTATCTTTACTCTTTCTTTTGAACCATTTGTTTTCAGGTTGCATTGGAATCATTACAAAATCTTTTCACCCAAGCACATTTCAATGCATTGACCTGTGATTCAATATGCGGCACCACTAGGTTCCCTTGCACTTTCATTTTTCTTGTGTGGCCTCTTTTTATCTTGTCTGGTTTATTATTCCATAGATAATCATACATAGTTTTTTTCAATCTGTTGAATCATTTCTGGGGGCGGGTTTGGTAATATGGAGCATAGATATGTTAATTGAGATAGTCCTAAACTTTTTGTCAACGCTTTTCCAGACAGAGATATATTTCTGTTGGTCCACATGTTCAAAACTTCCTTGATCATATTAATGTTAGATCTATAATTAAATTCTATAATTTCATTTGTCTTAGCGGCAACTTTAACCCCCAATATCCCAATGGCATCATTGGTCCCATTTGATTTTAAGTTTTTGGCATGTTCTACATTAGTGTTTTTCAATTTACATAAACATAACACATTAGTTTTAGAATTATTTTTAGTTAGTCCAGACACTTTTTAAAAATCTTTTAACATGTTTAATATTAAGTTCTCATTTTCATCTGAACCTGGAAGTGTTAAAGTTGTATCGTCTGCATACTGTAAAATTTTATATTCTACTTCATCTCTTTTTATTCCTGAAACCAGAGTTTCTTTTCTTATGGCCAATGCCAATATTTCTACAGAGATAATGAATGAATATGGTGACAATAGACATCCTTGTCTAACACCTCGGGTTATTTTTAATGGTTCTGTTGAGGATCCGTTGTTCACCACACAGCTTTCCAAATCGTTATAAAATATTTTGATCCATGTTTTAATTGTTTCCCCAAAGTTGAAAAAATCCAAACATTTTTCAATAAAGTCCCATTCTAGATAACCGAAAGCTTTTTCAAAGTCAAGTTGTATTTAAAGTGCAGGGATATTTTGTTCATATGTCAATTCTACTATATTAAGTGATATATTTATATTTTCTCCTATGTATCGGTCTTTAATAAAATCTGTTTGGTCCTCATTGATTATTGTATTGATTTTTTAAATTCTTGATGTATTGTTTTTGTGGTTAGTTTATAATCTTGATTTAAAAGGGAGACTGGTCTCCAATTTTTTAAATCAAGTCAATCTTTCTCTTTTTTTGGTATTGTTGTGATAATTCCATGTCTCTGTGTAATACTGAGTTTTCCAGATCTACATGAAAAATTGATTGCTTTAGTTAACAGAATATTAATGACATTCCAGAATACAGAACTGACAGAATTTCGTCTGCTGTTATTTCACCTACTAAGTCCTGTTTTTGTTCTTCGGACAGTTTTGGAGCCGATTCATCTTGCGGAAAAAAAATTCAAGTGATTATTTTCTATAATATATTCTTCTCTATTTTTATTTTTGTATAATTTAGAATAAGATTTATTTTCTTCTTGTAAAATAATTTTAGGATCGTATGTATATTGTTATGTATTCTTAAACTTTTTATAGTTTTATTGTTGTAGTTTCTTTTAACCAAGTTTAAAAAATATTTCGTCGATTTTTCACCTTCGTCATACCATTGGATTTTGCATCTCATTATTGCTTCTTTAACTTTGAAATCCATTAATTCTTCCAGTTCTTGTCTGGTTTTCAATATTTCATTTTCTATTTGATCACTTGAGTCCGTCATACATTTATTTTCAAGGAACTTTCAGTTTATCTTCCAGTTCCCTCAGATTTTCTTACCGTTTTTTTTCTTTCCTTTTGCTTCTGCAGAATGAATGTTCAATAGACATGACTCGGACATCCATTTTAACCATTTTCCACAGTAGATTAGGGTTTAATTCTGTATTTGTTTTTTTTTTAGATGATTTATGGTATCTTTAATCGCCAGGATATATTCTAGTTCTCTAAGCAACGACAAATTCAACTTCCAGAAACCAGGACCTCTTTTCTGTTGATCTATTTCTACTGATAAAGTTACTGCCGAATGGTCAGATCTAAAACCTGTATGATGTCACAATCTTTAATTAACCCTTCAAGTCCAAAGAACACTAGAAAAAATCTAATCTACAATGTATGGGTGCAAGGTTTTTCCTTCTCCATGTAAATTTACTCGAGTCTGGATTATTTTTTCGCAATATGTCGACTACGTCAGTTTCTTCCATCCACTTTTTACTTGTTTCTTAAGGTCTGACATGGGTTCTGGGGATTCCACCTTTCTTATCTGTTTTTATGTCCAACACTACATTAAAATCCCTGCCGATAATTCTATCATCATTAGGTCGGCTTTCTTTTTTTCGATTACATCTTCGAAAAAAGTCAAACGGTCTTCATCAGGACCGTAAATATTTCCAATAGTAATCTCTTATTTTCTATAGAAATGTCCAGTATTACATATCTTCCTTCTTTGTCCTGAATTATTTTATGTATTTCAAAATTAAAATTATTTTCAAATAGGATACAAACACCGCGGGCGTCTTTTGCACCATGACAATATATCACTTTGTATCTCCATTCTGCATACCAAATTTTCTCTATATCTTCTGAACTGCTGACCTCTTGCATCATAATAATTGAATAACTTTTTTTCCTTTATCCAAGTAAAAGTTTCCCCTTCTTTTTTTTGGTTCTCCTAAACCGCGCATAATTAATTACAGTGTTCCCACCATTATTGGTTTTAAAAATATCCGAATTAAGTGTACAATTTAGATTGTCTTTATATGATTTCATAGTAGCTTTTTAGTACACCTTGTGTGGATTTTTTTTTCCTACTAAATAAAAATTACATGCCAAAAATAATTATTCGATTTTGAGGTCACTTCCTTGGGACTTCCTCGAACCAACATGTTTCCTTACTTCTTCTCACCAGCAAATCATATATACTTAACGGAACTCCATGTTAATGACCATATGAAATATCAGTTTGGCGACAGATTGCAAAAGATCCCCATATCTCTCTCTCTCTCTCTCTCTCTCTCTCTCTCTCTCTATATATATATATATATATATATATATATATATATACACACACACACACACACACACATATATTTATTAAACTTTAATTAATGTTCCCATGTGACCTTGGATTTGCATGTATTTAGGCTTAGACCTAAGTGTTCTATATATCCTTCATCCTTCTATATACAGGTAGCTCACATAATACACAATCTGATAAGCTGTGTTCCATAGAACCACCAGCCGCAATTAAAGTAACCTAGGATTCATGGAAATTAGAAGTACATGGGACTTATAACGGTGCCGTCTGACTGTCTTGACATTCAGGTTCTGTGGGCCCCTTGTATACCTTTAATGTGCTTCCAGAGATTGATATAGGCCCACATAATACGCTTTTTGTTATTTGTTATCAGCTCATGTGTTCCATTGAATTTTCAGCCACAGTTAAAATATTCGACGATTCACAGAAGTTCAGAGTGCATATATTATATCCTATAACATTGGCGTCTGTCTTCACGTTCAGCTTCTGCAGGCCGCCTGGATACGTTCCATGTCCTGCTATATATGTTGGTCTACATGACACACTAATTATTATGATTCCACAGAATCGTCAGCCACTGTAAAGAGGCCTACGATTCATGAAAATGGAAAATACATTGATCTATCGGCTCGTTTACTACGTAACAAAGTAATTTGTAATAATTTTTCTCCAGATTCTCTTTGAATTGATTCTACACACCATGCTAATCCCCATCTGAAATATCAGTTTGGCGATAAATTGCTAAAAAATCTCCATTTGTCACCATCAGCCACACCTGCGAGCAGCAGTGACATCAGAGTATATATATATATATATATATATATATATATATATATATATATATATATATATATATATATATATATATATATGCGTGTGTGTGTATGTAAGTATGTATATATATATATATATATATATATATATATTAAAATTTGGTAAATGCTCCCTGTGACCTTAGGTTTGCATGTATGTAGGCCTAGGCCTAAGTGTTCTATGTCCTTCATCCTTCTACATGGTAGCCCACATAGGCTAGTGCACAATCTGAGACGCTGTATTCTGTAGAATCGTCAGCCACAATCAAAGTAAACTACGATTCATGGGAATTAAAAGTACATGGGGCATATAACGTTGCTGTCTGACTGTCTTAACATTCAGCTTCTGTGGGCCGCATGTATACCCTTCACGTACTTCCGGAGATTGGTATAGGCCCACACAATACGCTATTTGTTATCCTGTGTTCCACTGAATTTTCAGCCACAACTAAAGTAATCAATTCGCAGAAGTTGGGAATACATGTATACATCCTATAACGTTGCCGTCTGTCTTTACGTTGAACTTCTGCAGGTTGCATGGATACGTTCCATGTCCTTCCATATTAGTGTAGGCCCACATAATTACACTATAGATTATGTATTCCAAGGAATCGTCAGCCACAGTTAAGTAACCTAGGACTCCTGAAGATGAAAAATGCATAGGATCTATATAACGTTGCCATCGGGCTGTCTTAACATTCAGCTTCTGCAGGCTTCTTGTGTACGTTTTGTGTGCTTCCATATATTGGTTTTGGCTGATAATAATTAATCATGATACACTATCTGGTATGGTATGTTCCACAAGATCGTCAGCAGAGTTAAGGTAACCTACAATTTATGGAAGTTAAAAGTACATTGCACCTGTATCAACATTACCATCTGCTTGGACATACAATTCTGTATGCGTAGGCCCACATTTCCTTAAGTTATAAATATAGACCTATTATAGGTCCACTTAGAAATGGTAGGCCTACAGTTACACAACCTAATGTACAATGTTTCACAGAATGGACAACCATGGCAAAAATAACCTATATGGGTACTATTTGTGGAAATGGACATCCATGGTTAAAGTTGCCTACGGGAACAATTTGTGGAGATTAAACATAGGCCTACACAGCCTATATGACCTGTAAATTGCCCTCTGACAATGTCTAATGTCTTGACATTCAACATCACATAGTTGCTTATAAAAATTCTGTTGCAGCTTTCCATTTGGATGAACACCATCCGTTAGGTCTTTATAACTGAATTTTCCTTACATGTTTTTTGTATTTTTTATTGCGGCCTAGTGTTTTCAAGGATCCTTTCATCACGGATTTGTCCCATCGAATATTAGAAGCATTGCTTTCGTCGTTAATTTTTCATATTTTTTTTCATTCATTTCCGTTATGTGTGCTTCTAGATCTCGTTGTGGCAGTTTAAGTAGGCTACGTCCATAGCAACACCTCAGGATTCCCTTTGCGCTTTCGCCAAATCTACCGGTTGTATGGTAGCCACAGAAATGTTAAGCCCCATATCATGCTATTTAGTAAGTAATAAGGCTTTCGTCTATTCGATGTCTTTTTTGCATGCCTCCGCTTCTCCTGTTCTGTCCTAAAATACCCCATATTGCGTTTATTGTGCGTAAAATTACAGATACCTGCCGCTACTCGGATGTCTATCATTTGCTTACTATTTGGCCTACGTCGATGTCTTGCACCTAAATAAACGTCTATCTGTTCTGTTAATTTTTGGATCGTGGCTCCTTTCCGTACTATTATTTTGAACTTCTATCTTTCTGTTTTTTCCATCTTCTTAATATACTGTTTTAGTCCTTTAACCACGAACCAAAGTTATAGGATTTTAATTTATGCAAATTAGGTTAATATGCAAACTTTAAATCTTAAATAGCTTCAAAAACTATTATAGGTACAGGTGCTATTCCAACTTCAATTTATGGGTTTGTGACATACATGTTGCTGCATCCAATGAACCATGATCCAAAATTGTTCAATTTTATTTCATGCAAATAAGATGAATACCAGAAATTTAAATGTTGAATAACTTCAAAACTATTATACATATAGGTGCCACTCCAACTTCAATTTGTAGGTATGTGACAGCTGCATTCAATGAACCAAAGTTATAGGCTTTTGATTTATGCAAAGTAGACAAATACACAAGATCAAAGTCTTTAAATAGCTTCAGATAATAGTGTCATTCAAACTTCACTTTATAAGTTTGTGACATGGCCACATCCAATGAACCAAGAACCAAAGTTGTAGCATTCTAAATTATGCAAATTAGCATAATACACAAAATTTAGGTTATGTTGAACAATGGCAAAGTGCAGCATTTTAAACTGTTCTCATTTTGAATGCACCTAGACAGATTTGGTGTGAAGCCATTTTTTTTTTTAGTTTATATTGTATCACTTTTACGTTCTAAGATAGCGTAAAACTAGAACAGAAGACTTGCCTCAAAATCAAATCGGTCCAGTATTGCCAAACTGAAAATCTGGGAGATGGAGATTTATTCAGGAAGATTGATAAATTAATATAAAATTTAGAAAGAAAATAATGGTGAATTTATGTAAATTAAACCCTCAGCGGCATTCAAAATACAAGTAGATATATGAAAAAAGCTGTAGTACACCCCTTAGAACTGAGGGAATGACGGACACTTCTACCTCATTTAAATTTTTCTAGTGAACCTAATTAGGATCCTTTCACAGAACAATGCAGCAAAACATAGAATTTTCTCTCCCCCAGCTGACTGAACAGGGCATCGCAGGGGTGGACACCTGTGGGTATACGGTAATGCATGATAAAAATACCAATCTTCAAAGTAAAATTGCGGCCAATTATAGCAACATTAACATTAATTGCAAAACTATTTTATTAGTATGCTTGACAACATCGGTAATGTACCAGGCATTTTTAATTTGAAGATGCTAGAAATTTTTCGCAGGCAAAATTAATGAGGCCCTCATACAGTATATGTGTACTGACCACCGCACATGCATAGGTGTCAATTGTTTTCTGACACCTGTGGGGCACTGGACGTGAGAAAATCACAGGACACAGTGGTCCACCTGTGGGGGAAAGTCATAAATTAAAATTTTGGACCTTTTGTTTGAGATCCATTGGATATGCCTATAGCACAAACACATAAATGATCTAGTCAAGCTTCATTTCTAACATGTTTGAAGAGAATCCAGCTTCTGGTTTGGAAGAAGTAGCGGAAAATTACAAAAGCACACAAACATTTATTAGAAGAATTCATACAGAGAAAACTGCAACACCCCCTCTTGAACGAACACACCAAAGTGTAGGGATCTCAAGAAGTGTCTCATCCAGTTTTGAAGCAATTGACCAAGCGGTTTAGGAAAAGATATTTTAAGATGTTACCAAAGTGCCCCCTCCCCTCCCCTCCCCCCCCCAAAAAAAAAAACCCAAAAAAAACCCGAAAAAAAACTAAAACAAACACAAAACAAAAAACAAAACAAAACAAAAACAAAAAAACAGAAAGAAAGAAAGAAAGAAAGAAAGAAAGAAAAAGAAAGAGAAAGAAAGAAATCACTAGCATTAGAGTACGACCATTTGAGCAGACTGAATAAAGAACCGCCCATGGTACACCTCTGCCAAGTTGGAAGCTCACAGTTTTGAGAAGGTGATGATGTGAATTACAATTTTTGAAGATATTGCTGTAACGAAGTCAAAATGACTGTATGAGTTATCAAAAATTAAATCATACTGACCTGAAATTTTAATCAGCTATGTTTTTCCTTACAATGCATCTCTGTACCAAATTTTGGAAAAGTCCATACAGGCTCTTAGATATTGAGGTAACGAAATCATTATTATAAATAAACATAATTATGTCGCATTAACTGTGCAGACATGGAATGGATCGCCAGATCTAATCAAGCAATTTTTGTCCCGTAATGCATCTCTGTGCAAAATCTAAGAAGCGTCCATCCAAGCGTTTTAAAGATAATGTGCTTGCCAAGTTAAATTGACACTAAATAGGTAACAGCACGGAGGAACGATTAAGAGACCTTCCTCCATGGTCACAGTAACAACACGATAGGTCACAGGGACCTGAAAATATTATCAGCTTATCTTTGTCCCACAATGTATCGTCCTGTCAAATCTAAGCACAGTTCATCAAAGCGTTTTAAAGATAGTGTACTTTCAAAGGCAAATTGGCAGTAAATAGGTCAGAATAATAACGCAATAGGTCACAGGAACCTGACAATTTTGTAAGCTTATCGCTGTTCCACAATATATCTCTTTACCAAATTTGAGAAGAATCCATTTAAGCACTTTCAAGATATTGCAGTTAACAAAATCAAATTAACTGTAAATAGGTCATAGTTTAACAGGTCATAGTAACCACACGGTATGTCACGGTGTCCGGAAAATCTGAGCAGCCAATCTTTGTCTTATATAATGCATCTATGCCAATTTTAAGAAGAATTAATCTAGCCTAAGCGTTATAAAGACAGGCCTATTGCGGTTGAAATAGATCACAATACCACAAAAATAGGTCGCAGTGACGTGAAAGTCTAATGAGGCATTTGCTTTTTTATAATGCATCTCTGTACCAAATTTTAGAATCCACTGTGCACTTTGAAGACATTGTGTTAACCACCTGTATGATACCTCCATGTGGTAACAAAGTCAAATTGACCGTAAATAGGTCCACACATTACGTCACAGTAATCACATATATTGGTTAGAGTGACACGAATATCTATTTATCTAATCTTTCTTATAATGCATCTCCGCACCAAAATGTGAGAATTGAGCCAAGCACTTTAAAGCTAAATCTATAAATTGTAGTTGCATTGCCAACTCTGCTCATTACAGTTTTGGAAATAATCAACATTTACGGGTTTCAAGCGCCCTAATTAGAATAATTTAAAATGTTACAGCTGTTTGATGGCCCATTGAATTGGCAGGTCTAGCAAACTCTATTTAAGAACCTGAAATTTTCTGCCTATCCATACAAAAGTTTCAGAATTTTAATCGTCCCTAATTAACATAATTTTGAACTTCCTGACAATTGCAGGTAAGGGTCACAAGCTCATCACAGGTGCAGTGTTCCCATTAAGTTTCAAAGTTGTCGCTATTTTAATGAATAAAGAAAGAAAAAAGAATGACTGAGTGAAAGAAAGAAAGAAAGAAAGAAAGAAAGAAAGAAAGAAAGAAAGAAAGAAAGAAAAGAACGTCTCGGTTCGCACACAGACAAAAAAGTGCACACATCGAGACAGAGATTATGGACGTACACTTCCGTTTGTTCAAACAAAATTAATATTTTGTGTAAACATACTCTCTATCAAGACCAATTATGGCTTTGATAAAATTCATTCCATCCGCTTGCTCTTTTGTAAATATATACTGTTCATGTGATTGCGATTTCCGAACAGTAAAATTATGTGACCGCAGTAATCCATTCAAAACTATTTGCTCGGAAGGCCGTGCGAGCGGCACTGACTGTACTGTGTACACTGGACATAGCGGTACCTAGGTGGAAAGACCTTTTTATGAGGATGTAAATATGCCATCGTCAATAATTATTTGAATCTGCTAAATGAATAAGAAACCGTTGACCAGTATGCGTTTTTGCGGGTACGACTACCTGTGACTGAAATCGAAGATACGCAGATTCCATCAAGCGATGCTAGCTCCTGCACTGGAGTGGGATTGACGCCTCTACAGGGCTATATCCCGTGTCACGCTTAAGTTAAGGGCGTTTGACGTTAAAACTTAAACACACACACACGTCAAAAGGGGACATGCAACTGATCTTTTCTTTGTGCATCATGAGTCTACTCTATTAAACTTGTTATTAGGCCTATTTAAGCCCGACAGCGAGTTTATATATTTACTCTAATAATCACTGTTTATTTATTTATATCGAGCAACTTTTCACCTACAATCTTGATCAAGACTATGATGCAATCAATGGCGGGTTTTGTCTCTCGCCTAGCCACAGAGCAAACATCGGGCATGCAGGCGTGCTTTACCTGTCTCCAAGTAAGCCTACCAAAAATATGAATGTGGTTTAAGGTTAGCAAAGAACCATTCAAAACCATCGCGCAACTTCGAACGCATAATTTTTTAGCTGGCCATATACATTTTTCGGCGAAGCTAGTCTCTGTAGGCCTACACAATTAAGATACAAAAACAAGTCTCCGTGCACTATAAATAGAGGTTGGGGTGGGGGTGGGGGATGTCTTAGCAGACTTTAATTTCAATATCTTACACTTTATTAGAAAGGACAAACTTATTTATAATTTACCCACAAGAACAAAAAACACCCCCAGCCCCCCAAATCTCTCATTTTGAACTGCCCTATAGAACACTGCGCACTGCGCGCAAAGTGTGCTGAGCAAAGCTGCATGTCGACTGAGACCATGATTTCTAAAATTGAACTTAGACTAGGCATGCCAGTATTTGAATGAAAGGTCTTTCCACGTAGAATTTGAATATCAAGTTATCTCATGGGCATAAATCATCTTCACTATTGAAGTCGCTTATGGTAGCGAGCGATGTGATTCACAGTTTGGTTACTGTGTCAAAAATACATCTTTAGGCACCTGGAGCCATATTCTCAAAGAATTTAATATGATCCTGAATTTAATCCAAAAATGAAAGTCAATGTGCCTTTGAGCCTTGAACTACTGAAACGTTGGCCTAAGGTTTGATCGAAACTTGCAGGATTAATTAATCTATGCTCTCAGCTATAGGCCTATTATGAACTTTGGAATCGAAGTTTTCATTTTATCAAATCAATCTTGATTTGATACAGATTTTAATCATGGATCAAAGGATTGAATGCTGGATCAAAATAAGATTAATTTAAGAAAATGAACCTGTAAATCCTTAAGTTCATATTGTAGCCAAGATCATGCGAATGTATTGGCTAATCCTTGAAGCCTTTTGATCAAACATTCAGCCGAGGATTAAGCAGTTTAGATTCCAAACCACATTCATTTTAATTTCGAGATTAAAGTTATCATCAGATCAAATTCTTTGTGAATACGGCCACTGATTATGTAACATTTTTACGCGGAGCATTTGCGACCTGGAGAAAATACACCTACACGCCTCTTTGAAAGCTTGGCTTGTGTACAGGTGTGTGGAATGCATAGAATGCGTGAGATGACGACCATTTACTCTAGCTAGAATGAAACAACTAAAACTTGCAAATACTTGTCAAAATGTGTTTATGAAGTGTTCATTGTTTTTAACCGTTAAATCGTCATTTTATATGTTGATCAACAGCTTTCCTGGCCACACTAAGGATGCTTTTGCTCAGAGTGCACCAAGGAAAGCTGTTGACCGAGGTTTAATTTTCTTAAAACCTCTTTGCAACATTCATTCAAATTATTTTCTTAAAAGTGCAGATTTGAGACCCTGTTCCGGTAATCAAAGACACAATTGGCATATATCTATAATAAAGTTAATAATAGAAAGGTTCAGTCGAAGAGATTCTATGAATGTGCCAGTAACATTAGGACTTTATAGGGATGGTAATGTCAACGTCTGTATTTTGTGCGTATATTGTAATATAGGGCGACCTGGAACTCGCTTTGTTTTCTGGTTTGTTTGTTTGTTTGTTTTTAATATTCTTTGTTACCTTTTGAGGAAATTAATGTCAATAGATGATGACCCCACCCACCCCCACCCCCAACCCCACCCCCACACGTCAAATGCCGTTAAGTGTGACAACTGACATGGCCCCTAAGTTCTTCATTCAATAGTTTGAAGATTTAGTTTTCAATTGCCTGTTAATGTGCATAATTCTGAAAATTCTTGTGCATTTTTTTTGTTGGTATTTTCTATATACAGTGAAAATTTGTTATAATGACACCATCTGTACCCTTAGAAATGTGTCAGATAACTGAATATGCCAGATAGATTAATCAAACAACAAAGAAAATGAACTTTTGCCATTCAAATCTTGCGTCATTGTAATGAAGTAATGAATATATCGGATATCTGAGTGTCGTTATAATGAGGTTTCACTACATATATATATATATATATATATATATATATATATATATATATATATATATATATATATATATATATATATATATATATATATATATATACATATATATATATATATATACATACACACACATCCGTTTCTGATAAGCAATTCCATGTAGCCGGAAGCAAAAATGAAAATATGTTGATCTGAGCTTCCAAAATGGGATGCATTTTGAAGCCAGTCGTTTTCCACACACTGGGCCATTTTGCCTTCGATCAAAGAGGCCATGGAACCAAAAAACCATAGCCGAACCAATTCACTTGAGGCTCGTCCAGGGGTGGTAGTGTAATCCTCTCACGGACAGGCTAGGGTAAATGTAGGTTTGTCGTTGAATATCTTTGAAAATGTTTTAGATAGAAGTGTCAATCCAACTTTAAACATAGGTTGAGCTGCAGGCTAATACTCAATATAATAAAAATGAAAGTTTTAGAAAATTGTATATATGCTAAGTACCCACACTCTGAAAATTTAAATGTTTCATATATTCAAAATTATTATAGAGGTGCCACTCGAACTTTAATTCACAGGTTTGTGCCACAGGCCACTCCAAGGAACTAAAAATAGTGTAAGATTTACATATATGGTATAATTAGGCACACTGGGAATTAAATGTTGAACATCTTCGAATGTATTAAATGCAGAATTGCGAATCCAACTCCAGTTCAGAGGTTTGCGCTACAGGCGCATCCAATGAACTAAAATTGGAGTTGCAGAATGCTAGTTTATGTTAAGCTAGTTAGATATACCTTGGAAATTTAAATGCTTGACAGTTTCAAAACCATCATAGATAAAAGGGTCGTTAATTTTTAAATTCGAAGGATATTCAACAGGACGTATTCATATTGACCAATATCTAATGCGGCCCTGCTCTGCCAGCCTAAAGGTCGCTAGGCAACGCAGCTATTTATACTTCCCCCGTGATGAGGGCTTACAAGCATTTTATTAACGCTACCAAACCATCTTGATGTACTTTTTCGCTCTAACAAATGACCATATCTAAATACTTAAAGCTTCGTGTATGTTTTGAAAATAGTAGATAACTTCTCTTAAGTTAATTGTCATCACAGTTGTCATGTTTTATTAGAAAACATATTTCGCCCTGCTTGATCCATGGATCTGCCCTCCATAGTCACAAGTCTGTTACTATGGTATACAGGGACGCAGTCAATATGATCACATATGCTCTGTTATTGAAGACACATTTCAACATTTTAAATTATGCCTTATTTCTTAAGGCCAATTTGAAATCCTGCAAATCATATTTTTCTGATGTTTCCGTAATTTCTTTGCAAAATATCATTAAATTTATGAAAAGTTCTGATAGTCTGGAAAATACAGTAACTCTACATACTGCCTTTACTATTTCGTTGTTCTTTCATGTTTTTTGCCATAGAAAAGACCTATCTACCTACCTACCAGTATATCTACCTATCTACCTGCCTACCTGCATACATACATCCATACATGCATACATACATACATACATACATACATACATACATACATACATACATGCATGCATGCATGCGTGCGTGCGTACGTACGTACGTACGTACATACATACATACATACATACATACATACATACATACATACAAAATTTTTGTGATTTGATAATGGCCGTCCACGTTGAATTAGGCCGCAGGGACCTGCCGATTTTCAAAGTATGACCAATAATTATCATAGAAAAATGAATGGATATAACAAAAGTTGTTGGCCCATTGCCAGATAAGCAAATTATATTTTGAGCATCATAGGCCTATTGAATTTAATACACATTTGTAATACAAGTTATATGTACAAGTGCGAAGATGTGTTGTACCACTACTAAATGCACCATTTTGGATAAGATTGCATTTTATACAAGTGGCAAATTAACACAGTTCGACAGATACTTTAACGTGCATTCTTTTGTGGGAGAAAACCACGCTGAGAAAAAGTTCACATGGCTTTATCTGAAATGGTACCTAACATACT
Organism: Hermodice carunculata; assembly: GCA_964020975.1. NCBI lineage: Eukaryota > Metazoa > Annelida > Polychaeta > Eunicida > Amphinomidae > Hermodice > Hermodice carunculata. The sequence continues at coordinate 319,012 of CAXHWN010002136.1, read as the reverse complement.
CATGAGAATTGTGCGCTTATTCTTTTTCCTGTGCGTCCTACTGTCTATTAACAGCGGCTCGGCGCAGAGCCACCGATACCGTTGTGCAATTTAAATCGAGTGAAAGTCGCTTACTATAGTGCTCAACATAATTTGGGGTTCATGGTATGAGGTAGTGTGGTGTACTTGTCAGGCTATCCGGTCTGGTGCAGTTGTCGGCCAGTCTTCAGTCCAGTGTGTGAAAACGATTCACATCGTCAATTTCTTAGGGGACTCCCATTAATTAGGGCAGGGGGCGGGATATAGGGATGAAGTACCATCATGGTTTTTGTGCCCAGAACTCTCAAGTTGGGAGAACTGCAGAGTGAGATTTGATTGCTAGGGGGTACCGGGGACATGCCCTCCCCCCCCCCCCTCCCGCGGAAAATGTTGAAAATTGCACAGCAAAATAGTGCAATCTGATGCATTTTAGGCCCTTATTTCACATTTTCAAGGGTCATGAATTCATATTACGGGGCCAAAAAGATAGCATCAGTGATCCATATGCTAGGCTAGCGTGTTTTGTAAGCAAGCAAGGAAGTGTCTTGGGAGTGTGGGAGGGAACAAATATATGTTTTAATGCGTGAGAATTTTATGTCTTGGCGTGAGAGCGTGACGTTACACTGGAATGCGTGAGACACACGCTCAATGAGTGAGAATTGATAGGTTTGTGTGCCCTCCACCCCCGCCCACTAAAAACAGGAAGGCAGAATTTGCGCCCCCTCCCTATAAATTGGTCCTCATATTTTGTAACCCCCCGTGTAGTGTCTTCCAATCACCTATTATGGAACGGTTAATGTCCAGTGCCAGATTTGACTTCAAATTTTGATATGTAACACCACTTCCAACCTGAATATACCATGTAAAACATTAACTAAAGTTCTGCAGTGGTTGCCCTTGATCTGAATAGAAAATTCATTCCAACAATATTTCTCTGGGTAATAATTAATATTCCCATGGTACTTTAACCAGTCAAAGGGCTATCCTCCCGGGGTATAAAAATTCTCATTCACTTGGGGACTTGGGGAGGGGGGGGGACGGGGGGAGGGGGGGCTCCCAAAGGCCAAAACATTTAGCATACATCTATACATCTGTCTTAAGTGAAATTAGCTAAAAGTCTATTAAAATTATCCACTAAGACAATTGTCATTATTAAAATTTTATATAATCTGCTCATACACAAGCAGAGATATCATCACTAATTTTGTCTTTAAAAACCCCAATTGCTCAAACAATTCCTCACATTGATATTTTTATCAAATTTGTACCCATTGAACAAAAATGTAATGTTTTTTCTACCAAATTTCAACACAAATTGCCTGAATTCAGGTTAAGTCCTGAAAAGTGGCATTTATGCAGTCGAGTAGAAAGAATTCAAATGAACAGTATTATAGTTCATTTAGAGAGCTTATGCCTTTTTATTGACACAAAATTCAGACATAGATTTACTTTCAGTGTGTGCTAATTCCTGCATGATGTAAGTCTCTGTGATGTTTCACTGGAAGTGTCCATAAATTGTACACCAATGCAATACAGTGAAACCTGCCAATGCATGTAATACTACAGGCCTCCCTGTATAAGTGTCCCTTTAATGTTTTAGCATTATATTATGCCATGTTGAAATTTGCCTCAAACAAGGTTTTCCAAGTACCTGCTCTTCGGCCAGATCTTCTCACAAAAAAGGAACTGTTGTTTCCTTTCTTGTCCAATTTAGTGTCTGTAGCAATAGTATAGACCCATATCTTTTACATGGATTGTGAAGCAGGCCAAGCCTATATGGATCACTCTCCATGGCACAGATGGTGGCGTATAATTTCCTACCTACATGTTTGGTGGAGGAAACCGAAGGACCCTGAAAAAACAACCGTGCACAGTCAGAGTGGTAGGAACTCGTTTCACATGCTTCCCCGGCCGTGAATCGAAACGGGGCCGCAGAGGTGAAAGGCCAGAGTGTTGCAGTTTGGCCAACCGTGCACCTGTAGCAATGTCATTTTCACTTCATCTGTCTCACTGCCACATTCATCTAGGTCATTATTTTCTTTTCGAATTGACCTTCTTCACGATCCTTTTCATCAGGTCCTGCATTGTCACGCTCACTGTCACACACTTTTATCTTCACCATCATGATCTTTCCCACTATTAAGTACTTCACATTCATGAAACCCCTTAGGATCAAATGGCTTGCTGCTAAGTGTTCCTGTTAATTAGCGGAAACGTATCTACTAGTTTACAGCTAAGTAGTTGCTGGTTGAAATTTCACCATGCAAATGACTTTGCGGCTAAGTAGCAGGAAAAAGACATCTGATTGGTGGACAGTCGGGTCACAATTAGAGGCCCCTGGTTTATGTTGAGTTGCAGCTTGTTTGTGGATAAGCTGCCACTTGATGCTCCCATTGCCAGGTAAGGAAGAAATCCTACTGACTGGTCTTCTGCTTAGGAGCCACTAGTTTGCTGCACAGCTGCCTCGAGAGAGCTGCCACTGACTGGTCCTCAGTCAGGCAAGGAACAAATCCCATTGGCTGGTCTGCCACTGAGTAGTCGCTTGTTTGCAAAGGGCTGTGCGAAGTCTGCTGCTAGGTCATATTTCATTGGCTGGTCATTTATACTAACAGGCTAGAGCTTTTTGACGGTCCATCATCTTTCATTGCTTTAGTTATGTAATGTTACATATTTTCCATAAAATGGTTTTATAAAATCTATGTTATTACTGATTGATTTAAGAGTGAATCACATGGGGGACAATTATTGCATATCAAATTCTGATTTAATTCACATTTGGACTTCAAATTTTGTACTCTACTGATCCCCTTTAAAGGTGTTTAACACTTATTTGTCATAATCTTGGGCTAAAATATGAAACAATAACAACTATTGAATCTGAAGTGATACTTTCTGATGAATTCTAACTGAAAGTTTCGAATTTCAAATACAAGTTATGGGAATATAGATTGCATTTTAAATGTTTGTTAATCTTTCCCTTTCGAACAAAACCAGGAAATTTTCCACTCCATGATATTTCTACTTGCACAGTAATTTGGCTCTAGCTTGCCAGCAATTACATCCCTTAAGTTGTCAGTAGACTGACTAGAGACAGGTCTTCTTGCTATTAAAGCTGCAGAATCACAAAGTCCTTCTTAAAGTGGATTGTAGCCTTGCTGGAAACAGAGCTTTTCCTGGTAAGTCGCTGCTGGGCTGAACAGCAACAAAGTCATTCCGGTTAAGTTGTGGCAAGACTGGCTACACAGTGTTGTTGCTCGGCATTTTTACGAGGGCGCAGCACCCTGCCCCTTTTTTTCCCGGCGCCCTGCACAATTTATTCCTGCCCTGCCCTTGTCAAACGTAGCCCTGCCCTTTTATTTCGTAATTTAAACAAGAAAAATACGTTTATTCAATGAAATTGAACTCAGATTCGTCACCGTTGCGTTCTCGCTCATCCGCTATATTTGTTCACCTTGTAAACAGTGTGAAACAACGCGAGATTTGGCGGGAACAAATCAGCCGTTCCATCAATGGAAGACCCTCCCTCCAAAACTTGGAAAACAACGTGTCATTCGCCCCATTCGCTGATATTGAAGAGGGGCGCGCTTAGTAAAAGTAAAGGCAAATATATTACGCAGTTCGTGTCAAAGTTCAAATTGAAACAGCTGAACGAAGAGACAACACGTGAAACTGAAAGGGAGACAGTGTTGTCACTCAGTATTTTTACGAGAGCGCAGCGCCCTGCCCCTTTTTCTGGCGCCCTGCACAATTTATTCCCGCCCTACCCTTGTCAAACGTAGCCCTGCCCTTTTATTTCGTTATTTAAACAAGAATAATACGTTTATTCAATGAAATTGAACTCAGATTCGTCACCGTTGCGGTACTCGCTCATCCGCCATATTTGTTCACTTGTAAACAGTGTGAAACAATGCGAGATTTGGCGGGAACAAATTAGCCGTTCTGTCAATGGAAGACTCTCCCTCCAAAACTTGGAAAACAATGTGTCATTCGCCCCATTCGCTGATATTGAAGAGGGGCGCACTTAGTAAAAGTAACGGCAAATATATTACGCAGTTCGTGTCAAAGTTCAAATTGAAACAGTTGAGCGAAGAGACAACACGTAAAACTGAAAGGGAGTCTACAAACAGAGTCCTTCCTGTTAAGCCACCACTAACTAGCAGCTGCTTTGCAGCTAGACATTAAGCTGTGACTAGCTAATGGCTGCTAAGTCGCAGCTTAAGGGTATATATCAGGTTACGCGTGAGTCTTACAAAAGACTTAATAAAAGTCTGAAAATACGCTAAAAGTACCATAAACTATATATTTCCTGAAAGCTAACAAATCTGGGAATAAGTTGATAGCATTTTCATTTGTACCAGTTCGTCTGTGTTGACACAACAATGAGGTAAAGTGATCATAAAAAAGTCACGCAATTGTTAAATCAACTTTTTTATTTTGAGCTTGAGCATGTGCATTTCTGTTGCAAAAGCTAGCAGACATGATTTTCTACACAGACGTGTCTGACTTTTTTCATTGTTTGCGCTATTGTGGAGATACTCACATTTAAAGTTGAAAAGATGACATTCCATTCTTACATCAAAGGTTTTGACTTTTAGCTCGCTGTAGAGAGAAAACAACTCAACATAGAAAAAATGTGAGACACATTTTTCAAGATAATATTCTTCTGAACAGTTTGCCACAAACCCCAGGTCTTTATGAGCAAAACTGACGAAGTTGATTTCATAAGAAGTTGAGAAACAAAGGCCAGGAATGATGCCGAGAAAAACGCTTTCAAAGCAAATGCTGACTTCAATAGGACTTGCGCTATTCTTTGGGCCTTTGATCGCAATGACACCTTGGCATTTCGTTACACACTCCTAGCTGTTGAGTAAATGGACAAGTTTGGAGCATCAAACTTCAAAGAATGCTTTATTTTAGAGGTTTTACATCCAAAAATGTTATACGCGGCAACTGGGTTCTACCATGTTTGCCGTCTTGCGTGGGGCCTAATATAGGTGTCAGTAAATCGGAACTTCAGTCTCAGCTCAGAAAGTTTCTATCAAATTCAGAGGATCGTTGCTTACATTTGTGTGATTAGAAAGTGCTATTGCAAAGATGCCGAGAAAGAAAAAACCTAGGGGCAGACCGATGCCCGCGTCATTGCAAGTGAACTCAAAGCGTCTGATCTAGGATCATACTACAATCAGTTCCCTCCAGTGGAGACGACCCTGCGACCCGACGTGAGCCTCACGGAGACCCCGGGCAAGTCTGGCATTGCTGGATCAGGGTCGAACGAAGTCGAGGCCAAGGTCACGGATACTGATTCGGTGAACACCACAACATCCACAGGCCAACCCGGTCTGGACAAACGATTTTGCAGTGCTAGTTCCCAGAAACTCGGAGACTTTGTGGTCCACGAGGCTAGATCTACAGATTGTTGTGAACAAGGAGATGTGAATGAACAGCCAGAGGGATACCGATTATGGGACTGTTTTCAGTTGCAGGCTTGTGTTGATGCCGTTGCTGTATGTGCAACTTTTAAAGTTGGAACTCTGAAACTGAGCGAAAGAACAAGTATTGGCGCAACAAGAAGATGGCAGTCTGAGTTTACATGGATATTTTCAAACGAGAGTTGTATACTGCTAGTATACCCCAAAATTCACTGATCTTCACCGACTCACTGGCACTGCGATAATGGTGTTTGCCTGCCCAGCTGATCGTAGTCTGCTTGTGCGGAGCATGCGCAGAAGCGCTCACACCTGCTGTATGTAAATGAGGCTCCTGTTTGATTTCTGCAGGGCGGAGCTTAGAAGCTTAGCTAGTCCCCAGCCGAAGCCACACCAAACAGTGAGAACCAGGCCCAATACTTTTGCCAAAATTCACAATTTTCCTTTACACAACCTGAAATCTGAGTCCGGCATACAAAACTTAAAGGAAAAGTGCATAACATGTGTGAAAATAGCAAAAATGATGCTTTAACCCATTGTAACCTGATATATATCCTTAACAGTTAGCTGGTAAGTGCATTTTGTCTTGCCGCTCAGATTTTCTTTGTGGCAAACTAGTGGTAAAGTAGGGAATAGTTATCTGCTAATTGAACTTTTTGGCAAGGAACAGACTTCTCCATGTAACAGCCAAGCATCCATGCCTCATGACAGTATGCAATGCTGGTACAAAAATTACCTAGTCACTCCTATGCCCATCAATCACACATTTATAAATATCTGAGCCCTAAACTACATTCAACACCACATCCTCATCTGAACTATCGTGTCCAAGTTCCTGCAGGTGTCTGACATTTATAGCCATGGACTTTTTAAACGTCGTGCTAAATTGGAAAGTGTAAAAGCCAAGGAAGAGCCTGATGGCTAGGGAGTCAAACTGAACAATTCTTTTCAGATACGTGGACTGAAATTTTGATGCATTTTGCCACTAGACTGCTCAACAGGACTGAAAACTTGTTGCCAGAAACACATCACGTTTCTGCAAATAACGTTCTTAGAAATGTGCTATCACGTCAAAAGTCGAAGTTGATGTAGTAGTGTGAAAATAAGAACTTTGGCTCATATTGCACTTGATGACCCTGAAATCCTGGATTCTGATTTGCCCAGAACGGTCACATGACCAGTCTCTGTGCACAAATGTTCCGATCTCCCCATTGGACAAAAGTACATGTGAGGAATTTGAAAAAGAAAACAAGGTTCTTACCTTTGGGTGGATGTATTTTATCCTTTTCGGTGTAATCAGTGGCAATCCAAGTTTTTTAGGACCACAGGAGGTTGAACAACTAGCAGACAATTTTTCAAATCATGCCTTTCCAGAACCATCCCTACTTCCTGTGCATGTGACCCTAAAAGGGGCTTGTTTTCTTCTTTATTGGAATAACTGTGTTCAATATATCTATATGGCTATAGTGTTATGCTTCCGTCCATTCATCTGGTATAAAATAATAGAAGATGCAATGTGTATAATATCATGCAATATATTTTAATTTTAAACAGGTAGAATGTATTCCATTACATGAATATATTATGCATTGGCAATTGAGTTAATCTTTTCATCCACTACAGACTCTAAATTGACAATATCATGGAGATAAGATAAGTATTCTAAGGTCATATTATCATCTACTTGTGAGTCTGTCATTTGTTTAGGTATAAAACACATAACGAAGATAATACTATAGATTATGATACAATGTTCAGATTATAATATACACAATTTCATCAAACATATTGCATATTTTTTAAGACTTCTGAGATTTAACATATGCTACATAGGTGTTCTCCTTCCTGGTTCAAGTGACTTTAAGCACTTTGTATATAATGTCACACTAGTTGCAGCTATCTCTTTCAAAGTCATTTCCCAGATCCCAGAAGTAACAATACTTGTGCTCACAATTGTAGAATTGAAGGAAGAATTAAGGTTGAGTATCTGTTTTTGCTGATTTCTCTAAGCTTGGCCATGGTTCCCATGCTACTATTCTTTTCCATGATTAAGAAGTTCACCATAAAGATCTGTCAATGTGAAAGAATGAATGAATGCTACAGAGTGTTGCCTTGCTTACACACTGTTCTACGATTATACTTCAAGTCACCACTGAAATTTTTTCCTTACTGCATTGAGGCAGACGCAGTTTTACTCGTGGGGCATTGTGATGCCTTTGTTCTTGGTTTACCAACTGCACTGATGGGGTTGTCCATTGCATATTGTGCAGTCTGCCTTTTCTTGAGGTCTTCTCCTTCAGACTGACTTCTTGCTTCTCCTGCTTTGGAAAGGTCTTTCCAGTCAGACAGACTAGGTTGCTTACATCTTGATTCTTTGTTTCCAGGGTGCTCTTTTCTTCAAACAGTCTCATTTGGTGACATCTTGCTTTTTCTGCTTTGTGCAGTGGATTAATCTGTACATCCTTCAGACACTCTGCATGACCTTAGGAAGCACTGGCTCGTGGTTGTTTGCTTTTTCAGGATCTAACACAAAACCAGCCTGGATCATGTCATGTCACAGACGACCTTAATTATTGATCCTGGTGTCATGCAGGTCCACAGCACACCTCAGAAGAGTGGCTAAGTCCTCGGGCAAGGTTTGAAACCCTTTCAGTAGCTTTCTGCTGGTGCAGGTGTGTGCTTTATAGATGTCCAAATCTTGCAGCATTTTATTCCTGCCAGGTTCATGGCACAAAGTGGCTGCCTCAGCTAGACAAGAATGCCCTTCCTGACCAGGCTCACCATTCTTAGATGCTTAACAACTTCAGAGTTTTAACATTTGATCAAGCAATACGTTTTAACTTGCACCATATGCAGGACTCTTGAGTAAAGTGCAGAAGTTGGTAGCGAGAACCATTGTAAGTTTCATCTGATGGTGTAGGCTTGGAGACAAGGTGGAGCTCTGCCATGAAATGTTGCTATTGTTCCGACTCCAGATAGATACCACGTTTTGTGGGGCAGATTATGCATGATTTGTTCACAAACCACTTGCGGACGTCTATGTGCATGGTCTTGTCATACTCCCATTCCCATATGTACAGAAACGTAAGTTCACCCAGGTCATGATGCCAAGGTTCCAGGCTGCCTTTCTGTGTGGATACTTCTGTGAACAGTCTGTCCATATCTATTATCTTCTGAACAGCTTCTGCAGATATATGCAGAATGGTCTCAGATCCCTTATGGGCATGAAGAGCCTGATCGAGCCATCCAACTCTTTACTTATTTGCCAAGGAAAACATGATAATTCTCTTTTGTTATTAGTCATGATGGCTTGAATGTTATAGTTCCTTGATATTCATTTGGTAAAACTGATACCTGACAAGAAGAGAACAGTTATTTATACTGTGATCTATGAGGTCATTTATCATAGAGGATATGTGTCCTTAAAGATTATGTCTAAAAATATTGGCGATTAAAGAATGTCGAGTTGCAATTTGGTTTTTGTTGTCATATTTTACATTCAAGTCAGCAGATATAATTCATATCCAGCAGAAACCTCTAAGTATTGATTCACCAATTCAATTACTTCTGGGTCTTCTGGGTGGAGCAATTTACTTGTGATATCAGCCATGCTAATCTCCATGAATCCCTGAGATAGGTAAAATATGCAGTGTTGTCCACATGTTATATCATGCCAGCCTTTTACTCTGTCTTCATTTCAAATATGTTGATGTGGCCATGCTAACACAAACTTTTCTCTTTTATCAACAAAAGGTACCATTCCAAGAGGGTCATAGTATTGTGCATCTCCATGTTCAAATCTTTGGGCACATCCACTGTCACCCACTGTTCTCCTTCTTCCTTTGATGGAGTGGTATTTATCATATACAACTTTACTTATCGTGGTGCTTTTAGAAGCTTGTCAGAGGCATACACACCAACCAATCAAGATCTTGTTGATGGTTCCTGTCTGCCTAAGATATCTGTAATCCTGTTCGTGTCCATGTTAGAAAGTCTGTGATTACATAGATGGTCATGCACAGTGCTGATGGGAGGGCAGCAGCGAATCTCACATCTAGATCCACACTTCCCTTCTTTACCACTGATAGTCATCTTAGGTGCATGAAAGGTCTGGTGTTAAGTCAAAGGCAAAGAGGGTATAACCCCTTGCAAAAGTCTCTGGTGTGATATCATTCCCAAAATCTTTCTTGAGCTTTCCAATCTCTGAGTACAGGCTCAGAAATTCCCTGGTGTACATGTGTATACCTCCTGCCAAGTTGGGTCTGAACGGTTGCAACGTATCACCCCACCTTAAGTGACAAATCTGTTCCCTTGATTCCAAACTGTATTGGAGCATTATCATCCATGAAGGTGACAGGATGATGGGGATCCCATTACCTGGCTTCTACTTCACTCTGGGTAAGTGGTAATGTGAAGAGATCTAGCCCAGACTTGCTGCTGAGTGCACTCTTTTCATGTACTACTAAAGTCATCTTTGTGACTGAACAGCTGTGTTCAGAAGATTGGTGCCAAGTTGTGTTTCTTTCTTTTCTACTGAAGTTTTGATATCATTACCACTCATAGCATCCTTGGCCAATCACACTCCAAAATTCAAGGCCTCTCATCCTATGGTTTTGGCTCCAGATTCAAAAGTGGGGCTGCAGATCTGAAGAGGCTGCCAAGAATGCTGCCAATACCATGCCCCTTTTGTGGTCCAGAACCTTTGCACACTGCAATCCCATAACCCGCCTGATTGATCTAGTCATTTTTGTAGACATTGCCAGCAGGCACTACATACTCACCCCATTTTCATTTTATGGCAGTAGTCTTCACCTTCTTTGCCGAAAATGAAGCAGAACAATTGCTTGACCTCTTAAATGGGATTGGATGACCAGTCTGAGGTGCTGTTTTCATGGTTATGACATGAAACCTATTAGCTTTTACGGGCTGATAAAGTGGTGCATTGTAAGTCATAGTACTGTGGTGACCATGTTCCCTGTAACTTTAATAATTCGCAGACTTGGAGCCAACGTATCTCCAATGACTGTATGTTCAACCACATCTGTACACACAAATATGGATGTAATCCTGCATCCAAATCTAATTTGTATGAAGCTTCAGTGTGCAGAGGTAGTTTGATATCATCAGTACCAGAACTGAGTTTGCACTGCTCAAATCCAAAGACTTGACAAAGCTGTCAACTTAAAATATCCAGGTCTACATATGGCAATGTCATCAACATCATTATCTTGTGTGTGTCTTTGTTGTACATAAGGCTCATCCATGATCCCTTTTTAAATGGTCCTTTGGTCTGCACTATTCAAATATAATCACCCATATCACCCATTTTTGGGTTTAGTTCACCTTTTTTCTTTTCTCTGTGCAGTGGCATGTCTTAATACTGCATATCCCACAGAGCATCTTCACTGACATATTCCCTTGCATATCATGGTTTTAAACTGTTCAGGGATGAGTGTGGAGAATTGATGTAGGCAGTCAGCAAATTGGGAAACACATTGATGTATTTATGAGTACCCTGATGGGAAAAGTATTGCCACATCCTCTCTTTGAGGGTACAATTACACCTCTCAACCATTGCTGCTTTGATGTCTTCATTTTTAGTAGAAAAGTGTTCAAGTTCATACTGCTTCATCAGCTGTTGGGAAGAAGAATTTGTAAACTCAGGTGCAGGGTCAGCTTGGATACATGCCGCAGTGGGTCTGGCCATTTCAGATACTCTCTGCATTGTTTGTTGACTGCATGTGCATTTTTACTCATCACTTGGACTTCCCAAGGAAAACAGGACAAGCAATCAATCACGGTCATGACATATCGATTATCATTGTTGTATCTGGCAATAGAAGGAAGGTCACACTGATCAACTTGCCACTGTTCATTGGTTTCTCGCACAACAATGCATCTCCAAGGAAATCACCTCTTTTGTTGCATGTGTAACATGAACACTCTCTGTTTTATTAACCAACCTTTTGCTTTACTTTCACTGACACCAGCCTCTTTTGCAAGTTGTTTGATGCCACCATAGCTTCCAGGACTAGCAGACTTGTAGTAAGTGGCAGCCAGTTTGTCTTCGATTTTTTTTATATTGTTCTTGCTTGTTTCCCAATGTTATGCTGTCCCTTTTGCTTTTTCCACTTTTTGCCCCTGACTTACTCTCGGGGGCCAAGACTTGACAGCAGGTGGTGATGCTTGCTTCCTGGCTCTCCATGATGTGTTAGGAATATCTGATTGTGGAACTATAGTCTTGGGTATGTTGGCTCTCCACAGGAAATCATGAAAATCAGACAGGTCAGGAACATTGTACATCTGGTTTCCTGCATACAGTGTTGGCAACGAGATCCTCTATGTGACTACCCATTATCAACCACCTTTCACCTTCAGTTCTCTGTTGTTATCAATGGGCAGATCAGGGTTCTTTTTCACATACTCCACAAGCCATTATGCATTGTTCCTCAAACTCTTTGGAACATTGGTAATCACACTTTGGTATAGTTTTTCAATTTCTTGCCTCCCGTTTCTCCAATGACAGAAGTTGCCTGTTGAGAGGGATGTGATCAGGAACAAGTCACCTAGTGTGGTATAGAAATACTTTTTTGCTTCTTCAGTCTTTCACATGTCTTCAGGTATTCCTGAAAAGCTGCCTTGAAGGTGGCTATGTAATTATATTGCACTGCAGTGATCAATCGATCATCAATTTCTGAGAGTTTTGACATGCAATGATTTGTCAGTGTAATGACTGGTCTCATGGTAATGGGTTGAGTTTTGACTGCTGGTGCAGCATCAACATCTACCAATTTCATCTTTTTGATGGTTTTCATTTTTGAAGTGGGTTTGAAGAGAGTGTTCACAAGTGTGGCTGCCAATGGCAAAAGTACATGCAGAAATGTTCCCCGCTGGTCGTGAGTTTTTTCTTCAGTCCTCTTGATATGCCTCTTGCCACTTATTTCTGTTTGGGCTTATGTGTCTGAAGACTCTCTTTTTGACTCTCGAAAAGTTTCAAGTTGCCTCTTAATATGTTGAGCACACATTCACAAATGATATCTATTAAGTCGGGAGGTGCTTTTTGTATCATACTACTTCTCATGCTGGGTGGGCGTGCAAGAAGACAGTACGACAGCATTTCATGGCATTCATCTGGAAAATTTCTTCATTGCATCCTTCTTTTTGGAACACTTTCTCCAGGCCATCATGTATTCTTGGTCATAAACAATGTAGGTTCTGGAGTGAAAATGTCTGTGTGGTATCTTATAATTCTGGGGGTGCCAGATGCATAGGAGATGAAGAGATAATCACCATGCTGGTCCTTTTCTAAAATGCATCCACCACCGCACAGCTATTTTGGGTTCTAACCATCTGGCTAATGCAGTTATTTGCTGTCTGCCTTGGGCATTTTCAAAAACTGCTAAATAATGAGCATTCAGACTGACAGTGCAAAAGAATTTGTTGTTAGCAAACAAGTTCTGCACAATTAATATGGTGCTTGTATTTTAGTGGTGACTTTTTTTGGTGAACATGTCTAGCAGGCCCTTGTACATTTCGCCCATCATATCATCAACCACCATGAAGAGGGGAACATTCCCACATGTACTCCCAGTCCATCGACATCAGACACAAAATTCACCTTTGGCTGTATGCTTTCATTTCCATCTTGCCAAATTCTGTAGTGCTACATCACTCTGACCAGTAGGGGAACTATCACTGTTTGAGTCTTGTTTACCAGGTACGATACATGCAAAAGGATGCTTGAACCTTGAATGCATATCAAGACCCATATTCTGCTCTACGTAGCCTTAAACTCACCAAATCACAGTTTGGGATCAATTTATGTCCGTAAGCGAGAGTGGATATACCATAATTCAAAATGTAGTGCTTGTCATCTTGTGCAGACAAAGCTATCTTATTCCCTGCTTCAGTCACCAGCTAGTGACGATAAGAGCATATACTTCTCTCGCTTTTCCTGATATATGAACCAGTTTTCAGTGTATGGAGGTAATTGTCAAATGTCAGTCTTTGATGACTGATCTACCCACTCCCTCTGCTGGCTTTGTGTTCTTTTGGTTAGGCATTTTGACGTTGTACATTTTGGTATGTAAACTGCAGAATGCAACCATCTTCTGTCCATCGCACTCATCCTTGAATTTACCTACAAATTTCTTGTTCTCGTTCAAGTAAAGAGTGTGATCAGTGGGATAGTTCGACATGTCCAAGTCTTGAGAAATCTTGCTCAGTTCTGAAATCAAATTGATAGTCTTCACATGATACAGCAAGGAGTTAGTGTCTGCAAACATGAGTTTCAGAGGTTGAATTCCAAACAGTGGTAGCATCTTTTGGTAACAGAACTGGTACATGAGTACCTTCAAAAGGTCTAGGATGGCTTGTCCTATGTATATAGGTTTGCTCAGTGTGATCTGTGTTATGATCTTCCTTATGTCCACCAAGTTCTCATAAAAAATGTGATGCGTCTTGTAATTTGGTGCTGCTATGTGCCTTTCAGTTTTTTTTTCATCTGCGAGGAGCCTCTAATTGATGCAATTGCAAATGTTTTCTATCATTTCTCTAAATTAGACAGTGTCATTACCATATCCAAACCGTAGTCCTAACGAAACAAATCCAAGTCAATTCCGACCAAAGGCAATGTTCCTTGGTATGTATAGCTGAAACATATAAATTTATAGTTCGTATTTACCCAAAAGAGACCAAAACGTAACTACAAAGGTCCATAGGGGGGAAAAAACCTTATCTAGTTTTCACATGACAGAATGCAAAAAGTTTAGTTTGAAATTATAGGCCTATTTCAGTAAATTGGCTTGAACAGTTGTATCATTCATGCACATACAGGACCATACAATTTATGAAAAGGGACCAAAATTTGCATCACATCAGAGAATTTGTAAGCGGAGGTTCTTAACTTGTTGAAAATGTCAATAAAACTCAGTATTTAAAAAGGTACTACTTGCAACCACCATCTCAACAATGATCATCATCCATATAAGTCCACAAAGCGACACCAACACCAACATCAATCCGTCAGAAAAGCCCTCTAGGCCTAAAATGACCATCAATAAGAATCTAAACAACATGATTATATAATTCGATGTGTTTTAAGCATTTAGTTAAAGACATGATGTTGTTTTAAAGGAGATAAACTAAGAGTATTTCAAAAAGAAAAGTGTTTTAATTTCCAAATATAGTAAGTACATTGGTTCAAATGTTAAACATCAGCTAGAAGCAAGTGACATTAGACCTCAAATCATTAAAACGTAGTCAAAAATGCATTACAATAGTCAAAATTTGTAAGGATAGCAGTCACATTTCAAGTTGGTTTCCAGAAGTATTTTTGAAGGAACATTTAAATGTTGAAGATTTAAATGTTCCTAAAGTCAACTGTAAGTATAACTGTTTTCCTGTAACAGTTTTAAATTTTTTCATTTATAATAAGACGTAGTTCAACTTGTCAGTCAGTTGATTTAGATGTTAATTATTTATACAAAAGAGAGACAGAGAAAGAGTACATTAAACACTTTGAGCCAACCTGACATGACCTTCATAATAACAAACTATATTCATCAGACAATTATAAAAAACAACATCAGTTTCACTACACTTGGAACTCTTACTGCACTGCAATATGTGCAGAAAATGCCTGAATGTTCAAATTGTTACCAAATATATAAGGGTTCCATGAAAAGAGAAGTGGATAACAGTTTTCAATGATAGTGATGAGACCAAACCAAACACCAGTTTAACCTTGTCAGATTCAGGATCATTTACGAAATAGTAAGACATGCTAGTGTTCGTCGTCAGAAGGATCCATGACCAACAGTAATGAGATTTAAACGAATGAGAGTATCTTCTACCTAAAGACTGTTATTTATCAGTTTAAAGAAGTCTTTTTGAAATCTCAAGTGGTGTCAGTCTGCAAGGCAGTATTCTATGTGAGGCTTCAGCCAAGACTCCTCCTTGTAAACCAGTGCACCATGGACCTTTTTCAACACCATCCCCAAGCTGAGGTATAACTGTAATGCACAACCATGAACAACGTACAATTTCCTTGATCCCAGATACGGTATCAGTTTCCATCCCAAGGTTCCCTGCATTTTCCATAAGAGATTTGCAGAATATGGCGAATTTGTAGGGATGTAACGATTCACTGGTGCATAGGTGCATCGCAATACAAGAAGCCACGATACACATGTCGAATAGTGAGCCTGTGTATAGCAAATATATGATACACATGTTTTTGTCGGCATGACAGTTCCAAAACACATGGAAACATATACAAATATATCATTGCAAATATTCTCATTGCCATATACCAGCCAAATTTTTTCAACAACAGAATGAAGAACATAAATATGTCGGTTTTTATTTATTTTATTCTCTGGTGTCCAGTCCAATGGGCAAAGAAATAGTTTGGGATGGGAGAAGTAAGCAGCAACATGGTGGCCGGCAGCAGTGAATGCATTGCCATTGAAGTTTGAACATTCATCAAAGGCCCTAAATATCAACAAACACTGCCACAATACATACGACTTTGATAGATGTTGATATCAAGCTGTTAATGACCAAACCATGGTAATAAATCCTTAAACTGTGCAGAGTAAAACCCAAATCCACACGTGTGATTTCATGCAGCCATGTGCACAAGTAGTCAAATACTGTGACACCATACTGTAGTTACATCAGTTCTAGATAGGGGGCAGCACCCTCGTCTTAGCTGGATTGTATTTTGCTGTCTACCCAGACAGCATTGAAGAGCTGTAAGACTCGGTATGCCTAAATTAAGCCTGGTTTCATTTAATTTCAAAAAGAATCTGTAGTTGAATAAATAACAGCAGGATAAGACGTAGGACTGTTTATACTAATTATAAAACAGTAGCCCAAAATATCATTTGACAGCAATTTTGTTGAAGTATATTTGAAGCTTAGATATGTTTCTGAACTTTTTCTAATTAGTGAGACTTTGAATTTGATAGGCTACACATGAACAAAATGACAGCAAAGAAAGTAAATGGTAATGATATTTCCCTTGCACATTATTATCTCGATCACAACTTTTTGAAAAATATAAAATTGTAATAAATTTCATTGTAAAGCATTTCAACTTTTTAGCTTTACATTTCTGAATTATTTTACAATTGAAACATATATCATGTTTATTTACTCTGGCAAATATGAAATATATCTTTTTAATTTAAAAAAAATTAAGAGCATAAATTTACAAAAAGTGATGAAAGAGTATATAAATTAATTAATTTATATTGATTATTCAGCTGCATGTGTTATATCGTGTATCATAACATGACCCTTGTATCATAAGAACATGTATCGTTGGAACCCTATGAGATCATGTTTGACGTAATCTGAATATTCTTTGGTGCCCAAGGAAAATCATTATGTAGCTCATGGAGGTCTGATGCGTAATCAAGATCAACTTTGGCAATGTAATTGGTACCTTCAGTTGGGAGTGTATTGACCCGGCAAAATCCACCTGTTGGAAGCAATTGCATAAGCGAGTGCCTGTGGAGATTGTTGGCATCCAAAATATATCATATCACTCTCCTTTTGTTTTCTTTCTGCATACAGATGGGTAATCATAGCCACACCTCCTCTTATTCCTTTCTCTAAATCTCATGCATGTCTGTCAGTAGATTAAGTGACACTCCAGACATTTTCAGAGCAGCATCCAAAGTCAACCCTGGAGCTGTGAAATAATCAATGATAGCGTGTGGAAATTCTTGTACACGGTACATAACAAAAGGGCTGTAAAATGTTTTGATAGGCGGGAGGCAGGTCTCTTTGAAACATGCCATCGAGTCCATGTACTCATAGGGATGGACCCCTGGCCCTTCCTAGTCAACAGTTCTTTCTGAAATTCTTCAAAATATTGCCCCATGTGTCTAAAGTCCTTCACTCATCCAACTACTTCATCCAGACTAATATTCAGAAACTGCAATGAACCTATAATGCGAAATTCCCAAGGAAAGAGAAATGAACTTTTCACAAGTTTGTGGAATTCATTTCACCTCTCCCATATAAATTTTTTTTGATAGCTTACATCACTAGATGAGCATCGTATCCTTTCAAGTTGTGAATCAGCACAGGAATAATGAATTTTGAGGGGAAAGTTTCTGCGTGGTTGTGAGCAGCATCATCCTCTGATTCGTATGATCTTCTACCCTTAAACAGATGGTCCAATATGTGTCTTCTCTTCTTACCTTTGAAGTAAGCCTGTATGTTACAATGTCTGTGTGCTGCACCTGGATACCGTCCATCTAAGTGGTTATGATCACGCACCTTGTCTGACTGTGTAAATATTGGCTTTTCGCAAAAGTAATAAGCCTGTTCTTGCCAAAATTTGATTTTGTCTTCCTCTGTCATCATCATAGGCACAGCATCATCCAGTATATTGAGAACTCTGTAAATTTCCAGTCTCAGTTGCTTCAAAAAAGTTTCCGCATCATTCTCTTCCCTATACAAGCTCAGCTTGTCTGAGGAAAATCTAGATTCATCTCTGCACACAGTGTACGTGCAAAATCTTGAAGGAGTGTGAAGGCTCTCTTTCATAGACTTGAAATCAGCATAAATTACAAAAAGGCCTGGCAATTTGTTTCCGGTGTTCTTGAATCTATAAACACTGCCTGGTTTTGGCATCTTGATTTTCTGTAGACCAAATGTCTTGCATGTCAGCTCATGTTTTGCTGCATTTTGTTCTTTAGGAAAAGGTCTTTTGCAATACGAACAGATGTACACTTTCCCATGATACTTAGTTTCATGAGATCTCAGCTTAGACACATTTTTGATCCAAACATAGTGTTTGTCTTTTAGAAGCAGCAAATTCATATGTCAGCTTTTGTTTTTGGCAGTGACGTGCATAGGAAATAACGTTTTGCCCTCAAGACCATCCGCATTGATAGGCAGCCAAGGGTTTAACTTTTCAAACTTGGCAGCCTCTGTTATTTTGACCAGAAATGAAATGCCTGTAAAGTCCAGTTCTCTTTGATAGCTAATGCACTTGCTGACTCTGCATGTATTAGTGGATACTGGGAGCAAAGCCAACAAAACGACCCACATGAAACATTTTTCATCCCGAGTTTTCACATTTATGACAGAATGGGCATGCACAATCCACCTTGTGGTGAGAAAATATGAAACACCCTTGCTGGTGTGTAAAGTTTCCACTTTTACAATCGACTCAAGTACTTCCTTTAGATGTCAGCCAGAGCCCTGATGAGCAAATTTGTCCATATTGCTGAGCAAGTATGCCTCTTTCACCTTTGCTTCAATATTGTCCGGAGCAAGCATAGCCATTGTTGCACTATGGAAAGCTGAAATTACATACATTTTATTCCATCTATTGGATTCTTTTTAATCAATGTTGCCCTTAATATTAAGTGAAATTTAAGAGCTTTTCTTTTCTGTTATTGTTCTTTGAGATGGAAGACTACATCATTCAAATGTGTAGTTAAATTTCCCCATCACTATGCCAGTCATTTTCATTGTCAGGATAAAGGCTGAGATCTTCCACTAATTTTCCTAATGTTGTTCAGTAAGACTTTTTGTTATCACAAGTTTTGCATGCGTGACTGCTAGCTCCAAAACACTTTGCTGGCAATTGGTGATGAAATTGCCTACATTCTGTACCTTGTTCACCATAATTATGACAATTACACTGCCCCTCAGCAATTGAACAATTACAGAAATTGTATCTAGTGACAGAACATTGAAAAATTCGCCTGCATGAACCGCACAACCAGTCATTCAAGCTGGTCAATGGAAACGGGTAAAATCTAAAACAGAGCATTTTGATGTGTCCTGGGTGTCACGTTTTTACAAAAATGGGCTCTTTACACTGTTCCATCCTCCTTTATAATCTGTAACGAATCAGTTAGCAAAAATGAAACAGATTTTGTCAAATGGTTGCTGATGATTTTTGTTTGCATGAATGCAATATTGTTGTAGTGATTATTTACTTTGAATTCTTACACACTGTACCATGTGTTGTACATATTTGTGAGATTCTTTCAACTGTTTCAGCCAGTCTAAATGCTGCTTTGTTAAGTCAAATGCTAGCCAGATTTTTCCTCGATATCCCAAATGATGTATTACATCATAGTAATATACGTGAAAAAAAGTCACTGTAGCATCATCATACTTCCTATCTTTGAACATTTCACTCTGTATAGCTTTCCAGGCTTAAAAACATTTAACTTTATTGATCATAAAGGACCCATCGATGCCTTTGGTAGAATTCGACTGGTGATGAAGATTCTTCCAGGAAAAGCCATGAAAATATTAAATTAACCAACCCTATCATGCCCAAATGGTGATTTGTTCATGGAACACATAAGCATCTGCTGCTGCTCAAAAAAGTCTTGGTTATAGGTCTGGAATGCTTAGCTATCATAGACAAATCATTCATGTGATGTTGTTGAAATTGTTCTTCAGACCTTTGAAGAGTATTCATTGCCAGGGATTTTAGTGGTTATATGTTTAAAAAATAAACAACAATGCTGTCTAGTGGAACTTACAGAGAAAAGAAAAACACACTTACCACACTGTTACAGCCTTTTAGAGATACCAAAAAAACTAAGATGCTCAAACACTTGCTCTGCAATCACCACAGGAATATGATACTGCCAATGAGAGTTGGCTGCTTCTTCTGTTCAGTTGGACAGCTTTGGTGAGAGATGTAATGTGTGAAAAATTGCAAGGTCTATTTATAGGGAAGTGATGAATGTTCTGGAACCAGGTGAGCCTTGGAAAGGAATGACCTGCATCAATTATGTTGGCAAAAAGCTTCCGGAAATGTAATTTTAGAGAAGGTAGCAAACATTCTAGATCCTGGGGGAGCGTGAGAAAGGTATGACCTACATCAACCATGCTGACAAGAAGCCTCCAGAAATGTAATTTTAGGGAGAGAAGAGGCCATTATAGAACTAGGTGAGCATGAGAAAGGTATGACCTGCATCAATGATGCTGAGAAGAATGTTCCAGGCTATCAGAGATGGCAAACGTTCCCAGACACCTTCAATTACGTCATTAAATCTGTTGACTTCACCTTTACCCTTGTATGAGGAAAATAATGCAGAGGAAGACAAGGCAACCTGCTGTGCCAACATGTGGTGCTACTCGAATGTCGGTGAGGAATGTCAAAAGGTTTGTAGCTTTGACCCCAAATTCTTGCAAAGTGTGGGAATTTGTGGTGCAGTTTATTCTCACAAAACTGCTGAATGTCAACATTTGAAGAATTTTATAAGTTGTAGATCAAGCAATAAATGACTACTATACACAAATGACTCCTTGTAGAGTTTTATATTTTATTGTACATCTGTACTGGTATTTTGGGGACCAGTTTATGGTTTGATTCATTTGTAACAGCAGCCAGATCTGAGGGGAAATATGCTGGGAATAACGGAATAATCAAGGCCTGAATTATGTCAACTAAAGAAAAAATATTATGATTTAAAAATGATAACAAAAGCTTTTGACAATTACTGGATCAGGCCCTGCATTTGACTTGCACAATAACATAATCATTCTCCCATTATCGGGTAGCATTTAAGCGTCTTTTTTCACCTTGGATCATTGACCCATTAGTAATTGAAGTCATCTGTGGTAAAAAAGAAAAGAAAAGAGGTGAATATAAACCCTTCTGGATGATTCCGAGGCACACGTTCAGTTGTTGGATCATACAAATTCCCTCAGTATACGTCCTAGAAACCGTTAATATATTTTGAATAGATTACATTCTTTAAAGAGCGAAGGGTCTGATGGTATTCTTGAAATACCCCCACGAAAATAAATCGGCAACAGCAACCACCAGCACGCAAGATAGAAATTCCAGCTTAAAGAGGAGGAGGGAAAGGGAAGAAAATCGGAAAAATCCATGACGAACAGTGCCCAGACATCAAAAGGAACAAAAAATACAAAACTGCAGAACATGCAAAGAGACCCAAACAACCCAGACACCAGATTCACATGAATGGTGGCAAAGACTTTTAGAGGTCACTGCTGGGATATGTACCCTGGCAAGGTACGAGCTTGTGGCAAGTTTGTTCTATCACTTGTGCTTCAGCGACTCTTTGGTTTTGTTTATTGACAAAATGTACGCTTCTCGTACAACTGCAGTGTCACTAGTTTTGAAAACAAAGCAAAACAAACGAACACACACACACACACACACACACACACACACACACACACAAGAGAAAAAAACAAACAAACCAGGGGGCATATCTGGGAATCCATCGTTCTGAAGTTGTCCACAGTCTCGGGGCAGTTTGGTTTTGGTTTTGATGTAGGCTACTTGCCCCCCTCTGATTTGAGACAAGGCACTTTGCTCGGCGCTGGCCGTCAGGAACCGAGCCCCTGTGATTAGCACATCGTTGGAACTGTCCATGGATAATATTGATGGCTTTTCCATGATCAAATATTGCCAGTTTTGCTGCTCAATACACGTAGGTCAAACTGTGCAAATATTTAAGCTACCCCTGGGTCAAAATTTCACTTTGGGCACCATTTTTGCAATCTCATGTCCTAGACTATTAAAAATTAAATGTGCACATTGAGGACATCTTACATACCTGCATAGGCTTTATACGAAAGTAATGAAACAATCTCTGAACAAACTTTATCATATGCAAGGTTCAGAACTCACCCACCAATCAAAAACATGTTTTTAAGTGTCTCCAATTTCGGCTTTTGAAAAAAGGCGAATATTTAATAGAAGTTTCTGTTTATACGGGTACTTTGTACATAAAAATATTAGTATTGATTATCTTTCTGTAACATTAAAAAATACCAGATCTTGTTGAAAACAAACTATCAATATGGAGCAAAGCCCTGTCCATCCCTTTTCAGCTGAATTTCTCCGCATCCACATTGCTTGGGCACTACCAATGACATTTGACCCGCACTGTGTATCATTGATGCAAATGTATACCTTCAGAAAATATATAGTTTCTATGATCTGAAACTAAAAGTCTGGTGTGTATAAGGACATGTTTGCAGCAAAGTCGTGTTTTCTGTGTAAAGTGCTGTGAAAGTGTACCATTTCCTGCAATAAAAATAGTATGCTGTGCTAAATGCTAACGTGCACTTGAGTCAATATTTAGGACACCACCTTTAAATATCATGCTGTCCTAAATGCTACACTAAATGCTGACCTGCACTTGAGTCAATATTTAGGACACTATTTAAAAAAAATCTGCTGTTCTAAATGCTGCCATTGTTTTGCGTTAACGTTAAGGATTCCACTTGTGCACAGGTACAACTCAAGGCTGACGGGAATATTGTCGCAAACGTACGTCCGCATATTTTTCTGGCAGTCACAAATTTTCACTCCGGTTTGGTTCTGTGTTACAGATTTGTTCCACTCGAAAAAATGATTCAAACTGCAACAATAAATTGAAGATGCTTGTTCCAAAAAATTGAATAAAGTTCGTGTCGTGTCATATCTTTATTAGGATATTACGGTCACCGATCATCAAGCATGCTTTTGTGTTGAAATTATGTTGTTGGGGTGCAACTTATTAGCTCTGCCATGCGACAACTGGGTGGTAAAGATTGTAATGTCACACGCAGTCAGTTTTCTGAAGTCCCAAAGAACCATCTAACCCTTTCTATTCCCTCCTGATAATGTCGGGTATGTATGAATTAGAATTTCGATTCAAAATTTAATTCTTGATGGAGAGAGGTCATCAAAGTACCAAAACATCTTAATGATGGTCAATAGTAGATACGAAATGTTTCAGGGCCAAGTTTTGCCTGCTTAGACATACCCTTCTCACTGCCCCACGGAGATCCAATTTAATCCCACTCACCCTCTGTTGAAATCCATACAAGTAATAGCTGGGCAAACAGATCTGTTTATTCAGGCAATGCCAAGTGCTGCTGAGGTACTTAAATCGTACTGCCTTGAATTATCATAAACATCCCATATTCATATTGTTTGTAAAGAGGCATTTCATTCAAATACCAGCACACCTGTTGTGCAAGACAATATAATGGTCCAATACGACAGCTTTCTTTGACATTTTTTTAAGTGCGCCAAGGAAGAAAGCTGCTATCTTAAGCCAAAACATGGCAGTAAAAGAGTTAATGGAAGCTTTTAGACTTTGATCCATTCAAATTCAATCTCTTTTCAATGATTTTCAGACACAAATGTACCCTCGTGAATGTTAGGTGTGAAAATGTCATGAAGTTATTTGTAGCTAATGAGTATGAGTATGATTCCCCCTTGTTACTGTTAAAGTAAAGATGTGGTCTAGGGGGTAAATTGACGAGGCAGCTGGGAGCCAGCCACTCCTTAGCTCGTGTAAGCCTCCATCCTTCGTTTGAGATGCTTGTCTATATTATTGTTAAATATATTCAAACTATTTCGGTTTACTACTGTAGGTGACAAATTGTTCCATTTGTTTTCCATTCTTTAAGGAAACGTTTCTAATATCAATCTTGTTTGTAATTTTTGAATTTTTTACAGTGGCCTCTTGAAACACAGTCTGTTATGTAAATAACTCCCCTGGCTTCATGTCTGGCATCTTAAGCCATGTCCACCATAGCTGTGTACAATATTCAAGATGGGGCCTCACCGAAGCCTTATAGACTTTCCTTATTTTGTCGGCAGTTTGTGCGCACTGTGTACTACAATAGAGTGAATGATCGATAATTATTCTTAAATCATTTTCATCTTTGATGTTTTGAACCAACTCACCCCCCTATAACGTAATCCTATTGATTGTTTAGGAAGCCAATGTGAAGATGTTTACATTTATTTATATGTTGAATAACATCTTCCCATTCACAACTCCAGAGAGACATTGCACAATT
This sequence comes from Hermodice carunculata, assembly GCA_964020975.1. Lineage (NCBI taxonomy): Eukaryota > Metazoa > Annelida > Polychaeta > Eunicida > Amphinomidae > Hermodice > Hermodice carunculata. Next base: position 294,740 of record CAXHWN010002136.1, on the reverse strand, counting down.
CATCCTGGAGCAGTTCAGCAGCAAATCGTAAAACATTACAAACCTTATCAATATCTATAGCATTGATATGTTATAAGTAGAATCGGTCCCATTAGAGCCCCTGTGGTGCTCCACTCATAACAGGTGTCTATTCATAAGTGGTGTCACTTATCATTACCCTTTGTTATCTGCTGTTTAGCCATTCCTTGATCCAGCATTAACTGATCAGTCAGCTCAATGAGATTCCACCTTCTATATCAATATAGTATGTGGAACTTTATCAAAAAGCTTACTGAAACCAAGATACGTGATGTCCACTGGGTATCCAGTATCGATATATATTGTTACATCCTCCAAAAATTTCAATAGGTTTGTCAAATTAGAATTCCCAGAGCAGAAACCATTTTGGGAGGCCCTTACTAATTTGTGTTGTGTCAATTGGTCCAGTATTGCAGCTTTAATAATTGATTCCATAATTTTGCATATTTGAGATATCAAAGTAACACGTCTATAATTGCAGGATAAATTCTTTTGCCCTTCTTGAGGATGGGTGTGTCATTAGCCAGCTTCCAGTCAGTAGGAATTCCACCACTTCTGATATCTGTTTCAAAAATGTCTTTTGATGGGACTTCCATTGCATTGGCTACTTCCTTCAGTACTATTGGATGCATGTTATCAGCACCTGGGGTTTTTTCATAGCTTTCAGTTTGCTGAGCTTTTTAATTATTACCTCTGGTGTAAATTCAATGTACTTAAGTCTCTGATCATACCCTTGTAAGAATAAATTGACAGACTCAGTCAGATTATCTAGTGGTTCTTGAATGAAAACTAACGGAAAGTAGTCCTTAAGCATTTCCGCTGTCTAACAGTCCTCTGTTACTACATTTCCAATGTGATCGGAAAAGGGTTTGCACTCTGTCTTTGGCATTGGTTCTTAACCTCACATAAGTATAGGCGAATTTGGGGGTCCTTTAAAAAAATATGCCGTTATTCGTCCGCCTTTATTAGCACGATATCTTCAAATTCCCTCAATGGATTTTTCTCAATTTGGTCCACAGTTCCATTGCTGGACTCCCATTAGCTAGTTGGATTTTAATGTCACTGTGAGCTATTTACTGCCCGTCTGAGGTTTGTTAGCGCAATATCTCCATAATACCAGGATGAATTTTTATCTCAAATTTGGTATATGGATGCATTCCATGACTCTCATGAGTTGATGAGATTTTGAGGTCACTGTGACCTATTTGCAGCTTACCATGACTTATTTACTATGCATTTGAGCTTTGTTAGAGCAATATCTTTTAAAAAAAACTGGACCGATTTTTCTGAAATTTGACACAGAGATATATTCTTGGACTCCCATTAGCTGATTAGGATTTGAGGTGAGTGTGACCTAATTCCCACTTACAGTGACTTTTTTACTGTCTGTCTGAGCATTGTAAGCACAACATCTTCAAAATGCCCACATGGTTTTAAATAAAATTTGGGACACGTATGCCTTTTTAGACCAATAGGTGTTTAGATAATGAAGCCACTGTGACCTAGGTACAGCTAAGCCTGACCCATTTACTGTTCATGTGAGCTTTGTTAGGGTCATATCTTCAAAATGCAATTATACAATTTGAAACATAGATTCATACCCAGACCCCCTTTAGCTAATTAGAATTCGAGGTCACTGTAACCTATTACTATCCTTTTGTCTGACGTTGAAACTTCAATGTACATATGCTGCATATGACTACCATTTAATTTGGTGCACCTGAAAAGATTAGTTCGTTATGCGGCTTTAAATGTCGCACAAGATTATTACCCTGACATGCTTTTCTGCCCTACAAAGGTAAACTGCAGTAACTTTACAAAGAAACAATAGTCCAGCTCTTGTCTACCGATGTTTTTTTCCTAATTTTGTTTGGCGTTGCGTATTGCCTTTGTTAACTTGTTCAAATTGTTTTTATAGAACACTCCTCAATCTGTGTATATCTTCCGTGCACGGTACTTTTTGGCACTTTTTCTTACTGGCTATGTAAACTTGCCTAGTCACCCAAGGTGCTTTAAGATTTCTTTTGGTGTTTCTGGATCTCTTGTGAATGAATCTTCTGACACAGTCATTCATGAAATCTTATACTATATTTCTGAATAGTCCATGGCTGCGCCTCCTTTTCTAGATTTCTCTTTATTGCAAAAAAGGAGTGTAATCCCGATGAAGACTATCATAGTCTAATTTTCTAAAATCGCCAAAACTAAAAACCTATCATTTGGCCCAAACGGGTCCCCGAATGTAATACACCTCTGGGGCCTGGGTTCGATTCACGGTGCGGGAAGCAAGTGGAGAGGGCTCCTGGCACCCTGACTGTGCACGGTGGTTTTCTATAAGTCTTTGGGTTTTCTCCGCCTCTCAATTGGGTAGAAAAGTGTTTGCGTGCATCTGTGCCATGGAGTGTGATTAATATAGGGATACCCTCTTTTTCGCAATCCATGTAACATATGAGTCTGTATTCAAAAAGTGTGTCATAATTATGGTTCTACGAGCTGTTCTTTATCTGAAAGATTTTTTCAGCAGTTCACGATCTCATTGTTGAAAGTAGACGCTTCAAACCCACAGGTGTTGGTTAAGATTTACTCTACATATTACAAATTCGATATCTAAAACTGCTATGCAAGTTGCTTTTCATGCACGTGTTTACACTTTTTTTGTTATAAGGCATATAAGCGACATGAATTTCAAAGTTTGGTCCACAAACACTCAGCATGATAGTGAGCTGACCTTTCACCTTTGCTGCTCTATCTGTCTTGTCTTTGTTTTCTTTTTTGTATGTGTTCCCAGTTTCTTCCTGTATTTTGTCTTCCTTATGCGAGAGGGAATCACATAAGGCCAAGCCCTCTTTCCCAGTCGTATATCGTCAATATCTGAACGATATAATATGGTGCACTTTTGCTCAATAGAATACGTTTAAACCAACTAGATTCACTCTCATTTCACTTTATTATTGTTACCTCAGCTGAATTGTCAGCTATCTTTGGTAAAAGTATGGTCCGTCGTCCGTCCACCCGTCTGTCCGCAATTTACATTTTTCCCTTCTCCAAAACCGTAAGCCAAATTAACGTGAAACTTAGTGGGGATATACCTTGGCTTCGTCTTAATATCAAGTTTCTTCAAATTGTCACAGTCCAATGATTTTTGATGAACATTTTTGTTCATTTTCTAAACCAAATCGTCAAAACTTTTCTCATCCGAAAGCAGCAGGTGGATTTCTTGGAAATTGCATAGGGACACCTCTGGGGACCCCGAGACGTTAACTTGTTCACCAAGTGGCGCTGTGTTTTTTCCATTTTTTTTTTTATATTAATTTTGGTGTGTTGGTTTAAACATATTTTATTCACGACAATTTACAATATAAATCCAATAAATAAGTAAGCAATTGGGAAAAAGGGCCAAGCCCTAGACTGATCCCTCTTGCGGAAAGGGGACGTGCACACAGGACAAAACAAGACACACACGACCAAAGAGAAGGAGACAGTATCACATGACAAGACAGAAAGTGGGGCAGATCGATTCATCTTACACAGTTAAAGTATGATTCCTCTTAGGTTTCATCTATATATGGAGATTTGAAGGAGATCTATCCATATGCGGAAAAATGTACCTGTATATAGTGGAAATGGGCAGGCATTTTAGCCTATACCAGATGGGCCGAAACGACCTGTAGCGGAAATAAAATTTTGTATAGCTGAAAAAATCTCAATATTTTCAGTAAAAGTACAATCGAAGGAACCTTATGAAATTGTCTGTAATGTAAAGGAAACATATTTTAAAATAATAGAGTGAAGAACAGATAAAGGGACAGATTACTTTGGACAGAGAAGAAAATAATGACATGTATCCTCATTGGGTGAACCGCATGCGCATTTTGGAGTTTCCTTCACACCAATTTTGAAAAGAGGAGAATTTTATTGAATTGCATCTAGACGGAGACGTGTGTGCATAACAGCGAAATACCTGTTGCCAAAACTGAGTAATTCGGGAAACTTGATGAGCTGGATAACAGGTACAACTATACGTGATTTGAACTGTCGAATCGAGGCTGAATTACGGATTTTTAGAGGCAGCTGACTCCATAGTCTGATAGTTGAGGGGAAGAACGTTTTGTCAAATATGTCAGTACGAGCTGGGAAATGAGGAAGATCATACTGTTGACGGGTATTGAAATTGCCAGAGCCTGAAGGAGAGGCAGTAGTGAGATAGAACATAAATATTCGGGAGCAAGTTTGTGCACCAATTTATACATTAGAGTCAGGTTAGATATTTCTCTGCATTTAGCCAGAGTTGACCAGCCTGTTTCCTCACATAATATAGCGTTAATGGTTCCATGCATAGCACCAGTAACGATACGAGCTGCACTAAACTGAATACTTTCAACTTTTTCTGCATCTAAAGCTGTACAACCGTTCCGTACGGGACTACCATATTCAAGAATAGGCCTTATGAATGAAGTATAAATAGTTTCAAGGGTTTTTTTATCCAACGTAAATTTTAAACTCTTCATGATATTGATTAATTTAGTTGATTTGATATATATATATATATATATATATATATATATATATATATATATATATATATATATATATATATATATATATATATATATATATATATATATATATATATATATATATATATATATCAGTGATATGATCAGATTTGTGTGTTAAAGCTATTTTCGACTCCTTCTCCAAAACCGTCAATGAGATTGTTCTGAAACTTTGTGGATATGCAGCGTGTGTGAGGGGTAAACAAGGCTGTTCACTGAATAGCGATATTCTGATTTCCTGATTTATAACGAATTTTTTAATTCAGGTACTTGTAGGTTAATGCTTGCATTCATGTTGATTACGGAGTGAGTCAATGGGGATTGTAATGGAAATTCACATTTTAAACTTCCTGTCCAAAACCGTAAACTAGATTCACTTAAAACTTTGAGGGAATGTACCGTGCCCGTGTCTCCACAAATTTGTTCAAACGGTCACGCTCGGTTCATGTTTAGATTTTTGCACCTTTTTGTTCAGTTTTTGAGCGAAATATTGAGGAATCTTCATCTTCGAAAGCACCTAGGCAATTGCTGTCTCCCAACTCCTCAGACTGTTCTGAAACTTGGTTTAAGCAAGGAGGGTAGAGACCCTCCTTGGTATAAGTGTACATTGTAGGAGGGTTAAACAAACTTGTTCATTAGGTGATGATTCTCGGTATCCCAGATTTTTAACGATTTTTTTTCTTCAGTTTTGGTACCTGTCAGTTAATCCTTGCATTCCTATTGATGATCATGCAAGTAAATGGGGATTGCAATGGAAACTGTTAAACAGATTTAATTTAATTTTAGAGGAAATGTACCTTGGGTGGCTCTCTGCCAACTCTGTTGAGACAATTAGTCTCTACTGATTTTAGTACGTTTTTTATGAATTTTTTTGGCAAGTTTTCTCGCCCAAAATCTTCAAATATCTTCTCCCACACCACATAATTGCTCTTAAATTCCATGGGGACACTTTTAGAGACCTCCAGACCTTAATTAGTTACCAGGTGGCGCAGCAATTGTTTTCTATTCTTTTCACGATTTTTTGTGTTCTTTCCCCCTTTTCTACTACTTCAACAAAACATTCAATCAAAATGTTCTGAAACTTGCTGGAAATGTAGCTCGTGGAAGGATCAATCAAAAGCGTTCACTAGGTTGTGATAATCTGTATCCTTGTATTTTATTGAATTTTTCAATTCGGTTACCTGTCAGTAAATGCATGCATTCCCATTGGAAGTTCGCATTTTTACATCCTCTCCAAAATTCTCCCTTCCTGGACAAGAGTGAGACTTACGGGTTGAATGTCAAGGTCAGCTGAGGATGGGCTGCTCACACAGCCTTCTTGTTAATTATGGCTCATTCATATCCCACAAAATCAAATGCCCTGGAACAGTTACACGCTGTCAATACCAGCCCAGGTTGTAGCCCCCCCCCCCCCCCCCCAACACTCTCCCTGTCCATTCCTGACATTACCCACTTATGATACATAAATACAGAAATTGGAATAAACTACACTCTTTGTTCAGTTTGATTTCTTGTTTTCGCTTAAGAGGTTTTTTTTTTTTTTTTTTTCATCCAATCTTTCCCGTGTTTGTCTGTCCAGACTTCACGGGAATCCGTAATTCACATGTTTGTTTGTTTGTTTGTTTCTTTCTTTCCTTCCTTCTGTCTGTCTGTCTGTCTGTCTGTCTTTCCACTTCATGTTTGTGGCGGCTTAAACTTGGACACTGCTCGACACAGAAACTTTGAATTTTGCATGGGTATAGCGCCAATATTGAAGTTTTACATGTCTTAAAAAATGACAAGTTGAAAAATATGCAAATTTGGGGCTATTAAAATTTTGTGTTGAACTGTGTTCTATCCAGACTATTATGATGGCAAAGGAACTATGTATTAAAGTCAGAGGGCAATGTCAAGCTCAGAGGTCAATACCAAATTTCATAGGTCAATATCAAGATCATAGGTCTCTCTCAAGGTTAGAAGTCCATATCAACGTCGACGTCAATGGTCAAAGTTAAAGCTAAAGGTCAGATACCAAGGTCAGAGATAAATTTTCGGATCGGAGGTAAAGGCCAGACGTCACTGTTCGCTCAAGTCACTCTCAAGGTCAGGGTCAATGTGAAGATCAGATGTCAATATCCGGGTCAGAGGTCACTATTAAGGTCAGAGATCAATATCAACGTCACAGGCCAGTATTAAACGTCAGAGGTCCATGTCCAGGTCAGAGGTCAATGTTAAGATCAGAGGCCAATTCCAAGACCAGGGGTTACTGTCACGGTTAGAATCACTTTCAGGTTAGAGGTCAATACCAAGGTCATATTTCAATTTCAAGGTCAGAGGTCAATCTCGTGGCCTGAGGTCAATCTCAGGATTGGTAATCAGTGTCAAAATAGGATTGCAAAAAGTCAGTTTCAAGGCCAGAGGTCAATTCAGGACTACAGATCAATGTAAGGGTCCCCAACTTCAATTCAGTTTGTGCTGTAGGCGCATCAAATAAACCAGTGGAAAAGGTGGTAGAATTTTTAGTAGATGCAAATTAGGCATACTTCAGAAACTAATCAGGCAAGCTTCGCAAATGTTATTGTCACAGATGGTCATAGGTGTAGCTCCAGTGAGACAATTTTTTTTGGTTTTGACTCTAATGCATTTTCAAATCTCTTATCTCTTTTGGGATAAAAATCATACATGCTACCAGACAGTTTAAGAGGAATTGTTGAACAAAATCAATCCCACTAGCCACATAAAAAAAAAGACAACGAGGTACCCAGGATGACTTTAGATGCTAGTAGTCTGAAAATGGAAGTTGTCACTAGCAATAAATATTGCATCCAGCAGCAGAAACATAGACCCTGGTCCTAGTTGCCATTCCACGTTTAATCCATAGATTTGTGCTATACAGCACATCAAATGAAGATCGAACAAAACAACAGAACCTCACTTTTATGTTATCTGGGAAAATTAACAAAACTTGAAATGTTTCAATATCTTCAAAATTCATACAGAAAGAGATGCTACGAAATCTTTAGTTGGTTATAGGCACACGCAATAAACAGCGAACATTATTTGCAGCATTTTAATCTACTGAAGTCTTGGACACAAAGATTTGCTGCGAAACAAATCGTCTTTCCTAGTTTTCCCAATATTTTTTCAGCACATCAGCTTGCCGCTGTACGATTTCTCTCGCTGCGGATGCTCTCAGTGCAGTGACCCCATGTACATATTTGGTGTTACAGGCTTTATCTGTATGTTGGCCCTGAATTTCCGAGGTATGTGTGTATGTATGAATGTATGTATGTTTGTATGTATGTATGTATGTATGTATGTATGTATGTATGTGTGTGTGTTTGTGTGTGTGTGTATGTATGTATGTATGTATATATATATATATATATATATATATATATATATATATATATATATATATATATGTATATAATAACTACTTGAAGACGCGGAGTGATAAGATGTCACGAGGTGTCTGCACTGTTGTAGTGTGACGACAGAGAGCGTGTCTTGAGCATTGAGGCTAGGTCAACATGCGGTTTGTATTGCTTGCCATTTATTTCCTAATATTTTCCATATATGTGTGCAGTTGGATATATGACAGTATCTATGTGATCCCTCAAGTCGGCACTTTGTCCCGGACATATGGTGGTCGGTGGAAACTCTTAACTGTGTGGAACTGGGTAAGTATTTGTTTTTGGTCCTGCAATGAAATATTTATTCGTTAGGTTGGTGACCTGCTTTGACTTCGGCTTTTCAGCAAGTCACTTTTGTTTGTTGTCTTCAATGATCCGCATAACAAGGAAGTCCTTAAAGAGGTGGGCGGAGTCAAGAGGGGACGGTGCTTACTACAGAAAGGGGTGGGACAGATACATTTTTTCCCATCACACAAAACGATTCGGTTTAAATGAAATGTTTATAATACACTGGCATTGACACAACTTGTAATAGACCTTTCAACACCCTATAGACCTCACCAGATATTTTGTAAAGAATAAAGGATAGATGGGACATTTTAAGAAGCAACAAAGGCCGGAGCTGCTGTCTCTTTAAATGTTTTGATGCGTCACGATGCCTTTAAACCGACTAAGAACACATCGCTCATTGGTCATGACGCGCATGTATGGGACAGATATGACTTAATAAACCCGAGTCGCCACGTGGTCACGAGCTATGTTCTCCTAGTCCACATGGACCTTCTCAGTTTTTAGCCCTGCTGATTTGTCAGTCTGCAGAGCTTATGCAACTTGTTTGCGTCTGTCTGTTAAGTTTTTATATCTCCGATCCCCCCCCCCAAAAAAAAAAAGAAAAACAACGTTACATGGCATGTTTTGATTTTACTCATAGATATTCCCCAGGTCGGCCTCTACTAAGTCTGCAAAGGAGATGAGGATCCAATAGTTTTCCTATTTTTCATGGATTTTTTAATGACATGAGATATACCAAAAACTTTTTGACATTCAATTTTAGGATTTTTGCTGATTTTGATAGATGTACATCGTATCTATCGACTGGCGAAATTTCAATTCGGAACAGAAAAAAAATAAATATAAAAAAATGACGAAAAATACATTCGAACATTAAATACCACAGGGGTCTTTCTGGTTCCCTACTCATCCAAGAAGACAATAGTGCCCGTCAATCATACAAGGTGTGCACCACGTGATGGCCGTTAGCGAACGTCGCTGATGCCTCAAGCTTTGTCAGATCACTGATGCAGGGAGTACCGCATTGTTTTGGTAGCCTAGCTCTTGGTCTGACGAAGGAGGCTACACGAATGACCATGGTCTGACGGTGTGAGATTGTTAGCCAATACCCCGTGCCAATATGTATTATGAACTGTCCATCAATGGCCATCAAAACCGTCGTTGCTGTTGTTTATTTTAATTAAGACGTTGAAAGAGTGTGGTTATTTACGCTTTGATTTTTTCCGAATTAACGAACTGACTGTAAATCGTTCGAGGAAAACGCGTCACGCAAAGTGTTTTGTTTGCATGTATGACTGAAACCATAACTCACAGCTGTCCGCACGTTCAAGGTCCTATTGATTGATGGGGTCTAACTTCCCATAAAGTTTGGGTTCAAATATCTTAGAAATAATATCCGGTGATTTTACACATTACCATACCATAATTTGAAATAATTATTTTAATGCATTTAAAATGAGCCTACTTGGCAACACAGGGACAACCAGCAGAATCTGGTTGTCATCATATTCTGGTCGATAGGAACCCTAATCAGTACTTTCAGTGGACAGTGACTTTGCCGGTCAGTATCAATGGGATCGCATCGACCAAAATATGATGACAACTATTCTGCTAGTTGCCCCTGTGCTTGGCAAATCAAAAGCGCAACTTTCCTCCAGATCGTTCTGACTGGCTCGAAACTGTTGTGGACGCCACAAACGCAACCTTTCTCTCAGCCACCGTGCGACAGCAAACAGAACTGCATTAGTGCTAAACATGGCAAGACAGGAGGACTTCAGCAGTGAAAGTGAGCATCATGATGATAATGGCAATCTGAATTTAGTCTTCACATTATCTGACGAAGATTAACAAGATTGAATAGACAGGGCAATTGGGGCAGAAGAGCAGACAACCAAGCCGTACCAACGAACGAACATCCGTTTGACCAAAAAAATTATATATATATATATATATATATATATATATATATATATATATATATATATATATATATATATATATATATATATAAAGCGGTCGTTAATTCTAATCAACTATAAGCGAGTTGAAAGTACATAGAAAAGCTACCCACCGTGTGGCGTTATTTGGCCTGGTATTTTGCAGTAAAAACTCAAACACAGTATTGTTCGGTGATCACTTTCGTAGTATTTCGCTACATTCCAGGTGTCCGTTTATTTATTTTAAACATATTTATTTCACATGGATTGCCTAAATAGTTACAAAGAACTAATCTGGAGGCTCTCCACAACAAACATGACGCACAAAGTATTTACAATATACACACAGGACATACAATCTATGAATTGACATATGGTATGACGTATCTAATTCGGTACAAATGAATCAAAGACAAATCTGAAGCGTTGACAGCTGAAAAAAAATCTAATATATCAATATAATAAACTGGAAGTGGCTCAAAATTCAAAGCGTCTTGTTTTCACTATGTAAGTCTGCACAGCTTCAAATATTTGGTATTTAACATCATCACTGAGTTCTGAATAACCCTGTTTAAAGTATTGTATGAGTGTGTCACTAGCTAAATGAACTAAGAGATTTGGATGCACACCAGGTGCAAGGATGTGACACACCGTATCCAGTAAATCTTGCCTGTACACTAGGAATTTAGGGCAGGTAAGGAAAAGTGATAAATGTCTTCGTTTTGGTCGGAGCATGAGCAGGCAGGTGATTGGACTATATTTAAATTGTGGAGTTGGGAATTAAGCTGAGAAAACCCAAGGCGCAACTGAGTGTATTATTTCATATAAAGCTCATTTTGTCTCCTTAATTTTTTTGTCCAAATGCACCCCACTACAGTGTGCATTGGGACAAGCCCTGGGGTAGATTAGGACATGATACAGAAAATTTTAGTTACAGACACAATGATTTATTGGGTATAAGGAAAATATTAACACAAGGAAAGGGAAGCATTCAACTTGATACAAACAAGACATGTTTAATGTTTCATAGTTTAGTCAAATTCAACAGATGTTTTAGACGGACATTCCTGCTGTCTAACCTTCATGCCACAATCTTTCAAATGTATGAAGAACGGGAGATACAGGGGGTGTCCCAATGCGCCCTACATACATACATACATACATACATACATACATACATACATACATACACACACACATACATAATTTTTATTAGGGAGTTTTCTCAAAGTGGATATAGATTTTTAAGTGATCCTTTGAGTTCATGTGGCACAATCTAAACTGTTCAGCCAGCTCTCTAACTGAAAGTGTAGCCTGTGGAGGTTATGTCAAAGTATAATAGATATGACCAATTATTCCTACAAAGGGGTTTCTTTGGAGATTCCTTAATGTTGGGTTTCTTTGGAGATGCCTTAATGAGGTGATTTCACGCTAATTGTGTCCTTATGTGTATGTGTTTTTAATTTTTGTCTGTGTGTGTTGATAATAATAAGCTGGTCTCGGTGAATCCGTTCAGTGAATCCGTCACGAAAATTTTGCAGGTTTCCCCTCCCCTATATCAAGGAAAAGCAAACAAAAACCAGAAACTGGGAACTGAGATTTACACATATGTATATAGAATGTGTAATTATAATATTATAATTGTACCTAATTTATGATGAATTCTTCTGAGCATAGCATTAAATGATATTATGTAGATAATGACGGATTCACATCACATTCTCATTAGGCTGGTCTACAGTGAATCCGTCACTTTTTGCAATAGATATGATTATTTATATTTTGGTGTAATCTATTGCATGTAATATGTGTTTGCGTTGTGTGGGTTTTGACACTCGGGTCTGTAAATCTATGTTGCTGAAGAAAAACGTACAGATTTGTGAAAAATATATTTCTCTATATACAAATTTTAAGTTCCTACTTTACGTGACGGACTCACGTGATGGATTCACAGGCCTTGTGTATCCATCACGCATAATTGTGAATCTCTCACGGCAATTATAACAAAAGATTTCAGTATTATGAAAATGTGAAATATTATTCTTGTGTACGGGAGATAAGCATTAATGAAACACATAATGATTATTATATTTAACGAGTTTTATGAAGTGAAGATAAACTAATGTGTAAAATGCGTGACGGATTCACATAGGCCTACTTTTACCTCTAGACAAGACAATTGTTTTAGATGCAGTGATAACAAAATACTGTTGCCACACATTAAAAAAAGTGTTTACTTCCCAAGAATAAGCAGATCCTCGTGATTTAAATGACACCATATTCAACATATAGGACAAAAAACTTACCAAATTGTCGTCTTCATATGGGAGAAGACATTTCGCGCCTTTGCATGCGTTCCTCCAAGTTCGGGCAACGGAAATTGTGACGTCATTGGTAACCAATAAAACTCAAAATTTCAATTGGAAAAGGGAAAACTTTACCGAATCGAAATACTACAGGTCCCAATGATTAAAATTTACTATATATATACATCTCTTGGAGACTTTCAAAAAATGGACTCCATGGACCTGTTTCTGTGGAATTCATGATACACACACACACACACACACACACACACACACACACACATATTTATTAAACTTTAATTAATGTTCCCATGTGACCTTGGATTTGCATGTATTTAGGCTTAGACCTAAGTGCTCTATATATCGTTCATCCTTCTATATACAGGTAGCTCACATAATACACAATCTGATAAGCTGTGTTCCATAGAACCACCAGCCACAATTAAAGTAACCTAGGATTCATGGAAATTAGAAGTACATGGGACTTATAACGGTGCCGTCTGACTGTCTTGACATTCAGGTTCTGTGGGCCCCTTGTATACCTTTAATGTGCTTCCAGAGATTGATATAGGCCCACATAATACGCTTTTTGTTATTTTTTATCAGCTCATGTGTTCCATTGAATTTTCAGCCACAGTTAAAATATTCGACGATTCACAGAAGTTCAGAGTGCATATATCCTATAACATTGGCGTCTGTCTTCACGTTCAGCTTCTGCAAGCCGCCTGGATACGTTCCATGTCCTGCTATATATGTTGGTCTACATGACACACTAATTATTATGTTTCCACAGAATCGTCAGCCACTGTAAAGAGGCCTACGATTCATGAAAATGGAAAATACATTGATCTATCGGCTCGTTTACTACGTAACAAAGTAATTTGTAATAATTTTTCTCCAGATTCTCTTTGAATTGATTCTACACACCATGCTAATCCCCATCTGAAATATCAGTTTGGCGATAAATTGCTAAAAATGCCCATTTGTCACCATCAGCCACACCTGCGAGCCGCAGTGACATCAGAGTATATATATATATATATATATATATATATGCGTGTGTGTATGTAAGTATGTATATATATATATATATATATATATATATATATATATATATATATATATATATATATATATATATATATATATATTAAAATTTGGTAAATGCTCCCCTGTGACCTTAGGTTTGCATGTATGTAAGCCTAGGCCTAAGTGTTCTATGTCCTTCATCCTTCTACATGGTAGCCCACATAGGCTAGTGCACAATCTGAGACGCTGTATTCTGTAGAATCGTCAGCCACAATCAAAGTAAACTACGATTCATGGGAATTAAAAGTACATGGGGCATATAACGTTGCTGTCTGACTGTCTTAACATTCAGCTTCTGTGGGCCGCATGTATACCCTTCACGTACTTCCGGAGATTGGTATAGGCCCACACAATACGCTATTTGTTATCCTGTGTTCCACTGAATTTTCAGCCACAACTAAAGTAATCGATTCGCAGAAGTTGGGAATACATGTATACATCCTATAACGTTGCCGTCTGTCTTTACGTTGAACTTCTGCAGGTCGCATGGATACGTTCCATGTCCTTCCATATTAGTGTAGGCCCACATAATTACACTATAGATTATGTATTCCAAGGAATCGTCAGCCACAGTTAAGTAACCTAGGACTCATGAAGATGAAAAATGCATAGGATCTATATAACGTTGCCATCGGGCTGTCTTAACATTCAGCTTCTGCAGGCTTCTTGTGTACGTTTTGTGTGCTTCCATATATTGGTTTTGGCTGATAATAATTAATCATGATACACTATCTGGTATGGTATGTTCCACAAGATCGTCAGCAGAGTTAAGGTAACCTACAATTTATAGAAGTTAAAAATACATTGCACCTGTATCAACATTACCATCTGCTTGGACATACAATTCTGTATGCCTAGGCCCACATTTCCTTAAGTTATAAATATAGACCTATTATAGGTCCACTTAGAAATGGTAGGCCTACAGTTACACAACCTAATGTACAATGTTTCACAGAATGGACAACCATGGCAAAAATAACCTATATGGGTACTATTTGTGGAAATGGACATCCATGGTTAAAGTTGCCTACGGGAACAATTTGTGGAGATTAAACATAGGCCTACACAGCCTATATGACCTGTAAATTGCCCTCTGACAATGTCTAATGTCTTGACATTCAACATCACATAGTTGCTTATAAAAATTCTGTTGCAGCTTTCCATTTGGATGAACACCATCCGTTAGGTCTTTATAACTGAATTTTCCTTACATGTTTTTTGTATTTTTTATTGCGGCCTAGTGTTTTCAAGGATCCTTTCATCACGGATTTGTCCCATCGAATATTAGAAGCATTGCTTTCGTCGTTAATTTTTCATATTTTTTTCATTCATTTCCGTTATGTGTGCTTCTAGATCTCGTTGTGGCAGTTTAAGTAGGCTACGTCCATAGCAACACCTCAGGATTCCCTTTGCGCTTTCGCCAAATCTACCGGTTGTATGGTAGCAACAGAAATGTTAAGCCCCATATCATGCTATTTAGTAAGTAATAAGGCTTTCGTCTATTCGATGTCTTTCTTGCATGCCTCCGCTTCTCCTGTTCTGTCCTGAAATACCCCATATTGCGTTTATTGTGCGTAAAATTACAGATACCTGCCGCTACTCGGATGTCTATCATTTGCTTACTATTTGGCCTACGTCGATGTCTTGCACCTAAATAAACGTCTATCTGTTCTGTTAATTTTTGGATCGTGGCTCCTTTCCGTACTATTATTTTGAACTTCTATCTTTCTGTTTTTTCCATCTTCTTAATATACTGTTTTAGTCCTTTAACCACGAACCAAAGTTATAGGATTTTAATTTATGCAAATTAGGTTAATATGCAAACTTTAAATCTTAAATAGCTTCAAAAACTATTATAGGTACAGGTGCTATTCCAACTTCAATTTATGGGTTTGTGACATACATGTTGCTGCATCCAATGAACCATGATCCAAAATTGTTCAATTTTATTTCATGCAAATAAGATGAATACCAGAAATTTAAATGTTGAATAACTTCAAAACTATTATACATATAGGTGCCACTCCAACTTCAATTTGTAGGTATGTGACAGCTGCATTCAGTGAACCAAAGTTATAGGCTTTTGATTTATGCAAAGTAGACAAATACACAAGATCAAAGTCTTTAAATAGCTTCAGATAATAGTGTCATTCAAACTTCACTTTATAAGTTTGTGACATGGCCACATCCAATGAACCAAGAACCAAAGTTGTAGCATTCTAAATTATGCAAATTAGCATAATACACAAAATTTAGGTTATGTTGAACAATGGCAAAGTGCAGCATTTTAAACTGTTCTCATTTTGAATGCACCTAGACAGATTTGGTGTGAAGCCATTTTTTTTTAGTTTATATTGTATCACTTTTACGTTCTAAGATAGCGTAAAACTAGAACAGAAGACTTGCCTCAAAATCAAATCGGTCCAGTATTGCCAAACTGAAAATCTGGGAGATGGAAATTTATTCAGGAAGATTGATAAATTAATATAAAATTTAGAAAGAAAATAATGGTGAATTTATGTAAATTAAACCCTCAGCGGCATTCAAAATACAAGTAGATATATGAAAAAAGCTGTAGTACACCCCTTAGAACTGAGGGAATGACGGACACTTCTACCTCATTTAAATTTTTCTAGTGCCCCTAATTAGGATCCTTTCACAGAACAATGCAGCAAAACATAGAATTTTCTCTCCCCCAGCTGACTGGACAGGGCATTGCAGGGGTGGACACCTGTGGGTATACGGTAATGCATGATAAAAATACCAATCTTCAAAGTAAAATTGCGGCCAATTATAGCAACATTAACATTAATTGCAAAACTATTTTATTAGTATGCTTGACAACATCGGTAATGTACCAGGCATTTTTAATTTGAAGATGCTAGAAACTTTTCGCAGGCAAAATTAATGAGGCCCTCATACAGTATATGTGTACTGACCACCGCACATGCATAGGTGTCAATTGTTTTCTGACACCTGTGGGGCACTGGACGTGAGAAAATCACAGGACACAGTGGTCCACCTGTGGGGGAAAGTCATAAATTAAAATTTTTGACCTTTTGTTTGAGATCCATTGGATATGCCTATAGCACAAACACATAAATGATCTAGTCAAGCTTCATTTCTAACATGTTTGAAGAGAATCCAGCTTCTGGTTTGGAAGAAGTAGCGGAAAATTACAAAAGCACACAAACATTTATTAGAAGAATTCATACAGAGAAAACTGCAACACCCCCTCTTGAACGAACAAACCAAAGTGTAGGGATCTCAAGAAGTGTCTCATCCAGTTTTGAAGCAATTGACCAAGCGGTTTAGGAAAAGATATTTTAAGATGTTACCAAAGTGCCCCCTCCCCTCCCCCCCCCAAAAAAAAAACAAAAAAAACCCCGAAAAAAAACTAAAAAAAAAAAAAACAAAAAACAAAACAAAAAAACAAAAAAAAACAAAACAAAACAAAACAAAACAAAAACAAAAAAACAGAAAGAAAGAAAGAAAGAAAGAAATCACTAGCATTAGAGTACGACCATTTGAGCAGACTGAATAAAGAACCGCCCATGGTACACCTCTGCCAAGTTGGAAGCTCACAGTTTTGAGAAGGTGATGATGTTAATTACAATTTTTGAAGATATTGCTGTAACGAAGTCAAAATGACTGTATGAGTTATCAAAAATTAAATCATACTGACCTGAAATTTTAATCAGCTATGTTTTTCCTTACAATGCATCTCTGTACCAAATTTTGGAAAAGTCCATACAGGCCCTTAGATATTGAGGTAACGAAATCATTATTATAAATAAACATATGTCGCATTAACTGTGCAGACATGGAATGGATCGCCAGATCTAATCAAGCAATTTTTGTCCCGTAATGCATCTCTGTGCAAAATCTAAGAAGCGTCCATCCAAGCGTTTTAAAGATAATGTGCTTGCCAAGTTAAATTGACACTAAATAGGTAACAGCACGGAGGAACGATTAAGAGACCTTCCTCCATGGTCACAGTAACAACACGATAGGTCACAGGGACCTGAAAATATTATCAGCTTATCTTTGTCCCACAATGTATCGTCCTGTCAAATCTAAGCACAGTTCATCAAAGCGTTTTAAAGATAGTGTACTTTCAAAGGCAAATTGGCAGTAAATAGGTCAGAATAATAACACAATAGGTCATAGGAACCTGACAATTTTGTAAGCTTATCGCTGTTCCACAATATACCTCTTTACCAAATTTGAGAAGAATCCATTTAAGCACTTTCAAGATATTGCAGTTAACATAATCAAATTAACTGTAAATAGGTCATAGTTTAACAGGTCATAGTAACCACACGGTATGTCACGGTGTCCGGAAAATCTGAGCAGCCAATCTTTGTCTTATATAATGCATCTATGCCAATTTTAAGAAGAATTAATCTAGCCTAAGCGTTATAACGACAGGCCTATTGCGGTTGAAATAGATAACAATACCACAAAAATAGGTCGCAGTGACGTGAAAGTCTAATGAGGCATTTGCTTTTTTATAATGCATCTCTGTACCAAATTTAAGAATCCACTGTGCACTTTGAAGACATTGTGTTAACCACCTGTATGATACCTCCATGTGGTAACAAAGTCAAATTGACCGTAAATAGGTCCACACATTACGTCACAGTAATCACATATATTGGTTAGAGTGACACGAATATCTATTTATCTAATCTTTCTTATAATGCATCTCCGCACCAAAATGTGAGAATTGAGCCAAGCACTTTAAAGCTAAATCTATAAATTGTAGTTGCATTGCCAACTCTGCTCATTACAGTTTTGGAAATAATCAACATTTACGGGTTTCAAGCGCCCTAATTAGAATAATTTAAAATGTTACAGCTGTTTGATGGCCCATTGAATTGGCAGGTCTAGCAAACTCTATTTAAGAACCTGAAATTTTCTGCCTATCCATACAAAAGTTTCAGAATTTTAATCGTCCCTAATTAACATAATTTTGAACTTCCTGACAATTGCAGGTAAGGGTCACAAGCTCATCACAGGTGCAGTGTTCCCATTAAGTTTCAAAGTTGTCGCTATTTTAATGAATAAAGAAAGAAAAAAGAATGACTGAGTGAAAGAAAGAAAGAAAGAAAGAAAGAAAGAAAGAAAGAAAGAAAGAAAGAAAGAAAGAAAGAAAGAAAGAAAGAAAGAAAGAAAGAAAGAAAGAAAAGAACGTCTCGGTTCGCACACAGACAAAAAAGTGCACACATCGAGACAGAGATTATGGACGTACACTTCCGTTTGTTCAAACAAAATTAATATTTTGTGTAAACATACTCTCTATCAAGACCAATTATGGCTTTGATAAAATTCATTCCATCCGCTTGCTCTTTTGTAAATATATACTGTTCATGTGATTGCGATTTCCGAACAGTAAAATTATGTGACCGCAGTAATCCATTCAAAACTATTTGCTCGGAAGGCCGTGCGAGCGGCACTGACTGTACTGTGTACACTGGACATAGCGGTACCTATAGGTGGAAAGACCTTTTTATGAGGACGTAAATATGCCATCGTCAATAATTATTTGAATCTGCTAAATGAATAAGAAACCGTTGACCAGTATGCGTTTTTGCGGGTACGACTACCTTTGACTGAAATCGAAGATACGCAGATTCCATCAAGCGATGCTAGCTCCTGCACTGGAGTGGGATTAACGCCTCTACAGGGCTATATCCCGTGTCACGCTTAAGTTAAGGGCGTTTGACGTTAAAACTTAAACACACACACACGTCAAAAGGGGACATGCAACTGATCTTTTCTTTGTGCATCATGAGTCTACTCTATTAAACTTGTTATTAGGCCTATTTAAGCCCGACAGCGAGTTTATATATTTACTCTAATAATCACTGTTTATTTATTTATATCGAGCAACTTTTCACCTACAATCTTGATCAAGACTATGATGCAATCAATGGCGGGTTTTGTCTCTCGCTTAGCCACAGAGCAAACATCGGGCATGCAGGCGTGCTTTACCTGTCTCCAAGTAAGCCTACCAAAAATATGAATGTGGATTTAAGGTTGGCAAAGAACCATTCAAAACCATCGCGCAACTTCGAACGCATAATTTTTTAGCTGGCCATATACATTTATCGGCGAAGCTGGTCTCTGTAGGCCTACACAATTAAGATACAAAAACAAGTCTCCGTGCACTATAAATAGATGTTGGGGTGGGGATGGGGGGTGTCTTAGCAGACTTTAATTTAAATATCTTACACTTTATTAGAAAGGACAAACTTATTTATAGTTTACCCACAAGAACAAAAAACACCCCCAGCCCCCCAAATCTCTCATTTTGAACTGCCCTATAGAACACAGCGCACTGCGCGCAAAGTGTGCTGAGCAAAGCTGCATGTCGACTGAGACCATGATTTCTAAAATTGAACTTAGACTAGGCATGCCAGTATTTGAATGAAAGGTCTTTCCACGTAGAATTTGAATATCAAGTTATCTCATGGGCATAAATCATCTTCACTATTGAAGTCGCTTATGGTAGCGAGCGATGTGATTCACAGTTTGGTTACTGTGTCAAAAATACATCTTTACACCTGGAGCCATATTCTGAAAGAATTTAATATGATCCTGAATTTAATCCAAAAATGAAAGTCAATGTGCCTTTGAGCCTTGAACTACTGAATCGTTGGCCTAAGGTTTGATCGAAACTTGCAGGATTAATTAATCTATGCTCTCAGCTATAGGCCTACTATGAACTTTGGAATCGAAGTTTTCATTTTATCAAATCAATCTTGATTTGATACAGATTTTAATCATCGATCAAAGGATTGAATGCTGGATCAAAATAAGATTAATTTAAGAAAATGAACCTGTAAATCCTTAAGTTCATATTGTAGCCAAGATCATGCGAATGTATTGGCTAATCCTCGAAGTTTTGATCAAACATTCAGCCGAGGATTAAGCAGTTTAGGTTCCAAACCACATTCATTTTAATTTCGAGATTAAAGTTAGGATCAGATCAAATTCTTTGTGAATACGGCCACTGATTATGTAACATTTTTACGCGGAGCATTTGCGACCTGGAGAAAATACACCTACACGCCTCTTTGAAAGCTTGGCTTGTGTACAGGTGTGTGGAATGCATAGTATGCGTGAGATGACGACCATTTACTCTAGCTAGAATGAAACAACTAAAACTTGCAAATACTTGTCAAAATGTGTTTATGAAGTGTTCATTGTTTTTAACCGTTAAATAGTCATTTTATATGTTGATCAACAGCTTTCCTGGCCACACTAAGGATGCTTTTGCTCAGAGTGCACCAAGGAAAGCTGTTGACCGAGGTTTAATTCTCTTAAAACCTCTTTGCAACATTCATTCAAATTATTTCTTATAAGTGCAGATTAGAGACCCTGTTCCGGTAATCAAAGACACAATTGGCATATATCTATAATAAAGTTAATAATAGAAAGGTTCAGTCGAAGAGATTCTATGAATGTGCCAGTAACATTAGGACTTTATAGGGATGGTAATGTCAACGTCTGTATTTTGTGCGTATATTGTAATATAGGGCGACCTGGAACTTGCTTTGTTTTCTGGTTTGTTTGTTTGTTTGTTTTTAATATTCTTTGTTACCTTTTGAGGAAATTAATGTCAATAGATGATGACCCCACCCACCCCCACCCCCAACCCCAACCCCACCCCCACACGTCAAATGCCGTTAAGTGTGACAACTGACATGGCCCCTAAGTTCTTCATTCAATAGTTTGAAGATTTAGTTTTCAATTGCCTGTTAATGCGCATAATTCTGAAAATTCTTGTGCATTTTTTTGTTGGTATTTTCTATATACAGTGAAAATTTGTTATAATGACACCATCTGTACCCTTAGAAATGTGTCAGATAACTGAATATGCCAGATAGATTAATCAAACAACAAAGTAAATGAACTTTTGCCATTCAAATCTTGTGTCATTGTAATGAAGTAATGAATATATCGGATATCTGAGTGTCGTTATAATGAGGTTTCACTACATATATATATATATATATATATATATATATATATATATATATATATATATATATATATATATATATATATATATATATATACACATATACATACATACACACACATCCGTTTCTGATAAGCAATTCCATGTAACCGGAAGCAAAAATGAAAATATGTTGATCTGAGCTTCCAAAATGGGATGCATTTTGAAGCTAGTCGTTTTCCACACACTGGGCCATTTTGCCTTCGATCAAAGAGGCCATGGAACCAAAAAACCATAGCCGAACCAATTCACTTGAGGCTCGTCCAGGGGTGGTAGTGTAATCCTCTCACGGACAGGCTAGGGTAAATGTAGGTTTGTCGTTGAATATCTTTGAAAATGTTTTAGATAGAAGTGTCAATCCAACTTTAAACATAGGTTGAGCTGCAGGCTAATACTCAATATAATAAAAATGAAAGTTTTAGAAAATTGTATATATGCTAAGTACCCACACTCTGAAAATTTAAATGTTTCATATCTTCAAAATTATTATAGAGGTGCCAGTCGAACTTTAATTCACAGGTTTGTGCCACAGGCCACTCCAAGGAACTAAAAATAGTGTAATATTTACATATATGGTATAATTAGGCACACTGGGAATTAAATGTTGAACATCTTCGAATGTATTAAATGCAGAATTGCGAATCCAACTCCAGTTCAGAGGTTTGCGCTACAGGCGCATCCAATGAACTAAAATTGGAGTTGCAGAATGCTAGTTTGTTTATGTTGAGCTAGTTAGATATACGTTGGAAATTTAAATGCTTGACAGTTTCAAAACCATCACAGATAAAAGGGTCGTTAATTTTTAAATTCGAAGGATATTCAACAGGACGTATTCATATTGACCAATATCTAATGCGGCCCTGTTTTGCCAGCCTAAAGGTCGCCAGGCAACGCAGCTATATATACTTCCCCCGTGATGAGGGCTTACAAGCATTTTATTAACGCTACCAAACCATCTTGATGTACTTTTTTCGCTCTAACAAATGACCATATCTAAATACTTAAAGCTTCGTGTATGTTTTGAAAATAGTAGATAACTTCTCTTAAGTTTATTGTCATCTCAGTTGTTATGTTTTATTAAGAAACATATTTCGCCCTGCTTGATCCATGGATCTGCCCTCCATAGTCTCAAGTCTGTTACTATGGTATACAGGGACGCAGTCAATATGATCACATATGCTCTGTTATTGAAGACACATTTCAACATTTTAAATTATGCCTTATTTTTTAAGGCCAATTTGAAATCCTGCAAATCATATTTTTCTGATGTTTCCGTAATTTCTTTGCAAAATATCATTAAATTTATGAAAAGTTCTGATAGTCTGGAAAATACAGTAACTCTATATACTGCCGTTACTATTTCGTTGTTCTTTCATGTTTTTTGCCATAGAGAAGACCTATCTACCTACCTACCAGTATATCTACCTATCTACCTGCCTACCTGCATACATACATCCATACATGCATACATACATACATACATACATACATACATACATACATACATACATACATGCATGCGTGCGTGCGTGCGTGCGTACGTACGTACGTACATACATACATACATACATACATACAAAATTTTTGTGATTTGATAATGGCCGTCCACGCTGAATTAGGCCGCAGGGACCTGCCGATTTTCAAAGTATGACCAATAATTATCATAGAAAAATGAATGGATATAACAAAAGTTGTTGGCCCATTGCCAGATAAGCAAATTATATTTTGAGCATCATAGGCCTATTGAATTTAATACACATTTGTAATACAAGTTATATGTACAAGTGCGAAGATGTGTTGTACCACTACTAAATGCACCATTTTGGATAAGATTGCATTTTATACAAGTAGCAAATTAACACAGTTCGACAGATACTTTAACGTGCATTCTTTTGTGGGAGAAAACCACGCTGAGAAAAAGTTCACATGGCTTTATCTGAAATGGTACCTAACATACTCATGAGAATTGTGCGCTTATTCTTTTTCCTGTGCGTCCTACTGTCTATTAACAGCGGCTCGGCGCAGAGCCACCGATACCGTTGTGCAATTTAAATCAAGTGAAAGTCGCTTACTATAGTGCTCAACATAATTTGGGGTTCATGGTATGAGGTAGTGTGGTGTAGTTGTCAGGCTATCCGGTCTGGTGCAGTTGTCGGCCAGTCTTCAGTCCAGTGTGTGAAAACGATTCACATCGTCAATTTCTTAGGGGACTCCCATTAATTAGGGCAGGGGGCGGGATATAGGGATGAAGTACCATCATGGTTTTTGTGCCCAGAACTCTCAAGTTGGGAGAACTGCAGAGTGAGATTTGATTGCTAGGGGGTACTGGGGACATGCCCTCCCTCCCCCCCCCCCGCGGAAAATGTTGAAAATTGCACAGCAAAATAGTGATGCATTTTAGGCCCTTATTTCACATTTTCAAGGGTCATGAATTCATATTACGGGGCCAAAAAGATAGCATCAGTGATCCATATGCTAGGCTAGCGTGTTTTGTAAGCAAGCAAGGAAGTGTCTTGGGAGTGTGGGAGGGAACAAATATATGTTTTAATGCGTCAGAATTTTATGTCTTGGCGTGAGAGCGTGACGTTACACTGGAATGCGTGAGACACACGCTCAATGAGTGAGAATTGATAGGTTTGTGTGCCCTCCACCCCCGCCCACTAAAAACAGGAAGGCAGAATTTGCGCCCCCTCCCTATAAATTGGTCCTCATATTTTGTAACCCCCCGTGTAGTGTCTTCCAATCAACTATTATGGAACAGTTAATGTCCAGTGCCAGATTTGACTTCAAATTTTGATATGTAACACCACTTCCAACCTGAATATACCATGTAAAACATTAACTAAAGTTCTGCAGTGGTTGCCCTTGATCTGAATAGAAAATTCATTCCAACAATATTTCTCTGGGTAATAATTAATACTCCCATGGTACTTTAACCAGTCAAAGGGCTATCCTCCCGGGGTATAAAAATTCTCATTCACTTGGGGACTTGGGGGGGGGGGGAAGGGGGGCTCCCAAAGACCAAAACATTTAGCATACATCTATACATCTGTCTAAAGTGAAATTAGCTAAAAGTCTATTAAAATTATCCACTAAGACAATTGTCATTATTAAAATTTTATATAATCTGCTCATACACAAGCAGAGATATCATCACTAATTTTGTCTTTAAAAACCCCAATTGCTCAAACAATTCCTCACATTGATATTTTTATCAAATTTGTACCCATTGAACAAAAATGTAATGTTTTTTCTACCAAATTTCAACACAAATTGCTGAATTCAGGTTAAGTCCTGAAAAGTGGCATTTATGCAATCGAGTAGAAAAATTCAAATGAACAGTATTATAGTTCATTTAGAGAGCTAATGCCTTTTTATTTACACAAAATTCACACATAGATTTACTTTCAGTGTGTGCTAATTTCTGCATGATGTGAGTCTCTGTGATGTTTCACTGGAAGTGTCCATAAATTGTACACCAATGCAATACAGTGAAACCTGCCAATGCATGTAATACTATAGGGCTCCCTGTTAAAGTGTCCCTTTAATGTTTTAGCAGTATATTATGCCATGTTGCAATTTGCCTCAAACAAGGTTTTTCCAAGTACCTGCTCTTCGGCCAGATCTTCTCACAAAAAAGGAACTGTTGTTTCCTTTCTTGTCCAATTTAGTGTCTGGAGCAATAGTATAGACCCATATCTTTTACATGGATTGTGAAGCAGGCCAAGCCTATATGGATCACTCTCCATGGCACAGATGGTGGCGTATAATTTCCTACCTACATGTTTGGTGGAGGAAACTGAAGGACCCTGAAAAAACAACCGTGCACAGTCAGAGTGGTAGGAACTCGTTTCACATGCTTCCCCGGCCGTGAATCGAAACGGGGCCGCAGAGGTGAAAGGCCAGAGTGTTGCAGTTCGGCCAACCGTGCACCTGTAGCAATGTCATTTTCACTTCATCTGTCTCACTGCCACATTCAGCTAGGTCATTATTTTCTTTTCGAATTGACCTTCTTCACGATCCTTTTCATCAGGTCCTGCATTGTCAGGCTCACTGTCACACACTTTTATCTTCACCATCATGATCTTTCCCACTATTCAGTAATTCACATTCATGAACCCCCTTAGGATCAAATGGCTTGCTGCTAAGTGTTCCTGTTAATTAGCGGAAACGTATCTACTAGTTTACAGCTAAGTAGTTGCTGGTTGAAATTTCACCATGCAAATGACTTTGCGGCTAAGTAGGAGGAAAAAGACATCTGATTGGTGGACAGTCGGGTCACAATTAGAGGCCCCTGGTTTATGTTGAGTTGCAGCTTGTTTGTGGATAAGCTGCCACTTGATGCTCCCATTGCCAGGTAAGAAAGAAATCCTACTGACTGGTCTTCTGCTTAGGAGCCACTAGTTTGCTGCACAGCTGCCTCGAGAGAGCTCCCACTGACTGGTCCTCAGTCAGGCAAGGAACAAATCCCATTGGCTGGTCTGCCACTGAGTAGTCGCTTGTTTGCAAAGGGCTGTGCGAAGTCTGCTGCTAGGTCATATTTCATTGGCTGGTCATTTATACTAACAGGCTAGAGCTTTTTGACGGTCCATCATCTTTCATTGCTTTAGTTATGTAATGTTGCATATTTTCCATAAAATGGTTTTATAAAATATATGTTATTACTGATTGATTTAAGAGTGAATCACATGGGGGACAATTATTGCATATCAAATTCTGATTTAATTCACATTTGGACTTCAAATTTTGTATTCTACTGATCCCCTTTAAAGGTGTTTAACACTTATTTGTCATAATCTTGGGCTAAAATATGAAACAATAACAACTGTTGAATCTGAAGTGATACTTTCTGATGAATTCTAATTGAAAGTTTCGAATTTCAAATACAAGTTATGGGAATATAGATTGCATTTTAAATGTTTGTTAATCTTTCCCTTTTGAACAAAACCAGGAAATTTTCCACTCCATGATATTTCTACTTGCACAGTAATTTGGCTTTAGCTTGCCAGCAATTACATCCCTTAAGTTGTCAGTAGACTGACTAGAGACAGGTCTTCTTGCTATTAAAGCTGCAGAATCACAAAGTCCTTCTTAAAGTGGATTGTAGCCTTGCTGGAAACAGAGCTTTTCCTGGTAAGTCGCTGCTAGGCTGAACAGCAACAAAGTCATTCCGGTTAAGTTGTGGCAAGACTGGCTACACAGTGTTGTTGCTCGGTATTTTTACGAGGGCGCAGCGCCCTGCCCCTTTTTTTCCGGCGCCCTGCACAATTTATTCCCGCCCTGCCCTTGTCAAACGTAGCCCTGCCCTTTTATTTCGTAATTTAAACAAGAAAAATACGTTTATTCAATGAAATTGAACTCAGATTCGTCACTGTTGCGTTCTCGCTCATCTGCTATATTTGTTCACCTTGTAAACAGTGTGAAACAACGCCAGATTTGGCGGGAACAAATCAGCCGTTCCATCAATGGAAGACCCTCCCTCCAAAACTTGGAAAACAACGTGTCATTCGCCCCATTCGCTGATATTGAAGAGGGGCACGCTTAGTAAAAGTAAAGGCAAATATATTATGCAGTTCGTGTCAAAGTTCAAATTGAAACAGCTGAACGAAGAGACAGCACGTGAAACTGAAAGGGAGACAGTGTTGTCACTCAGTATTTTTACGAGAGCGCAGCGCCCTGCCCCTTTTTCCGGTGCCCTGCACAATTTATTCCCGCCCTACCCTTGTCAAACGTAGCCCTGCCCTTTTATTTCGTTATTTAAACAAGAATAATACGTTTATTCAATGAAATTGAACTCAGATTCGTCACCGTTGCGGTACACGCTCATCCGCCATATTTGTTCACTTGTAAACAGTGTGAAACAATGCGAGATTTGGCGGGAACAAATTAGCCGTTCTGTCAATGGAAGACCCTCCCTCCAAAACTTGGAAAACAACGTGTCATTCGCCCCATTCGCTGATATTGAAGAGGGGCGCGCTTAGTAAAAGTAAAGGCAAATATATTACGCAGTTCGTGTCAAAGTTTCAATTGAAACAGCTGAGCGAAGAGACAACACGTGAAACTGAAAGGGAGTCTACAAACAGAGTCCTTCCTGTTAAGCCACCACTAACTAGCAGCTGCTTTGCAGCTAGACATTAAGCTGTGACTAGCTAATGGCTGCTAAGTCGCAGCTTAAGGGTATATATCAGGTTACGCGTGAGTCTTACAAAAGACTTAATAAAAGTCTGAAAATACGCTAAAAGTACCATAAACTATATATTTCCTGAAAGCTAACAAATCTGGGAATAAGTTGATAGCATTTTCATTTGTACCAGTTCGTCTGTGTTGACACAACAATGAGGTAAAGTGATCATAAAAAAGTCACGCAATTGTTAAATGTACTTTTTTATTTTGAGCTTGAGCATGTGCATTTCTGTTGCAAAAGCTAGCAGACATGATTTTCTGCACAGACGTGTCTGACTTTTTTCATTGTTTGCGCTATTGTGGAGATACTCACGTTTAAAGTTGAAAAGATGACATTCCATTCTTACATCAAAGGTTTTGACTTTTAGCTCGCTGTAGAGAGAAAACGACTCAACATAGAAAAAATGTGAGACACGTTTTTCAAGATAATATTCTTCTGAACAGTTTGCCACAAACCCCAGGTCTTTATGAGCAAAACTGACGAAGTTGATTTCACAAGAAGTTGAGAAACAAAGGCCAGGAATGATGCCGAGAAAAACGCTTTCAAAGCAAATGCCGACTTCAATAGGACTTGCGCTATTCTTTGGGCCTTTGATCGCAATGACACCATGGCATTTCGTTACACACTCCTACCTGTTGAGTAAATGGACAAGCTTGGAGCATCAAACTTCAAAGAATGCTTTATTTTAGAGGTTTTACATCCAAAAATGTTATAATCGTGCTCATCTGTCACTTTGGATTCCATGTTGGGGTTTCTCAAGTTTACCTTGATTGGCCGACAAATGACTGACAGGTGGTTACGCGGCAACTGGGTTTTACCATGTTTGCCGTCTTGCGTGGTGCCCAATATAGGTGTCAGTAAATCGGAACTTCAGTCTCAGCTCAGAAAGTTTCTATCAAATTCAGAGGATCGTTGCTTACATTTGTGTGATTAGAAAGTGCTATTGCAAAGATGCCGAGAAAGAAAAAACCTAGGGGCAGACCGATGCCCGCGTCATTGCAAGTGAACTCAAAGCGTCTGATCTAGGATCATACTACAATCAGTTCCCTCCAGTGGAGACGACCCTGCGACCCAACGTGAGCCTCACGGAGACCCCGGGCGAGTCTGGCATTGCTGGATCAGGGTCGAACGAAGTCGAGGCCAAGGTCACGGATACTGATTCGGTGAACACCACAACATCCACAGGCCAACCCGGTCTGGACAAACGATTTTGCAGTGCTAGTTCCCAGAAACTCGGAGACTTTGTGGTCCACGAGGCTAGATCTACAGATTGTTGTGAACAAGGAGATGTGAATGAACAGCCAGAGGGATACCGATTATGGGACTGTTTTCAGTTGCAGGCTTGTGTTGATGCCGTTGCTGTATGTGCAACTTTTAAAGTTGGAACTCTGAAACTGAGCGAAAGAACAAGTATTGGCACAACAAGAAGATGGCAGTCTGAGTTTACATGGATATTTTCAAACGAGAGTTGTATACTGCTAGTATACCCCAAAATTCACTGATCTTCACCGACTCACTGGCACTGTGATAATGGTGTTTGCCTGCCCAGCTGATCGTAGTCTGCTTGTGCGGAGCATGCGCAGAAGCGCTCACACCTGCTGTATGTAAATGAGGCTCCTGTTTGATTTCTGCAGGGCGGAGCTTAGAAGCTTAGCAAGTCCCCAGCCGAAGCCACACCAAACAGTGAGAACCAGGCCGAATACTTTTGCCAATATTCACAATTTTCCTTTACACAACCTGAAATCTGAGTCCGGCATACAAAACTTAAAGGAAAAGTGCATAACATGTGTGAAAATAGCAAAAATGATGCTTTAACCCATTGTAACCTGATATATATCCTTAACAGTTAGCTGGTAAGTGCATTTTGTCTTGCCGCTCAGATTTTCTTTGTGGCAAACTAGTGGTAAAGTAGGGAATAGTTATCTGCTAATTGAACTTTTTGGCAAGGAACAGACTTCTCCATGTAACAGCCAAGCATCCATGCCTCATGACAGTATGCAATGCTGGTACAAAAATTACCTAGTCACTCCTATGCCCATCAATCACATATTTATAAATATCTGAGCCCTAAACTACATTCAACACCACATCCTCATCTGAACTATCGTGTCCAAGTTCCTGCAGGTGTCTGACATTTATAGCCATGGACTTTTTAAACGTCGTGCTAAATTGGAAAGTGTAAAAGCCAAGGAAGAGCCTGACGGCTAGGGAGTCAAACTGAACAATTCTTTTCAGATACGTGGACTGAAATTTTGATGCATTTTGCCACTAGACTGCTCAACAGGACTGAAAACTTGTTGCCAGAAACACATCACGTTTCTGCAAATAACGTTCTTAGAAATGTGCTATCACGTCAAAAGTCGAAGTTGATGTAGTAGTGTGAAAATAAGAACTTTGGCTCATATTGCACTTGATGACCCTGAAATCCTGGATTCTGATTTGCCCAGAACGGTCACATGACCAGTCTCTGTGCACAAATGTTCCGATCTCCCCATTGGACAAAAGTATATGTGAGGAATTTGAAAAAGAAAACAAGGTTCTTACCTTTGGGTGGATGTATTTTATCCTTTTCGGTGTAATCAGTGGCAATCCAAGTTTTTTAGGACCACAGGAGGTTGAACAACTAGCAGACAATTTTTCAAATCATGCCTTTCCAGAACCATCCCTACTTCCTGTGCATGTGACCCTAAAAGGGGCTTGTTTTCTTCTTTATTGGAATAACTGTGTTCAATATATCTATATGGCTATAGTGTTATGCTTCCGTCCATTCATCTGGTATAAAATAATAGAAGATGCAATGTGTATAATATCATGCAATATATTTTAATTTTAAATAGGTAGAATGTATTCCATTACATGAATATATTATGCATTGGCAATTGAGTTAATCTTTTCATCCACTACAGACTCTAAATTGACAATATCATGGAGATAAGATAAGTATTCTAAGGTCATATTATCATCTACTTGTGAGTCTGTCATTTGTTTAGGTATAAAACACATAACGAAGATAATACTATAGATTATGATACAATGTTCAGATTATAATATACACAATTTCATCAAACATATTGCATATTTTTTAAGACTTCTGAGATTTAACATATGCTACATAGGTGTTCTCTTTCCTGGTTCAAGTGACTTTAATCACTTTGTATATAATGTCACACTAGTTGCAGCTATCTCTTTCAAATTCATTTCCCAGATCCCAGAAGTAACAATACTTGTGCTCACAATTATAGAATTGAAGGAAGAATTAAGGTTGATATCTGTTTTTGCTGATTTCTCTAAGCTTGGCCATGGTTCCCATGCTATTATTCTTTTCCATGATTAAGAAGTTCACCATAAAGATCTGTCAATGTGAAATAATGAATGAATGCTACAGAGTGTTGCCTTGCTTACACACTGTTCTACGATTATACTTCAAGTCACCACTGAAATTTTTTCCTTACTGCATTGAGGCAGACGCAGTTTTACTCGTGGGGCATTGTGATGCCTTTGTTCTTGGTTTACCAACTGCACTGATGGGGTTGTCCATTGCATATTGTGCAGTCTGTCTTTTCTTGAGGTCTTCTCCTTCAGACTGACTTCTTGCTTCTCATGCTTTGGAAAGGTCTTTCTAGTCAGACAGACTAGTTTGCTTACATCTTGCTTCTTTGTTTCCAGGGTGCTCTTTTCTTCAAACAGTCTCGTTTGGTGACATCTTGCTTTTTCTGCTTTGTGCAGTGGATTAATCTGTACATCCTTCAGACACTCTGCATGACCTTAGGAAGCACTGGCTCGTGGTTGTTTGCTTTTTCAGGATCTAACACAAAACCAGCCTGGATCATGTCATGTCACAGACGACCTTAATTATTGATCCTGGTGTCATGCAGGTCCACGGCACACCTCAGAAGAGTGGCTAAGTCCTCGGGCAAGGTTTGAAACCCTTTCAGTAGCTTTCTGCTGGTGCAGGTATGTGCTTTATGGATGTCCAAATCTTGCAGCATTTTATTCCTGCCAGGTTCATGGCACAAAGTGGCTGCCTCAGCTAGACAAGAATGCCCTTCCTGACCAGGCTCACCATTCTTAGATGCTTAACAACTTCAGAGTTTTAACATTTGATCAAGCAATACGTTTTAACTTGCACCATATGCAGGACTCTTGAGTAAAGTGCAGAAGTTGGTAGCGAGAACCATTGTAAGTTTCATCTAATGGTGTAGGCTTGGAGACAACAAGGTGGAGCTCTGCTATGAAATGTGGCTATTGTTCCGACTCCAGATAGATACCACGTTTTGTGGGGCAGATTATGCATGATTTGTTCACAAACCACTTGCGGACGTCTATGTGCATGGTCTTGTCATACTCCCATTCCCATATGTACAGAAACGTAAGTTCACCCAGGTCATGATGCCAAGGTTCCAGGCTGCCTTTCTGTGTGGATACTTCTGTGAACAGTCTGTCCATATCTATTATCTTCTGAACAACTTCTGCAGATATATGCAGAATGGTCTCAGATCCCTTATGGGCTTGAAGAGCCTGATCGAGCCATCCAACTCTTTACTTATTTGCCAAGGAAAACATGATAATTCTCTTTTGTTATTAGTCATGATGGCTTGAATGTTATAGTTCCTTGCTATTCATTTGGTAAAACTGATACCGGACAAGAAGAGAACAGTTATTTATACTGTGATCTATGAGGTCATTTATCATAGAGGATATGTGTCCTTAAAGATTATGTCTAAAAATATTGGCGATTAAAGAATGTCGAGTTGCAATTTGGTTTTTGTTGTCATATTTTACATTCAAGTCAGCAGATATAATTCATATCCAGCAGAAACCTCTAAGTATTGATTCACCAATTCAATTACTTCTGGGTCTTCTGGGTGGAGCAATTTACTTGTGATATCAGCCATGCTAATCTCCATGAATCCCTGAGATAGATAAAATATGCAGTGTTGTCTGCAGTTAATGATGAATATTTCTAAGGTTGAGAGGACTGGTTTAAAACCACCAGTTTCCTTTTATGGGTGACTCCCTGTCTCAAGTCAGGAATGAAATTTGTTTCTTCACATTGGTATTGGAAAAGAAATGTTGATGCTTTGGCAAGTCTGAAATCTCTTTGCCGTCATTGTTGGGTTTGGATTTAATGAATATGGATCATGTGTTTCTGTACTATTAATTGTCCTGTCATTGTTTGGATGATGTCTGTGAACTATGGTCAGGTATTACCTTTTATAACTGTACATTAACATTAAGGGCTAAATTTGTTTTAGGCCTACTTTAAATGAATGTGAGTGTTTTCCAAAGTGGGAGGATTGGGATCCCGTAAAACTGGTTTAACCCACTGCCAATATGTTGGTAACCTGTTCCAAGTCAGGTAGAAGATACTCTCATTCCTTTAAATCTCACTATTGTCGGTCATGGATCCTTCTGACGACGAACACTAGCATGTCTTACTATTTCGTAAATGATCCTGAATTTGACAAGGTTAAACTGGTATTTGGTTTGGTCTCATCACTATCATTGAAAACTGTTATCCACTTCTCTTTTCATGGAACCCTTATATATTTGGTAACAATTTGAACATTCAGGCATTTTCTGCACATATTGCAGTGCAGTAAGTGTTCCAAGTGTAGTGAAACTGATGTTGTTTTTTATAATTGTCTGATGAATATAGTTTGTTATTATGAATGTCATGTCAGGTTGGCTCAAAGTGTTTAATGTACTTTTTCTCTATCTCTCTTTTGTATAAATAATTAACATCTAAATCAACTGACTGACAAGTTGACTACTTCGTATTATAAATGAAAAAATTTAAAACTGTTACAGGAAAACAGTTATACTTACAGTTACCTTTAGGAACATTTAAATCTTGAACATTTAAATGTCCCTTCAAAAATACTTCTGGAAACCAATTTGAAATGTGACTGCTATCCTTACAAATTTTGACTATTGTAATGCATTTTTGACTACGTTTTAATGATTTGAGGCCTAATGTCACTTGCTTCTGGCTGATGTTTAACATTTGAACCAATGTACTTACTATATTTGGAAATTCAAACACTTTTCTTTTTGAAATGCTCTTAGTTTATCTCCTTTAAAACAACATCATGTCTTTAACTACATGCCTAAAACACATCGAATTATATAATCATGTTGTTTAGATTCTTATTGATGGTCATTTTAGGCCTAGAGGGCTTTTCTGATGGATTGATGTTGGTGTTGGTATCGCTTTGTGGACTTATATGGATGATGATCATCGTTGAGATGGTGGGTGCAAGTAGTACCTTTTTAAATACTGAATTTTATTGACATTTTCAACAAGTTAAGAACCTCCGCTTACAAATTCCCTGATGTGATGCAAATTTTGGTCCCTTTTCATAAATTGTATGGTCCTGTATGTGCATGAATGATACAACTGTTCAAGCCAATTTACTGAAATAGGCCTATAATTTCAAACTAAACTTTTTGCATTCTGTCATGTGAAAACTAGATAAGGTTTTTTCCCCCCTATGGACCTTTGTACTTACGTTTTGGTCTCTTTTGGGTAAATACGAACTATAAATTTATATGTTTCAGCTATACATACCAAGGAACATTGCCTTTGGTCGGAATTGACTTGGATTTGTTTCGTTAGGACTACGGTTTGGATATGGTAATGACACTGTCTAATATATGTTCCTCCTGCCAAGTTGGGTCTGAACGGTTGCAACGTATCACCCCACCTTATGTGACAAATCTGTTCCCTTGATTTCAAACTGTATTGGAGCATCGTCATCCATGAAGGTGACAGGATAATGGGGATCCCATTACCCGGCTTCTACTTCACTCTGGGTAAGTGGTAATGTGAAGAGATCTCGCCCAGACTTGCTGCTGAGTGCACTCTTTTCATGTACTACTAAAGTCATCTTTGTGACTGAACAGCTGTGTCCAGAAGATTGGTGCCAAGTTGTGTTTCTCTCTTTTCTACTGAAGTTTTGATATCATTACCACTCATAGCATCCTTGGCCAATCACACTCCAAAATTCAAGGTCTCTCGTCCTATGATTTTGGCTCTAGATTCAAAAGTGGGGCTGCAGATCTGAAGAGGCTGCAAAGAATGCTGCCAATACCATGTGCCTTTTGCGGTCCAGAACCTTTGCACACTGGAATCCCATAACCCGCCTGATTGATCTAGTCATTTTGTAGACATTGCCAGCAGGGGCTACATACCCACCCCATTTTCATTTTATGGCAGTATTCTTCACCTTCTATGCCGAAAATGAAGCACAAAAATTGCTTGACCTCTATTAAATGGGATTGGATGACCAGTCTGAGGTGCTGTTTTCATGGTTATGACATCAAACCTATTAGCTTTTACGGGCTGATAAAGCGGTGCATTGTAAGTCATAGTACTCTGGTGACCATGTTCCCTGTAACTTTAATAATTCGCAGACTTAGAGCCAAGTATCTCCAATGACTGTATGTTCAACCACATCTGTATACACAAATATGGATGTAATCCTGCATCCAAATCTAATTTGTATGAAGCTTCAGTGTGCAGGGGTAGTTTGATATCATCAGTACCAGAACTGAGTTTGCACTGCTCAAATCCAAAGACTTGACAAAAATGTCAACTTAAAATTTCCAGCTCTACATATGGCAATGTCATCAACATCATCATCTTGTGTGTGTCTTTGTTGTACATAAGGCTCATACATGATCCCTTTTTAAATGGTCCTTTGGTCTGCACTATTCGAATATAATCACCCATATCACCCATTTTTAGGTTTGGTTCACCTTTCTTCTTTTCTCTGTGCAGTGGCGTGTCTTAATACTGCACATCCCACAGAGCATCTTCACTGACATATTCCCTTAAATATCATGTTTTAAACTGTTCAGGGATGAGTGTGGAGAATTGATGTAGGCAGTCAGCAAATTGGGAAAAACATTGATGTAACTATGAGTACCCTCATGGGAAAAGTATTGCCACATCCTCTCTTTGAGGGTACAATTACACCTCTCAACCATTGCTGCTTTGATGTCTTCATTTTTAGTAGAAAAGTGTTCAATTTCATACTGGTTCATCAGCTGTTGGGAAGAAGAATTTGTAAACTCAGGTGCAGGCTCATCTTAGATACATGCCGCAGTGGTTCTGGCCATTTCAGATACTCTCTGCATTGTTTGTTGACTGCATGTGCATTTTTACTCATCACTTGGACTTCCCAAGGAAAACAGGACAAGCAATCAATCACTGTCATGACATTTTGATTATCATTGTTGTATCTGGCAATAGAAGGAAGGTCACACTGATCAACTTGCCACTGTTCATTGGTTTCTCGCACAACAGTGTATCTCTGAGGAAATCTCTTTTGTTGCTTGTGTAACATGAACACTCTCTGTTTTATTAACCAACCTTTTTGCTGTACTTTCACTGACACCAGCCTCTTTTGCAAGTCGTTTGATGCCACCGTAGCTTCCAGGACTAGCAGACTTGTAGTAAATAGCAGCCAGTTTGTCTTCAATTTTTTTTTTATATTGTTCCCGCATATTTCCCAATGTTATGCTGTCCCTTTTGCTTTTTCCACTTTTTGCCCCTGAATTACTCTCGGGGGCGAAGACTTGACAGCAGGTGGTGATGCTTGCTTCCTGGCTCTCCATGCAGTGTTAGGAATATCTGATTGTGGAACTATAGTCTTGGGTATGTTGGCTCTCCACAGGAAATCATGAAAATCAGACAGGTCAGGAACACTATATATCTAGTTTCCTGCATACAGAGTTGGCAACGAGATCTTCTATGTGACTACCCATTATCAACCACCTTTCATATTCAGTTCTCTGTTGCTATTAATGGGCAGATCAGGGTTCTTTTTCACATACTCCACAAGCCATTATGCATTGTTCCTCAAACTCTTTGGAACATTGGTAATCACACATTGGTATGGTTTTTCAATTTCTTGCCTCCCGTTTCTCCAATGACAAAAGTTGCCTGTTGAGAGGGATGTGATCAGGAACAAGTCACCTAGTGTGGTATAGAAATACTTTTTTGCTTCTCCAGTCTTCCACATGTCTTCAGGTATTCCTGTAAAGCTGCCTTGAAGGTGGCTATGTAATTATATTGCACTGCAGTGATCAATCGATCATCGATTTCTGAGAGTTTTGACATGTAATGATTTGTCAGTGTAATGACTAGTCTCATGGTAATGGGTTGAGTTTTGACTGGTGGTGCAGCATCAACATCTACCAATTTCATCTTTTTGATGGTTTTCATTTTTGAAGTGGGTTTGAAGAGAGTGCTCACAAGTGTGGCTGCCAATGGCAAAAATACAGCCAACAAATGTCCCCCGCTGGCTGTGAGTTTTTTTCAACTGTGCTCTTGATATGCTTCTTGCCACTAATTTCTGTTTGTGCTTAAGACTCTCTTTTTGACTCTTGAAAAGTTTCAAGTTGCCTCTGAATATGTTGAGCACACATTCACAAATGCTATCCATTAAGCCGGGAGGTGCTTTTTGTATCATACTACTTCTCATGCTGGGTGGGCGTGCAAGAAGACAGTATGACAGCATTTCATGGCATTCATCTGGAAAATTTCTTCATTGCATCCTTCTTTTTGGAACACTTTCTCCATGCCATCATTTATTTTTGGTCATAAACAATGTAGGTTCTGGAATGAAAATGTCTGTGTGGTATCTTGTAATTCTGGGGGTGCCAGATGCATAGGAGATGAAGAGATAACCACCATGCTGGTCCTTTTTTCAAATGCATCCACCACCGCACAACTTCTGTTGGGTTCTAGCCGTCTGGCTAATGCAGTTATTTGCTGTCTGCCTTGTGCATTTTCAAAAAACTGCTAAATTATGAGCATTCAGACTGACAGTGAAAAAGAATTTGTTGTCAGCAAACAAGTTCTGCACAATTAATATGGTGCTTGTATTTTAGTGGAGACTTTTTTTGGTGAACATGTCTAGCAGGCGCTTGTACATTTTGCCCATCATATCATCAACCACCATGAAGAGGGGAACATTCCCACATGTACTCCCAGTCCATCGACATCAGACACAAAATTCACCTTTGGCTGTATGCTTTCATTTCCATCCTGCCAAATTCTGTAGTGCCACATGACTCTGACCAGTAGGTGAACTATCATGGTTTGAGTCTTGTTTACCAGGTACGATACATGCAAAAGGATGCTTGAACCTTGAATGCATATCAGGACCCATATTCTGCTCTACGTAGCCTTAAACTCACCAAATCACAGTTTGGGGATCAATTTATGTCCGTAAGCGAGAGTGGATATACCATAATTCAAAATGTAGTGCTTGTCATCTTGTGCAGACAAAGCTATCTTATTCCATAAGTCACCAGCTAGTGACGATAAGAGCATATACTTCTCTCGCTTTTCCATATATATGAACCAGTTTTCAGTGTATGGAGGTAATTGTCAAATGTCAGTCTTTGATGGCTGATCTACCCACACCCTTTGCTGGCTTTGTATTCTTTTGGTTAGGCATTTTGACGTTGTACATTTTGGTATGTAAACTGCAGAATGCATCTTCTGTCCATCGCGCTTATCCTTGAATTTACCTACAAATTTCTTGTTCTGGTTCAAGTAAAGGGCGTGATCAGTGGGATAGTTCGACATGTCTAAGTCTTGAGAAATCTTGCTCATTTCTGAATCCAAATTGGTAGTGTTCACGTGATACAGCAAGGACTTTATGTCTGCAAACATGAGTTTCAGAGGTTGAATTCCAAACAGTGGTAGCATCTTTTGGTAACAGAACTGGTACATGAGTACCTTCAAAAGGTCTAGGATGGCTTGTCCTGTGTATATAGGTCTGCTCAGTGTGATCTGTGTTATGATCTTACTTGTGTCCACCAAGTTCTCATGAAAAATGTAATGCGTCCTGTAATTTGGTGCTGCTATGTGCCTTTCAGTTTTTTTTTTTTCGTCTGTGAGGAGCCTGTAATTGATGCAATCGCAAATGTTTTCTATTATTTCTCTCAAGACTGTTATTTATCATTTTAAAGAAGTCTTTTTTGAAATCTCAAGTGGTGTCAGTCTGCAAGGCAGTATTCTATGTGAGGCTTCAGCCAAGACTCCTCCTTGTAAACCAGTGCACCATGGACCTTTTTCAACACCATCCCCAAGCTGAGGTATAACTGTAATGCACAACCATGAACAACGTACAATTTCCTTGATCCCAGATACGGTATCAGTTTCCATCCCAAGGTACCCTGCATTTTCCATAAGAGATTTGCAGAATATGGCGAATTTGTAGGGATGTAACTATTCACTGGTGCATCGGTACATCGCAATACAAGAAGCCATGATACGCATATCGAATAGTGAGCCTGTGTACAACAAATATATGATACACATGTTTTTGTCGGCATGACAGTTCCAAGACACATGGAAACATGTACAAATATATCATTACAAATATTCTCATCGCCATATACCAGCAAAATTTGTTCAACAACAGAATGAAGAACAAATATATGTCGGTTTTTATTTATTTTATTCTCTGGTGTCCAGTCTAATGGGCAAAGAAATAGTTTGAGATAGGAGAAGTAAGCAGCAACATGGTGGCCGGCAGCAGTGAATGCATTGCCATTGAAGTTTGAACATTCATCAAAGGCCCTAAATATTAACAAACACTTCCACAATACATACGCTTTTGATAGATGTTGATATCAAGCTGTTAATGACCAAACCATGGTAATAAATCCTTAAAATGTGCAGAGTAAAACCCAAATCCACACGTGTGATTTCATGCAACCATGTGCACAAGTAGTCAAATACTGTGACACCATACTGTAGTTACATCAGTTCTAGATAGGGGGCAGCACCCTCGTCTTAGCTGGATTGCATTTTGCTGTCTGCCAAGACAGCACTGAAGAGCTTTAAGGCTCGGTATGCCTAAATTAAGCTTGGTTTCATTTAATTTCAAGAAGAATCCGTAGTTGAATAAATAACAGCAGGATAAGACGTAGGACTGTTTATACTCATTATAAAACAGTAGCCCAAAATATCATTTGACAGCAATTTTGTTGAAGTATATTTGAAGCTTAGATATGTTTCTGAACTTTTTTTCTAATTAGTGAGACTTTGAATTTGATAGGCTGCACATGAACCAAATGACAGCAAAGAAAGTAAATGGTAATGATATTTCACTTGCACATTATTATCTAGATCACAACTTTTTGAAAAATATAAAATTGCAATAAATTTCATTGTAAAGCATTTTAACTTTTTAGCTTTACATTTCTGAATCATTTTACAATTGAAACATATATCATGTTTCTTTACACTGGCAAATATGAAATCTTTCTTTAATTTCAAAAAAATTAAGAGCATGAATTTACAAAAAGTGATGAAAGAATATATAAATTAATTAATTTGTATTCATTATTCAGCTGCATGTGTTATATCGTGTATCATATCGTGACCCTTGCCTCGAGATACATATTGTATTGTGAGAACACGTATCGTTGCAACCCGACGAGATCATGTCTGATGTAATCTGAATATTCTTTGGTGCCCAAGGAAAATCATTGTGTAGCTCGTGGAGGCCTGATGCGTAATCAAGATCAACTTTGGCAATGTAATTGGTACCTTCAGTTGGGAGTGTATTGACCCAGCAAAATCCACCTGTTGGAAGCAATTGCATAAGCGAGTGCCTGTGGAGATTGTTGGCATCCAAATATATCATATCGCTCTCCTTTTGTTTTCTTTCTGCATACAGATGGGTAATCATAGCCACACCTCCTCTTATTCCTTTCTCTAAATCTCATGCATGTCCATCAGTAGATTAAGTGACACTCCAGACATTTTCAGAGCAGCATCCAAAGTCAACCCTGGAGCTGTGAAATAATGAGCTGGATGCAACCGATATTCCATGAATGATAGCATGTGGAAATTCTTGTACATGGTACATAACAAAAGGACTGTAAAATGTTTTGATAGGCGGGAGGCAGGTCTCTTGGAAACATACCATCGAGTCCATGTACTCATAGGGATAGACCCCTGGCCCTTCCTGGGCAACAGTTCTTTCTCAAATTCTTCAAAATATTGCCCCATGTGTCTAAAGTCCTTCACTCATCCAACTACTTCATCCAGACTAATATTCAGAAACTGCAATGAACCTATAATGCGAAATTCCCAAGGAAAGAGAAATGAACTTTTCACAAGTTTGTGGAAATCATTTCACCTCTCCCATATCAATTAATTTTTGATAGCTTACATCACTAGATGAGCATCGTATCCTTTCAAGTTGTGAATCAGCACAGGAATAATGAATTTGGAGGGGGGAGTTTCTGTGTGGTTGTGTGCAGCATCATCTGATTCGTATGATCTTCTACCCTTAACCAGATGGTCCAATATGCGTCTTCTCTTCTTACCTTTGAAGTAAGCCTGTATGTTACAATGTCTGTGTGCTGCACCTCGATACCGTCCATATAAGTGGTTATGATCGCGCACCTTGTCTGACTGTGTAAATATTGGCTTTTTGCAAAAGTAACAAGCCTGTTCTTGCCAAAATTTGATTTTGTCTTCCTCTGTCATCATCATAGGCACAGCATCATCCAGTATATTGAGAACTCTGTAAATTTCCAGTCTCAGTTGCTTCAAAAAATTCCCAGCATTATTCTCTCCCCTATACAAGCTCAGCTTGTCTGAGGAAAATCTAGATTCATCTCTGCACACAGTGTACGTGCAAAATCTTGAAAGAGTGTGAAGGCTCTCTTTCATAGTTTGCCTCGGCTTTCATTGAGTGGAATAATGATAGACTTGAAATCAGCATAAATTACACAAAGGCCTGGCAATTTCTTTCCAGTGTTCTTGAATCTATAAACACTGCCTGGTTTTGTCATCTTGATTTTCTGTTGTCATCTTGCATGTCAGCTCATGTTTTGCTGCATTTTGTTCTTTCGTAAAAGGTCTTTTGCAATATGAACAGATGTACACTTTCCCATGATACTTAGTTTCATGAGATCTCCGCTTAGACACATTTTTGATCCAAACATAGTGTCTGTCTTTTAGAAGCAGCAAATCCATATGTCGGCTCTTGTTTTTGGCAGTGACATGCATAGGAAATAATGTTTTGCCCTCAAGACCATCCGCATTGATAGACAGCCAAGGGTTTAACTTTTCAAACTTGGCAGCCTCTGTTATTTTGACCAGAAATGAAATGCCTGTAAAGTGCAGTTCTCTTTGATAGCTAATGCACTTGCTGACTCTGCATGTATTACTGGATACTGGGAGCAAAGCCAACAAAACGACCCACATGAAACATTTTTCATCCCAAGTTTTCACATTTATGACAGAATGGGTATGCACAATCCACTTTGGGGTGAGAATATATGAAACACCCTTGCTGGTGTGTAAAGTTCCCACTTTTACAATCGACTCAAGTACTTCCTTTTGGTGCCAGCCAGAGCCCTAATGAACAAATTTGTCCATATTGCAAGTAATGTATGCCTCTTTCACCTTTGCTTCAATATTGTTCGGAGCAAGCATAGCCATTGTTGCACTATGGAAAGCTGAAATTACATACACTTTATTCCATCTATTGGATTCTGTTTAATCAATGTTGCCCTTAATATTAAGTGAAATTTAAGAGCTTTTTTTTCTGTTATTGTTCTTTGAGATTAAAGACTTACATCATTCAAATGTGTATTTAAATTTCCCCATCACTATGCCAGTCACTTTCATTGTCAGGATAAAGGCTGAGATCTTCCACTAATTTTCCTAATGCTGTTCAGTAAGACTTTTTGTTATCACAAGTTTTGCATGCGTGATTGCTAGCTCCAAAACACTTTGCTGGCAGTTGGTGATGAAATCGCCTACATTCTGTACCTTGTTCACCATAATTATGACAATTACACTGCCCCTCAGCAATTGAACAATTACAGAAATTGTATCTATTGACAGAACATTGAAGAATTTGCCTGCATGAACCACACAACCAGTCATTCAAGCTGGTCAATGGAATCGGGTAAAATATAAAACAGAGCATTTTGATGTGTCCTGGGTGTCACATTTTTACAAAAATGGGCTCTTTACACTGTTCCACCCTCCTTTATAATCTGTAACAAATCAGTTAGCAAAAATGAAACAGATTTTGTCAAATGGTTGCTGATGATTTTTGTTTGCATGAATGCAATATTGTTGTAGTGATTATTTACTTTGAATCCTTACACACTGTACTATGTGTTGTACATATTTGTGAGATTCTTTCAATTGTTTCAGCCAGTCTAAATGCTGCTTCGTTAAGTCCAGTGCTAACCAGATTTTTCCTCGATCTGCCAAATGATGTATTACATCATAGTAATATATGTGGAAAACAGTCACTGTAGCATCATCATACTTCCTATCTTTGAACATTTCACTCTGTATAGCTTTCCAGGCTTAAAAACATTTAACTTTATTGATCATAAAGGACCATCATCGATGCCTTTGGT
This sequence comes from Hermodice carunculata, assembly GCA_964020975.1. NCBI lineage: Eukaryota > Metazoa > Annelida > Polychaeta > Eunicida > Amphinomidae > Hermodice > Hermodice carunculata. The sequence goes on along the minus strand of CAXHWN010002136.1, from coordinate 251,515 downwards.
AGAATTCGACTGGTGATGAAGATTCTTCCAGGAAAAGCCATGAAAATATTAAATTAACCAACTTTATCATGCCCAAATGGTGATTTGTTCATGGAATACATAAGCATCTGCTGCTGCTCAAGAAAGTCTTGGTTATAGGTCTTGAATGCTTAGTTATCAAAGACAAATCATTCATGTGATGTTGTTGAAATTGTTCTTCACACCTTTGAAGAGTATTCATTGCCAGGGATTTTAGTGGTTATATGCTGTCTAGTGGAACTTACAGAGAAAAGAAAAACACACTTACCACACTGTTACAGCCTTTTAAAGATACCAAAAAAACTAAGATGCTCAAACACTTGCTCTGCAATCACCACAGGAATACGATACTGCCAATGAGAGTTGGCTGCTTCTTCTGTTCAGTTGGACAGCTTTGGTGAGAGATGTAATGTGTGAAAAATTGCAAGGTCTATTTATAGGGAAGTGATGAATGTTCTGTAACCAGGTGAGCCTTGGAAAAGAATGACCTGCATCAATTATGTTGGCAAAAAGCCTCCGGAAATGTAATTTTAGAGAAGGTAGCGAACATTCTAGATCCTGGGGAGCGTGAGGAAGGTGTGACCTACATCAACCATGCTGACAAGAAGCCTCCAGAAATGTAATTGTAGGGAGAGAAGAGGCCATTCTAGAACCAGGTGAGCATGAGAAAGGTATGACCTGCATCAATGATGCTGAGAGGAATGTTCCAGGCTATCAGAAATAGTAAACATTCCCAGACACCTTCAATTACGTCATTAAATCTGTTGACTTCACCTTTACCCTTGTATGAGGAAAATAATGCAGAGGAAGACAAGGCAACCTGCTGTGCCAACATGTGGTGCTACTCGAATGTCGGTGAGGAATGTCAAAAGGTTTGTAGCTTTGACCCCAAATTCTTGCAAAGTGTGGGAATTTGTGGTGCAGTTTATTCTCACAAAACTGCTGAATGTCAACATTTGAAGAATTTTATAAGTTGTAGATCAAGCAATAAATGACTACTATACACAAATGACTCCTTGTAAAGTTTTATATTTTATTGTACATCTGTACTGGTATTTTGGGGACCAGTTTATGGTTTGATTCATTTGTAACAGCAGCCAGATCTGAGGGGAAATATGATGGGAATAACGGAATAATCAAGGCCTGAATTATGTCAACTAAAGACAAAATATTATGATTTAAAAATGATAACAAAAGCTTTTGACAATTACTGGATCAGGCCCTTCATTTGACTTGCACAATAACATAATCATTCTCCCATTATCAGGTAGCATTTAAGCGTCTTTTCTCACCTTGGCCCTTTAACAGTAAAATGCATTTAAAACAGGCATGCTATCTAGATGTGTTTACAGGCAAGTGTCCACATTTTAAGTGGAATCATGCAGTTTTTTACTTCACTCTCAGGATCATTGACCCATTAGTAATTGAAGTCATCTGAGGTAAAAAGAAAAGAAAAGAGCTGACTATAAACCCTTCTGGATGATTCTGAGGCACACGTTCAGTTGTTGGATCATACAAATTCCCTCAGTATAAGTCCTAGAAAACCGTTAATATATTTTGAATAGATTACATTCTTTAAAGAGCGAAGGGTCTGATGGTATTCTTGAAATACCCCCACGAAAATGAATCAGCAACAGCAACCACCAGCACGCAAGATAGAAATTCCAGCTAAAAGAGGAGGAGGGAAAGGGAAGAAAATCGGAAAAACCCATGACGAACAGTGCCCACACATCAAAAGGAACAAAAATTACAAAACTGCAGAACATGCAAAGAGACCCAAACAACCCAGACGCCAGATTCACATGAATGGTGGCAAAGACTTTGAGAGGTCACTGGTGGGATATGTATCCTGGCAAGGTACGAGCTTGTGCCAAGTTTGTTCTATCACTTGTGCTTCAGCGACTCTTTGGTTTTGTTTATTGTTTATTGACAAAATGTACGCTTCTTGTACAACTGCAATGTCACTAGTTTTGAAAACAAAGCAAAACAAACGAACAAACAAAAACTGACACACACACACACACACACGAGAAAAAAACAAACAAACCAGGGGGCATATCTGGGAATCCATCGTTCTGAAGTTGTCCACAGTCCCGGGGCAGTTTGGTTTTGGTTTTGATGTAGGCTACTTGCCCCCCTCTGATTTGAGACAAGGCACTTTGCTCGGCGCTGGCCGTCAGGAACCGAACCCCTGTGATTAGCACATCGTTGGAACTGTCCATGGATAATATTGATGGCTTTTCCATGATCAAATATTGCCGGTTTTGCTGCTCAATACACGTAGGCCTAACTGTGCAAATATTTAAGCTACCCCTGGGTCAAAATTTCACTTTGGGCACCATTTTTGCAATCTCATATCCTAGACTATTAAAAAATAAAATGTGCACATCGAGGACATCTTACATATCTGCATAGGCTTTATACCAAAGTAATGAAACACATCTCTGAACAAACTTTATCATATGCAAGGTTCAGAACTCACCTGCCAATCAAAACATGTTTTTAAGTGTCTCCAATTTCGGCTTTTGAAAAAAGGCGAATATTTAATAGAAGTTTCTGTTTAAATACGGGTACTTTGTACATAAAAATATTAGTATTGATTATCTTTCTGTAACATTGAAAAATACCAGATCTTGTTGAAAACAAACTATTAATATGGAGAAAAGCCCTGTCCATCCTTTTTCAGCTGAATTTCTCCGCCTCCACATTGCTTGGGCACTACCAATGACATTTTACACGCACTGTGTATCATTGATGCAAATGTATACCTTCAGAAAATATATAGTTTCTATGATCTCAAACTAAAGGTCTGGTGTGTATAAGGACATGTTTGCAGCAAAGTCGTGTTTTCTGTGTAAAGTGCTGTGAAAGTGTACCATATCCTTAAATAAAAATAGTATGTTGTGCTAAATGCTAACGTACACTTGAGTCAATATTTAGGACACCATCTTTAAATATCATACTGTCCTAAATGCTGCGCTAAATGCTGACCTGCACTTGAGTCAATATTTGGGACATCATCTTTAAAAATTATGCTGCACTAAATACAGTGTTAAATGCGGACCTGCACTTGAGTCAATATTTAGGACACTATTAAAAAAAAAATCTGCTGTTCTAAATGCTGCCATTGTTTTGCGTTAACGTTAAGGATTCCACTTGTGCACAGGTACAACACAAGGCTGACGGGAATATTGTCGCAAACGTACGTCCGCATATATTTCTGGCAGTCACAAATTTTCACTCTGGTTTGGTTCTGTGTTACAGATTTGTTCCACTCGAAAAAATGATTCAAACTGCAACAATAAATTGAAGATGCTTGTTCCAAAAAATGGAATAAAGTTCGCGTCGTGTCATATCTTTATTAGGATATTACGGTCACCGATCATTAACCATGCTTTTGTGTTGACATTATGTTGTTAGGGTGCAACTTACTGGCTCTGCCATGCGACAACTGGGTGGTAAAGATTGTAATGTCACACGCAGTCAGTTTTCTGAAGTCCCAAAGAACCATCTAACCCTTTCTATTCCCTCCTGATAATGTCGGGTATGTATGAATTAGAATTTCGATTCAAAATTTAATTCTTGATGGAAAGAGTTCATCAAAGTACCAAAACGTCTTAATGATGGTCAATAGTAGATACGAAATGTTTCAGGGCCAAGTTTTGCCTACTCAGACATACCCTTCTCACTGCCCCACGGAGATCCAATTTAATCCCACTCACCCTCTGTTGAAATCCATACAAGTAATAGCTGGGCAAACAGATCTGTTATTCAGGCAATGCCAAGTGCTGCTGAGGTACTTAAATCGTACTGCCTTGAATTATCATAAACATCCCATATTCATATTCTTTGTAAAGAGGCATTTCATTCAAATACCAGCACACCTGTTGTGCAAGACAATATAATGGTCCAATACGACAGCTTTCTTTGACATTTTTTTAAGTGCGCCAAGGAAGAAAGCTGCTATCTTAAGCCAAAACATGGCAGTGAAAGAGCTAATGGAAGCTTTTAGACTCTGATTCATTCAAATTCAACCTCTTTTCAATGATTTTCAGACACAAATGCACCCTCGTGAATGTTAGGTGTGAAAATGTCATGAAGTTATTTGTAGCTAATGAGTATGAGTATGATTCCCCCTTGTTACTGTTCAAGTAAAGATGTGGTCTAGGGGGTAAATTGACGAGGAAGGGAGCCAGCCACTCCTTAGCTCGTGTAAGCCTCCATCCTTCGTTTGAGATGCTTGTCTATATTATCGTTAAATATATTCAAACTATTTGGGTTTACTACTGTAGGTGACAAATTGTTCCATTTGATTTCCATTCTTTAAGGAAACGTTTCTAATATCAATCTTGTTTGTAATTTTTGAATTTTCAACAGTGGCCTCTTGAAACACCAGTCTGTTATGTAAACAACTCCCCTGGCTTGATGTCTGGCATCTTAAGCCATGTCCACCATGGCTGTGTACAATATTCAAGATGGGGCCTCACCGAAGCCTTATAGACTTTCCTTATTTTCTTGGCAGTTTGTGCGCACTGTGTACTACAATAGAGTGAATGATCGATAATTATTCTTAAATCATTTTCATCTTTGATGTTTTGAACCAACTCGCCCCCCCCCCCCATAACGTAATCCTATTGATTGTTAAGGAAGCCAATGTGAAGATGTTTTCATTTATATATATATATGTTGAATAACGTCTTCCCATTCACAACTCTAGAGAGACATGTCCCACAATTCATCCTGGAGCAGTTCAGCAGCAAATTGTAAAGCATTACAAACCTTATCAATATCTATAGCATTGATATGTTATAAGTAGAATCGGTCCCATTAGAGCCCCTGTGGTACTCCACTCAAAACAGGTGTGTATTCAGAAGTGGTGCCATTTATCACTACCCTTTGTTATCTGCTGTTCAGCCATTCCTTGATCCAGCATTAACTGATCAGTCAGCTCAATGAGATTCCACCATCTTTATCAATATAGTATGTGGAACTTTGTCAAAGGGCTTACTTAAACCAAGATAAGTGATGTCCACTGGGTATCCAGTATCGATATATATTGTTACATCCTCCAAAAATTTCAATAGGTTTGTCAAATAAGAACTCCCAGAGCAGAAACCATTTTGGGAGACCCTCACTAGCTTGTGTTGTGTCAATTGGTCCAGTATTGCAACTTTAATAATTGATTCCATAATTTTGCATATTTGAGATATCAAAGTAACACGTCTATAATTGCAGGATAAATTCCTTTGCCCTTCTTGAGGATGGGTGTGTCATTAGCCAGCTTCCAGTCAGTAGGAATCCACCACTTCTGATATCTGTTTCAAAAATGTCTCTTAATGGGGCTTCCATTGCATTGGCAACTTCCTTCAGTACTATTGGATGCATGTTATCAGCACCTGGGGTTTTTTTCATAGCTTTCAGTTGGCTGAGCTTTTTAATTATTAACTCTGGTGTAAATTCAATGTACTTAAGTCTCTGATCATACCCTTGTAAGAATAAATTGACAGACTCAGTCAGATTGTCTAGTGGTTCTTGAATGAAAACTAACGGAAAGTAGTCCTTAAGCATTTCCGCTGTCTAACAGTCCTGTGTTACTACATTTCAAATGTGATCGGTAAAGGTTTGCACTTTGTCTTTGGCATTGGTTCTTAACCTCACATAAGTATAGGCGAATTTGGGGGTCCTTTAAAAAAATATGCCGTTATTCGTCCGCCTTTATTAGCACGATATCTTCAAATTCCCTCAATGGATTTTTCTCAAATTTGGTCCACAGTTCCATTGATGGACTCCCATTAGCTAGTTGGATTTTTAGGTCACTGTGAGCTATTTACTGCCCGTCTGAGGTTTGTTAGCGCAATATCTCCATAATACCAGGATGAATTTTTCTCAAATTTGGTATATGGATGCATTCCATGACTCTCATGAGTTGATGAGATTTTGAGGTCACTGTGACCTATTTGCAGCTTACCGTGACCTATTTGCTATGCATTTGAGCTTTGTTAGAGCAATATCTTCAAAAAAAAAAAAAAAGGACCGATTTTTTCTGAAATTTGACACAGAGATATATTCTTGGATTCCCATTAGCTGATTAGAATTTGAGGTGAGTGTGACCTAATTCCCACTTACAGTGACCTTTTTACTGTCTATCTGAGCATTGTAAGCACAACATCTTCAAAACATCTTCAAAATGCCCAGATGGTTTTAAATAAAATTTGGGACACGTATGGTTTCTAGACCAATAGGTGTTTAGATAATGAAGCCCTGTGACCTAGATACAGCTAAGCCTGACCCATTTACTGTTCATGTGAGCTTTGTTAGGGTCATATTTTCAAAATCCAATTATACAATTTGATACATAGATTCATACCCAGACCCCCTTTAGCTGATTAGAATTCGAGGTCACTGTAACCTATTACTATCCTTTTGTCTGACGTTGAAACTTCAATGTACATATGCTGCATATGACTACCATTTAATTTGGTGCACCTGAAAAGATTAGTTCGTTATGCAGCTTTAAATGTCGCACAAGATTATTACCCTGACATGCTTTTCTGCCCTACAAAGGTAAACTGCAGTAACTTTACAAAGAAACAATAGTCCAGCTCTTGTCTACCGACGTTTTTTTCCTAATTTTGTTTGGCGTTGCGTATTGCCTTTGTTAACTTGTTCAAATTGTTTTTATAGAACATTCCTCAATCTGTGTATCTCTTCCGTGCACGGTACTTTTTGGTACTTTTTCTTACTGGCTACGTAAACTTGCCTAGTCACCCAAGGTGCTTTAAGATTTCTTCTGGTGTTTCTGGATCTCTTGTTAATGAATCTTCTGACACAGTCATTCATGAAATTTTATACTATATTTCTGAATAGTCCATGGCTGCGCCTCCTTTTCTAGATTTCTTTTTATTGCAAAAAAGGAGTGTAATCCCGATGAAGACTATCATAGTCTAATTTTCTAAAATCGCCAAAACTAAAAACCTATCATTTTGCCCAAACGGGTCCCCGAATGTAATACACCTCTGGGGCCTGGGTTCGATTCACGGTCCGGGAAGCAAGTGGAGAGAGCTCCTGGCACCCTGACTGTGCACGGTGGTTTTCTATAAGTCTTTGGTTATTCTCCGCCCCTCAATTGGGTAGAAAAGTATTTGCGTGCATCTGTGCCATTGAGTGTGATTAATATAGGGATACCTTCTTTTTCGCAATCCATGTAACATATGAGTCTGTACTTAAAAAGTGTGTTATAATTATGGTTCTACGAGCTGTTCTTTATCTGAAAGATTTTTTGAGCAGTTCACGATCTCATTGTTCAAAGTAGACGCTTCAAACCCACAGGTGTTGGTTAAGATTTAGTCCACATATTACAAATTCGATATCTAAAACTGCTATGCAAGTTGCTTTTCATGCACGTGTTTACACTTTTTTTGTTACAAGGCATATAAGCGACATGAATTTCAAAGTTTGGTCCACAAACACTCAGCATGATAGTGAGCTGACCTTTTACCTTTGCTGCTCTTTCTGTCTTGTCTTTGTTTCCTTTTTTGTATGTGTTCCCAGTTTCTTCCTGTATTTTGTCTTCCTTATGCGAGAGGGAATCACATAAGGCCAAGCCCTCTTTCCCAATCGTATATCGTCAATATCTGAACGATATAATATGGTGCACTTTTGCTCAATAGAATACGTTTAAACCAACTAGATTCACTCTCATTTCACTTTATTATTGTTACCTCAGCTGAATTGTCAGCTATCTTTGGTAAAAGTATGGTCCGTCGTCCGTCCACCCGTCTGTCCGCAATTTACATTTTTCCCTTCTCCAAAACCGTAAGCCAAATTAACGTGAAACTTAGTGGGGATATACCTTGGCTTCGTCTTAATATCAAGTTTCTTCAAATTGTCACAGTCCAATGATTTTTGATAAATATTTCTGTTCATTTTCTAAACCAAATCGTCAAAACTTTTCTCATCCGAAAGCAGCAGGTGGATTTCTTGGAAATTGCATAGGTACACCTCTGGGGACCCCGAGAGCTTAACTTGTTCACCAAGTGGCGATTTTTCCATTTTTTAAAATCAATTTTTGTGTGTTGGTTTAAACATATTTTATTCACGACAATTTACAATATAAATCCAATAAATAAGTAAGCAATTGGGAAAAAGGGCCAAGCCCTATACTGATCCCTCTTGCGGAAAGGGGACGAGCACACAGGACAAAACAAGACACACACGACCAAAGAGAAGGTGACAGTATCACATGATAAGACAGAAAGGGGGGCTGATCGATTCATCTTACACAGTTAAAGTATGATTCCTCTTAGGTTTCATCTATGTATGGAGATTTGAAGGAGATCTATCCATATGCGGAAAAATGTACCTGTATATAGTGGAAATGGGCAGGCATTTTAGCCTATACCAGATGGGCCGAAACGACCTGTTGCGGAAATAAAATTTTGAACAGCTGAAAAAAATCTCAATATTTTCAGTAAAAGTACAATCGAAGGAACTTTATAAAATTGTCTGTAATGTAAAGGGAGCATATTTTAAAATAATAGAGTGAAGAACAGATATAGGGACAGTATTCTTTGGACAGAGAAGAAAATAATAACATGTATCCTCATTGGGTGAACCGCATGAGCATTTTGGAGTGTCCTTCACACCAATTTTGAAAAGAGGAGAATTTTAATGACTTGCATCTAGACGGAGACGTGCGTGCATAACAGCGAAAAACCTATTGCCAAGACTGAGTAATTCGGGAAACTTGATGAGCTGGATAACAGGTACATCTATATATGATTTGAACTGTCGAATCGAGGCTGAATTACGGATTTTTAGAGGCAGCTGATTCCATAGTCTGATAGTTGAGGGGAAGAACGTTTTGTCAAATATGTCAGTACGAGCTGAGAAATGAGGAAGATCATACTGTTGACGGGTATTGAAATTGCCAGAGCCTGAAGGAGAGGCAGTAGTAAGATAGAACATAAATATTCGGGAGCAAGTTTGTGCACCAATTTATACGTTAGAGTCAGGTTAGATATTTCTCTGCATTTAGCCAGAGTTGACCAGCCTGTTTCCTCACATAATATAGCGTTAATGGTTCCATACATAGCACCAGTAACGATACGAGCTGCACTTAACTGAATGCTTTCAACTTTTTCTGCATCTAAGGCTGTACAACCGTTCCATACGGGACTACCATATTCAAGAATAGGCCTTATGAATGAAGTATAAATAGTTTCAAGGGTTTTTTTATCCAACGTAAATTTTAAACTCTTCATGATATTGATTAATTTAGTTGATTTGTTATATATATATATATATATATATATATATATATATAGATATATATATATATATATATATATATATATATATATATATATATATATATATATATCAGTGATATGATCAGATTTGTGTGTTAAAGCTATTTTCGACTCCTTCTCCAAAACCGTCAATGAGATTGTTCTGAAACTTTGTGGATATGCAGCGTGTGTGAGGGGTAAACAAGGCTGTTCACTGAGTAGCGATACTCTGATTTCCTGATTTATAACGAATTTTTCAATTCAGGTACTTGTAGGTTAATGCTTGCATTCATGTTGATTACGAAGTGAGTCAATGGGGATTGTAATGGAAATTCACATTTTAAACTTCCTGTCCAAAACCGTAAACCAGATTCACTTAAAACTTTGAGGGAATGTACCGTGCCCGTGTCTCCACAAATTTGTTCAAACGGTCACGCTCGGTTCATGTTTAGATTTTTGCACTTTTTTGTTCAGTTTTTGAGCGAATATTGAGGAATCTTCATCTTCGAAACCACCTAGGCAATTGCTGTCTCCCAACTTCTCAGACTGTTCTGAAACTTGGTTTAAGCAAGGAGGGTAGAGACCCTCCTTGGTTTAAGTGTACATTGTAGGAGGGTTAAACAAACTTGTTCATTAGGTGATGATTCTCGGTATCCCAGATTTTTAACGATTTTTTTTCTTCAGTTTTGGTACCTGTCAGTTAATCCTTGCATTCCTATTGATGATCATGCAAGTAAATGGGGATTACAATGGAAACTGTTAAACAGATTTAATTTAGTTTTAGAGGAAATGTACCTTGGGTGGCTCTCTGCCAACTCTGTTGAGACAATTAGTCTCTACTGATTTTAGTACGTTTTTTATGATTTTTTTTGGTAAGTTTTCTCGCCCAAAATCTTCAAATATCTTCTCGCAAACCACATAATTGCTCTTAAATTCCATGGGGACACTTTTAGAGACCCCCAGACCTTAATTAGTTACCAGGTGGCGCAGCAATTGTTTTCTATTCTTTTCACGATTTTTTGTGTTCTTTCCCCCTTTTCGACTACTTCAACAAAACATTCAGTCAAAATGTTCTGAAACTTGCTGGAAATGTAGCTCGTGGAAGGATCAATCAAAAGTGTTCACTAGGTGGTGATACTCTGTATCCTTGTATTTTATTGAAGTTTTCAATTCGGGTACCTGTCAGTAAATGCATGCATTCCCATTGCTCGCAATGTAAGTAAATGGAGATTGCAATGGAAATTCGCATTTTTACATCCTCTCCAAAATTCTCCCTTCCTGGACAAGAGTGAGACTTACGGGTTGAATGTCAAGGTCAGCTGAGGATGGGCTGCTCACACAGCCTTCTTGTTAATTATGGCTCATTCATATCCCACAAAATCATATGCCCTGGAACAGTTACACGCTGTCAATACCAGCCCAGGTTGTAGCCCCCCCCCCCCCCCCAACACTCTCCCTGTCCATTCCTGACATTACCCACTTATGATACATAAATACAGAAATTGGAATAAACTACACTCTTTGTTCAGTTTGACTTCTTGTTTTCGCTTAAGAGTTGGTTTTTTTTTTTTTTTTTTTGGCATCCAATCTTTCCCGTTTTTGTCTGTCCAGACTTCACGGGAATCCGTAATTCACACGTTTGTTTGTTTGTTTGTTTGTTTGTTTGTTTCTTTCTTTCTTTCTTTCTTTCTTCTTTCTTTCTTTCTTTCTTTCTTTCTTTCTTTCTTTCTTTCTTTCTTTCTCTCCTTCCTTCTGTCTGTCTGTCTGTCCACTTCATGTTTGTGGCGGCTTAAACTTGGACACTGCTCGACACAGAAACTTTGAATTTTGCATGGGTATAGCGCCAATATTGAAGTTCTACATGTCTTAAAAAATGACATGTTGAAAAATATGCAAATTTGGGGCCATTAAAATTTTGTGTTGAACTGTGTTCTATCCAGACTATTATGATGGCAAAGGAACTATGTATTTAGGTCAGAGGGCAATGTCAAGCTCAGAGGTCAATACCAAATTTCATAGGTCAATATCAAGATCATACATCTCGCTCAAGGTTAGAAGTCCATATCAACGTCGACGTCAATGGTCAAAGTTAAAGCTAAAGGTCAGATACCAAGGTCAGAGATAAATTTCCGGATCGGAGGTAAAGGCCAGACGTCACTGTTCGCTCAAGTCACTCTCAAGGTCAGGGTCAATGTGAAGATCAGATGTCAATATCCGGTTCAGAGGTCACTATTAAGGTCAGAGATCAATATCAACGTCACAGGCCAGTATTAAACGTCAGAGGTCCATGTCCAGGTCAGAGGTCAATGTTAAGATCAGAGGCCAATTCCAAGACCAGGGGTTACTGTCGCGGTTAGAGTCACTTTCAGGTTAGAGGTCAATACCAAGGTCATATTTCAATTTCAAGGTCAGAGGTCAATCTCGTGGCCTGAGGTCAATCTCAGGATTGGTAATCAGTGTCAAAATAGGATTGCAAAAAGTCAGTTTCAAGGCCAGAGGTCAATTCAGGACTACAGATCAATGTAAGGGTCCCCAACTTCAATTCAGTTTGTGCTGTAGGCGCATCAAATAAACCAGTGGAAAAGGTGGTAGAATTTTTAGTAGATGCAAATTAGGCATACTTCAGAAACTAATCAGGCAAGCTTCGCAAATGTTATTGTCACAGATGGTCATAGGTGTAGCTCCAGTGAGACAATTTTTTTTGGTTTTGACTCTAATGCATTTTCAAATCTCTTATCTCTTTTGGGATAAAAATCATACATGCTACCAGACAGTTTAAGAGGAATTGTTGAACAAAATCAATCCCACTAGCCACATAAAAAAAGACAACGAGGTACCCAGGATGACTTTAGATGCTAGTAGTCTGAAAATGGAGGTTGTCACTAGCAATAAATATTGCATCCAGCAGCAGAAACATAGACCCTGGTCCTAGTTGCCATTCCACGTTTAATCCATAGATTTGTGCTATACAGCACATCAAATGAAGATCGAACAAAACAACAGAACCTCACTTTTATGTTATCTGGGAAAATTAACAAAACTTGAAATGTTTCAATATCTTCAAAATTCATACAGAAAGAGATGCTACGAAATCTTTAGTTGGTTATAGGCACACGCAATAAACAGCGAACATTATTTGCAGCATTTTAATCTACTGAAGTCTTGGACACAAAGATTTGCTGCGAAACAAATCGTCTTTCCTAGTTTTCCCAATATTTTTTCAGCACATCAGCTTGCCGCTGTACGATTTCTCTCGCTGCGGATGCTCTCAGTGCAGCGACCCCATGTACATATTTGGTGTTACAGGCTTTATCTGTATGTTGGCCCTGAATTTCCGAGGTATGTATGTATGTATGTATGAATGTATGTATGTTTGTATGTATGTATGTATGTATGTATGTATGTATGTATGTGTGTGTTTGTGTGTGTGTGTGTATGTATGTATATATGTATATATATATATATATATATATATATATATATATATATATATATATATATATATATATATATATATATATATATATAACTACTTGAAGACGCGGAGTGATAAGATGTCACGAGGTGTCTGCACTGTTGTAGTGTGACGACAGAGAGCGTGTCTTGAGCATTGAGGCTAGGTCAACATGCGGTTTGTACTGCTTGCCATTTATTTCCCAATATTTTCCATATATGTGTGCAGTTGGATATATGACAGTATCTATGTGATCCCTCAAGGCGGCACTTTGTCCCGGACATATTGTGGTCGGTGGAAATTCTTAACTGTGTGGAACTGGGTAAGTATTTGTTTTTGGTCCTGCAATGAAATATTTATTCGTTAGGTTGGTGACCTGCTTTGACTTCGGCTTTTCAGCAAGTCACTTTTGTTTGTTGTCTTCAATGATCCGCACAACAAGGAAGTCCTTAAAGAGGTGGGCGGAGTCAAGAGGGGGCGGTGCTTACTACAGAAAGGGGTGGGACAGATACATTTTTTCCCATCACACAAAACGATTCGGTTTAAATGAAATGTTTATAATGCACTGGCATTGACACAACTTGTAATAGACCTTTCAACACCCTATAGACCTCACCAGATATTTTGTAAAGAATAAAGGATAGATGGGACATTTTAAGAAGCAATAAAGGCCGGAGCTGCTGTCTCTTTAAATGTTTTGATGCGTCATGATGCCTTTAAACCGACTAAGAACACATCGCTCATTGGTCATGACGCGCATGTATGGGACAGATATGACTCAATAAACCCGAGTCGCCACGTGGTCACGAGCTCTGTTCTCCTAGTCCACATGGACCTTCTCAGTTTTTAGCCCTGCTGATTTGTCAGTCTGCAGAGCTTATGCAACTTGTTTGCGTCTGTCTGTTAAGTTTTTATATCTCCGATCCCACCCCCCCCCCCCAAAAAAAAAAAGAAAAACAACGTTACATTGCATGTTTTGATTTTACTCATAGATATTCCCCAGGTCGGCCTCTACTAGGTCTGCAAAGGAGATGAGGATCCAATAGTTTTCCTATTTTTCATGGATTTTTTAATGACACGAGATATACCAAAAACTTTTTGACATTCAATTTTAGGATTTTTGCTGATTTTGATAGATGTACATCGTATCTATCGACTGGCGAAATTTCAATTCGGAACAGAAAAAAAATAAATATAAAAAAATGACGAAAAATGCATTCGAATATTAAATACCACAGGGGTCTTTCTGGTTCCCTACTCATCCAAGAAGACAATAATGCCCGTCAATCATACAAGGTGTGCACCACGTGATGGCCATTTGCGAACGTCGCTGATGCCTCAAGCTTTGTCAGATCACTGATGCAGGGAGTACCGCATTGTTTTGGTAGCCTAGCTCTTGGTCTGACGAAGGAGGCTTCACGAATGACCATGGTCTGACGGTGTGAGATTGTTAGCCAATACCCCGTGCCAATATGTATTATGAACTGTCCATCAATGGCCATCAAAACCGTCGTTGCTGTTGTTTATTTTAATTAAGACGTTGAAAGAGTGTGGTTATTTACGCTTTGATTTTTTCCGAATTAACGAACTGACTGTAAATCGTTCGAGGAAAACGCGTCACGCAAAGTGTTTTGTTTGCATGTATGACTGAAACCATAACTCACAGCTGTCCGCACGTTCAAGGTCCTATTGATTGATGGGGTCTAACTTCCCATAAAGTTTGGGTTCAAATATCTTAGAAATAATATCCGGTGATTTTACACATTACCATACCATAATTTAAAATAATGATTTTAATGCATTTAAAATGAGCCTACTTGGCAACACAGGGACAACCAGCAGAATCTGGTTGTCATCATATTCTGGTCGATAGGAACCCTAATCAGTACTTTAGTGGACAGTGACTTTGCCGGTCAGTATCAATGGGATCGCATCGACCAAAATATGATGACAACTATTCTGCTAGTTGTCCCTGTGCTTGGCAAACCAAAAGCGCAACTTTCCTCCAGATCGTTCTGACTGGCTCGAAACTGTTGTGGACGCCACAAACGCAACCTTTCTCTCAGCCACCGTGCGACAGCAAACAGAACTGCATTAGTGCTAAACATGGCAAGACAGGAGGACTTCAGCAGTGAAAGTGAGCACCATGATGATAATGGCAATCTGAATTTAGTCTTCACATTATCTGACGAAGATGAACAAGATTGAATAGACAGAGCAATTGAGGCAGAGGAGCAGACAACCAAGCCGTACCAACGAACGAACATCCGTTTGACCAAAAAAATTTTATATAAAAAAAAAAAAATGCGGTCGTTAATTTTAATCAACTACAAGCGAGTTGAAAGTACATAGAAAAGCTACCCACCGTGTGGCGTTATTTGGCCTGGTATTTTGCAGTAAAAACTCAAACACAGTATTGTTCGGTGATCACTTTCGTAGTATTTCGCTACATTCCAGGTGTCCGTTTGTTTATTTTAAACATATTTATTTCACATGGATTGCCTAAAAAGTTACAAAGAACTAATCTGGAGGCTCTCCACAACAAACATGACGCACAAAGTATTTACAATATACACACAGGACATACAATCTATGAATTGACATATGGTATGACGTATCTAATTCGGTACAAATGAATCAAAGACAAATCTGAAGCGTTGACAGCTGAAAAAAATCTAATATATCAATATAATAAACTGGAAGTGGCTCAAAATTCAAAGCGTCTTGTTTTCACTATGTAAGTCTGCACAGCTTCAAATATTTGGTAATTAACATCATCACTGAGTTCTGAATTGCCCTGTTTAAAGTATTGTATGAGTATGTAACTAGCTAAATGAACTAAGAGATTTGGATGCACACCAGGTGCAAGGATGTGACACACCGTATCCAGTAAATCTTGCCTGTACACTAAGAATTTAGGGCAGGTAAGGAAAAAGTGATAAATGTCTTCGTTTTGGTCGGAGCATGAGCAGGCAGGTGATTGGACTATATTTAAATTGTGGAGTTGGGAATTAAGCTGAGAAAACCCAAGGTGCAACTGAGTGTGACAGATATTGGGAAAGCGCTTACCGTACGAAAAGTAGGAGGGTATGGGGTCAACAGATAATAGAGTCGATTTTAATTTAGATTTGAAGATATCAAGTGACGCAGACTCTCTAATATCGAGTGGTAAGTTATTCTAAAGGAGAATACTGGATGGGAGAAAGGAGTCTCCATATCGTTTAGTTGTAAATTTAACATGTCTAATGTTGAGCCGGTTACGCAGGCCAATATTTGAGGTGAGTCCGATATTACGAGGTACAAGGTCTGAAAGGTAATGAGGGGTCATTTTATGGATCATCTTATAAAAGAGTACTAATTAAAGTGTGTGTGTCAACGCACACTTTACTGTTTTTCTAGGAATTCTTTATTTCTTTCTTTCTTTCTTTCTTTCTTTCTTTCTTTCTTTCTTTCTTTCTTTCTTTCTTTCTTTCTTTCTTTCTTTCTTTCTTTCTTTCTTTCTTTCTTTCTTTACCGGCAAATTTGTCCGACATTTCATTTGAAAAGTATCACATGTAGAAACTCCAAACTTGGCACAATTATACTTCTATGGATAAAGTCTGGCCTTTTTATAATGAGAGGTCATGCTTTTAAAAATTATGCAAATGAGGGCTAATTAAAGTTTTAAATCTTCAATATCTTATATACTATAGTAGATGTGGTTCCGAGTGTATAGGAGTTCGATCATAGCAAGGTAAAGGTCATCTCAAATGTCAAGGTCATGTCAAGGTCAAAGGTCGTGTCAAGGTCAAAGTTCAATTTTAAGCCAAAATGTCATTTTTGAGGTCAAGGTTCATTTCAGGTAGAGGTCATCTCAAGGTCAAAGGTCATTTCAAGGTTAAAGGCCACTTTCCTTGGTGGCCTTCTCCTAGCCATAACTTGGTCAATTTTTATCTAATTTTGATCATGTTGGGCTCAAATTGTAGCTATTGTAACCCTGCATAATTTAAAATTTATGTGTGACCTCTAGAGGTCAAAGGTCAAGGTCATTTGAACCTTTGAAAGTTTCATCCAGTCACAACTTGGCTATTTTCCATCCAATTCTAATCATGTTAGACTCAAATTGTAGGTATTGCAACACTGCACATTTTTATAAGAACACGTGACCTCGAAAGGGCAAAGGTCAAGGTCATTTGGCCCTTTGAAAGTTTCATCTTGCCATAACTTGGTAAATTTTCATCCGATTTGGTTCATGTTCATGTCAGTAGAACTTCTACTAGGGGGTAACTGACCATTGGGCATGTAATGAATCTAAAACAAAAGTTGTAGCAATTTGAATTATGCTAAATAGCACCATTAGAAATTGTAAATCTTGAATAACTTCAAAGCTGTAATAGATAGAGATGCCATTCCAACTTCTACTCCTGTGTTATGGAATAGTTGTACATTGCCATACCAATATGCTTTGAAGACACACACACTGATTTGCTATGCAGCAAATCATCTTTTCTAGTTTGTTATATTTGCGTCTAGTGGAAAGACTTTGCCACCCAAGTTCAGTTAGAAGCAAATGACGGGGCGTGTGTTTCAAGGCACCCGTACAGATACGGGCTGCTTCGTACTGAACGGCTTCAAGAGCTGCTGATAAACCTTCCGTACAATTGTCAAAGAGGACACACCCATATTCCAGTATGGGACGTATCATTGTAGTGCATATTCGGCTTAAAGCATTGCGAGATAGTTTAAATTTAAGACGCCGCAACAGGGCCAAACGTTGACTGGATTTATTGGTTATGCGTGTGATATGGGAGTACCATGAGAGCTTTTCAGAAAGTGTAATGCCAAGGTGTGTGTGTTCATTTGCTTCTGGTATGGGTGTATTTCCCAGGATAAGGGGTGGATGAATAGGTTTGTTGATTTTGGAAAAGAGAAGAACAGCTATGGATTTAATCGCGTTGAAAGTGACGCGCCACAGTTTACCCCAGAAGTAGATTTTTCGAAGATCCGCATTCAGTCTTTCAGCAGAGATGGCAGGATTATGTACGATTTCCAATACACTGGTGTCGTCAGCAAAAAGCTTGATTTCACAGACTATGTCATCAGTAATGTCATTAATAAAAACAAGGAACAATAGAGGGCCTAGTATGGAGCCTTGTGGCACGCCAGCTTCCAATAATAGCCACGTGGAAGTTTGACCACAGAGAGTCGTGCGTTGGAAGCGGTTTGAGAGATAACTATTAAGGAAATCCACCACAGGGTTTGTAAAGCCGAGTTGTTTCAATTTGAATAGGTGACCCTCATGCCAGACACGATCAAAAGCCTTAGATATGTCAAGAAATACCATACGGGCTTCCTTGCCAAGTTCAAGTTCATTGTAAACATCATGGACAATGCATACGAGCTGGTTGATGGTGGAGTCGTTTGCTTTAAAGCCAGGATTTTTAGGGGTAAGTAGATTATTAGTAAAGAGGTACTCATATAGAACATTATAAATAAGCCGTTCAAAGACCTTTGAGACGTTACATAACAGAGAGATTGGACGGTAATTTTCCTTGGACTGCTTGTTATTTTTCTTAAAAACCGGGCAAACATTAGATTTTTCCAAGGTTGTGGAAAGTTGGAGGTTTGTAGAGAGTGATTAAATATTTTTGTAAGAGGATGGCAGATTCGAGAGGCAGTGTTTTTTAGTAGAGTGTTTCCTATATTATCAGGCGCAGAAGCTGAACTAGTTTTTAGGGATCGCAGGATCTTTTCAACCTGTGCAGGTTCCAACTGAAACATATGCAGGCGGGCGTCGGTTCTGAAAGCAAAGTCGGGAAGGGGTAAGGGGTTATCTTGGGGTGGGAGCTTACATTGATTAGCAAAGTAGGTGTTAAAGATTTCGCACTTTTCACTGTTATTGGATATAACCTTTCCACTGTCAATGAGAGGAGGAACTGATTGGTGGAGCTTGTTGCCAAGTATTGATTTACTGAGGGTACACCACTTTTTAGGATTTATTTCTTTTGAATCAAGCTCAGAACGATTTTTTTCAAAATACAAACGGATTGACTTCTTTATTGCGTTTACAGCTGTGTTGCGTTTACATTTGTAAAATTGGAAGAAGCGTTCAATTTTGTCAGCTAACAGACGGGTATAGGGACGGGGTTGAAGCGTGAGCCGCTTGTATCTTTTCCATGCACGGTTGCGCTGTCTAATGAGTTTCTTGATGTTATTATTGATCCACGGTTTGTCTTTAGGTCTGGTAGTTATTTCGCGAGATGGGATAAATTCTTTACAGGTATCTATGAAGAAGTTTGACCAATAGGATACGACGTCATCGATAGAGTCAGAGACCACAAAACCTGTGTCCCAAGGTGCATATTGTAGGGCTGCGTTTAGGTCATCAAAGTTGGCACGCTTGTAGTCCCATCCAGTACGATTAAATGGACGATCTCTACGACTAAGGATGGAGAAAGAGCAATAGCTTACAGCATGATCAGAGGTGGAGACAGGTGGGAGTATGCCAGAATTCAGAATAAAGCCAGGCGAGTCGGTAATCATCCCGGGGGGGGGGGGGGGGTACTCCCCGGAATTTTTGGTGGGTAGGCTCCACCGAGGGTACAAAACCCGGACCCAACGGGAGCGGAACCAATGTGAAAATGGGGGGTCTTTTGGAGCTTGTATTGAAAAAAAAAATGAAATTTTACATAAAATTTGGTGTATTTTGGGGCAATTTGGAGACAGGAATTGAAAAACACAGGGGTCTTTGGGTGAGACAAGCGAAAAAGGGGGGTCTTTTAGAGCTACAAGCAGGAAAAAGGGGGGTCTTAGAGAGCGACAAGTACCGAAAATAGGGGGTCTTTTCCGCGGCGCCTACCCGTATAGCAAGGTATAGGAAGTACCCCCCCCCCCCCCGGGGTAATCATAAGGTCAAGTAAACTTTCTGAGTATTCGGAAACGCGTGTACACTGTTAAAAAAAGTCTGTAAATTTTACGGAAAATATCTGGCAGCAGAGTAACCAGATAATTTCCGTAAAATTTACGGTTTCCGTAATTCCCAATTTCTCTATTTTTTACAGAAATCCGTAAATTTAACAGAAATTCTCTGTAATACATACAAATGCTGTTCCGTATTTGCTACAGACAAAATCCGTAAAAATCAGCTGTTTTACGGAAAATGCCCCTACAGCAAGATGAATTTTAGTCAAAATCTGTAAAAACTGGACATTTTATGGAAAAGGTCTGTGGAGTGAGACCAAATTACAGTCAAAGCCTGTATAAATGTGCCATGTATGGAAAAGATATGTGATGCAACTTTAATTTTACAGTTAGAATCTGTAAAAATTAGTCATTTCACAGAAACGATCCGTGAACTGAGACCAAATTATAGTCAAAATCTATAGAAATTTGGATGTCACCTTACAGGCATACATATATGAAGCTGCAAAATATAAAAAATGCTAACTCAGTGGACCTCACAAATACATGCATGCATATGTGTGTGTGAGTGTGGTCAAACATAATACCAGCAATGATTACACATACCATATGTATTGTATACTATATATAGAGTGAAACTATGATTCAAAGAGCAGATGTAGCCTTAAAATACTTGCAGTTACAGTGATAACTCTGGGGGACAAACACTATTGATATTTTGTAGGTATATACACTTTGATCAAATACATATATGTATGTGATAGCTGTATACATGAAAACAAACATTTTATTCAAATTCTGAACTTGTATTTATTCTCTTGAATGACAGTTTTAATGTTGAACCAATACTTACAATCATTATCTTTCCCTCTCCATGCCCCTGAAACTAATAGGTTTCAGATAAAATACAGATTCATGAGTGGGATGAAAAGAGGAGGATGCCAATTCTTTTGTGAGATCTGTAAGTAGGGTGCAAACTCATGAAATGGAAGCAGGAGTTGATATTTTGATTTTGCCAATGAATGATACGCTATCTGATCAATATAAATGTATGCCCCGAATGAAATTTACTAAAGTTCTGAGGGAACAAAATGACGTATGGACTGCCATGATTGTTAAAATGTTAGTGAAGTACATGCATTATGTACTTTGACTTGTCCATTCACTTAGTCCATTCAAAGAGGGACAGCTCATTGACCAATGATAGCACTTTGGGGTGAACACCTGTACGTTGCTTCTTGCCCTTTTTTTAAGCAATCTTTGTGCCACCAGTTGGATTGATTTGTGCAAAACACCTGCAAAAAAATGGAGATATTAATTTACATTATATTTTTACTGCGAAATTGAATGAAAAAATAGCAAACCTGAGTAAAACATCAGAAACAAAAGAAGGGTACGTAGCTGTAAATGTTTATATTGCCTTTAGAATCAAATAGTGGTATTTTATAGTATTAGATCATCCTACACTTGAAGACATCGTGTCTAGAGGAAAAATTTTTATTCATACATATTACATTTATATGGTGAGACCCTGATATCTTGCTTTGGCAGCCACTCTTCCCTGTAGTGTATATGAATTTATCTGTTACATCATTGGCCCAAGAACAATGATAAGAGATCTGCAAATGCCCCATTCCTATGTAGCCTTCTGTAAAGTATACAAATGATTAATAGGTGTTTAGCCTAGATAAATGAATTATGGCACACAAAAATTACCGCAAAATAACAATACAGTTTTTGGTAATGATGTTTTTAGTACCTCCGTGTGAACTCGAGAGTGGCAGCGGCTTCCACTGGGTAGGCAATGTTCAGGATATAGTATGATGCAAACACAACTTGTAATGCCAAAAACGGACTGTTGATATGTGTCATCACAGGTGATTGGTCTATTGTGATGGCAAAGTTGGTGGTTTATTGTGATGGCAAAGTTGGTTGCCTCAATGAAACTTGTCCCTGCAATCACAATTCAGTAGATGTCAGAACTGCAAGTACTGAGAGAAATGTTTTCTAATTCACATGAAATATAAGATAGCCCAGTTGGAGGAATTCTACATCTGCAAATTACCTTCAGTGACTATTTAAACAAGAACTTCACAATGTTTGCAGCATAAAATATTGCAGACAGGACATTTTAAATAATTGACAAGCATTTTAAAAATGATATAACCATCAGGCATTCATTATCATTGTGTACATGCATATTAACATTACTTTAATACTTATTTCAAGTTTGCAACTTCATATCCCATTTATTCCTGATAAAATTTCAGTTTTTCACAGAACAAATATACCAGTTCACAAAAGACATCACATTAATCAGCTTTCAAACTCTGCAAAATATCTCATCTGTGGCTGAAAAAATACCACAGAATGTCCCTATTATGCTGATTTTTTTCACATACCTTGAACTATGATGCAGGGAGTTTCGGGTGAAGCAATTTCCCCAATCTCTGCAACTGAGATGGTCTCCTGTAGAAAGAAAACATCAGTTGGACAATAAAAAATCGATCTGCTCTATTTTAGTTATAAGTTGCCATAAAATTTATTTATGGTACACTAATTTAGTATGTTTTCTGCAAGAATATATACCATGTTCAACCTGTTACAAAGTTCTTAAGGGTATATATCAGGTTACGCGTGAGTCTTACAAATGACTTAATAAAAGTCTGAAAATACGTTAAAAGTACCATAAACTATATATTTCCTGAAAGCTAATAAATCTGGGAATAAGTTGATAGCATTTTCATTTTTACAAGTTCTTCTGTGTTGACACAACAATCAGGTAAAGTGATCATAAAAAAATCACACAATTATTAAATCTACTTTTTTATTTTGAGCTTGAGCATGTGCATTTCTGTTGCAAAAGCTAGCAGACATGATTTTCTACACAAACGTGTCTCATTTTTGTCATTGTTTGCGCTATTGTGGAGATACTCCCGTTTAAAGTTGAAAAGATGACATTCCATTCTTACATCAAAGGTTTTGACTTTTGGCTCGCTGTGGAGGGAAAACCACTCAACATAGAAAAAATCTGAGACACGTTTTTAAAGATTACATTCTTGTGAACAGTTTGCCACAAACCCCAGGTCTTTATGAGCAAAACTGACGAAGTTGATTTCACAAGAAGTTGAGAAACAAAGGCCAGGAATGATGCCGAGAAAAACACTTTCAAAGCAAATGCCGACTTCAGTAGGACTTAGGCTATTCTTTGGGCCTTTGATCGCAATGACACCTTGGTATTCCGTTATGCACTCCTACCTGTTGAGTAAATGGACAAGTTTGGAGCATCAAACTTCAAAGAATGCTTTATTTTAGAGGTTTTACATCCAAAAATGTTATAATCATGCTCATCTGTCACTTTGGATTCCATGTTGGGGTTTCTCAAGTTTAACCTGATTGGCCGACAAATGACTGACAGGTGGTTACGGGGCAACCGGGTTCTATGATGTTTGCCGTCTTGCGTGGGGCCCAGTATAGGTGTCAGTAAATCGGAACTTCAGTCCCAGTTCAGAAAGTTTCTATCAAGTTCACAGGATCGTTGCTTACATTTGTGTGATTAGAAAGTGCTATTGCAAAGATGCCGAGAAAGAAAAAACCTAGGGGTAGACCGATGCCCGCGTCAGTTGCAAGTGAACTCAAAGCGTCTGATCTAGGATCATACTACAATCAGTTCCCTCCAGTGGAGACGACCCTGCAACCCGACGTGAGCCTCACGGAGACCCGGGCGAGTCTGGCATTGCATGGTCAGGGTCGAACGAAGTCGCGGCCAAGGTCACGGATACTGATTCGGTGAACACCACAACATCCACAAGCCAACCCGGTCTGGACAAACGCTTCTGCAGTGCTAGTGCCCAGAAACTCGGAGACTTTGTGGTCCACGAGGCTAGATCTACAGATTGTTGTGAACAAGGAGATGTGAATGAACAGCCAGAGGGATACCGATTATGGGACTGTTCTCAGTTGCAGGCTTGTATTGATGCCGCTGCTGTGTGTGCAACTTGTAAAGTTGGAACTCTGAAACTGAGCGAAAGAACAAGTATTGGAGCAACAAGAGGATGGAAGTCTGAGTTTATATGGATATGTTCAAACGAGAGTTGTACACAAAGCGATAATGCGGTTTGCCTGCCCAGCTGATCGTAGTCTGCTTGTGCGGAGCGTGCGCAGAAGCGCTCACACCTGCTGTATGTAAATGAGGCTCCTGTTGGATTCCTGCAGGGTGGAGCTTAGAAGCTTAGCTAGTCCCAAGCCGAAGCCACACCGAACAGTGAGAACCAGGCCCAATACTTTTGCCAAAATTCACAATTTTCCTTTACACAACCTGAAATCTGATTCCGGCATACAAAACTTAAAGGAAAAGTGCATAACATGTGTGAAAATAGCAAAAATGATGGTTTAACCCATTGTAACCTGATATATATCCTTAATACATGTGTACGTATTGGGCCAATACCACCCTTTCCAGGAGTGCAGCACATTTTCAGACAATCTAGGGACGAAAATGCCATAGCAAATGCTCTCACTCACAAAATGTCTGCTTGTTCTTTAATTGTGTTATTATGCAACTGCATACCCTGAATGTCACATATACATGATACAACAATGTGTTTCACAGGCTACTCAAAATGCTGATAAGAAGCAGTATCAGTGCAGTGTTTGTAAAGTTATGTGGACTAAACTTTGATTTGCTGATGAGACAAAATGTGTACAGCAACCCTAGGGTGGTATTCTCAGCTGAAATGTCTATATGCAAGTCATTTTTGTCTTTCTTTCACACCGTTTGAATTAATTGTACTTATTTCATGAGTCAGCGTGGGACCATTCATAATTTTCATTTTTTTTTTTTCAATTTGGAATAACTTTTCAAATTGACCTTACCCATCCACCCACCCAAAATTGGGAATTTAAAAAATTGATCTCCCTGAGCCAAAATCCAACTCTTGACCATTTTGTTATACTTCAATGGATATTCGGAGAACCTGTTCATTAAAAATAAAAAAAACATAACTCAACTATTGGAGTTGAGTGTTTTTATTAATACAGAAATGTATACATGAGGAGTTTTATACATAATAGGTCACTCACATAATGGTTTGATGGATGTTTCCCAGCTTTCCAGTATACACATGTACAAACTGAATATATTATAATTGCTTGAAATACTTTTGAATTTTTTTGCTTTTGTATTCCGGCCCCTTTTGGTTTGGTGATTTTCGGCTTGAGGAGGATTGTAAAAAGACAGGCCTCAGAATTGAGAAAAAATTGAAATATCATATTTTTCTTAACCCCACCCTCCCACTAATTGGAAAAACATTCCAAGTTTTAAAAAATTGACAATTATGAACAGCCCCTATGACTGAAATAAATTCACTTAATTCAAATGGAATCCCCCCCCCCCCCCGGGGTAATCATAAGGTCAAGTAAACTTTCTGAGTATTCGGAAACGCGTGTAGGTCCTGATATCAACTGGTACTAGTTGTTCTGTGCAACGAGATCAAATAGGCGCTGGCCAAGTTCGCTGTCAGAGTGAGTGGAGTCCCAGGAACTACATCGATCATTAAAGTCGCCAGTCAGGATTAGAATATGGGGATTGAGTTCAAGTGCAGTTGAAATAGAGGTAGCTAAGTTATCAATGAATGAGTCTCTGTCATCTGCAGATTGGCCGGGAGGGCGATAATATACGCCAAGGAGTACTTTGCCATTTGTCACGGTGATTTCAATCCAGATACATTCACTATGGGGAGATTCGAGTTCGGGACGCCTGGAAAAAGGTAGGTCCGTTCTCCGAGTTACCTGGGAAAAGGGTCGTTAAAATATTTTGCCAACAACTTTCTATCTGAACTTTAATCTGCCCGGTCGGCTGTGTCTGAAGCAGGCATCATCGTCAGTTACAAATCCAAAATGCGATACGATACCCCAGATGGCAAAATACGCATCTGTTGGTGAGCATCATTTTGAACATGACGCAATACATTGTGAGACAGCGGCACAAAGCCAAATTAACATTTGATTTTGATATCAAAGTGATCGCGGCCCCCCGTTTTCAGCAGTGTAAATGTGCATGCATGAAAATAACGAAGTGGACTGAACATGATGAAATGTACCCAAGTTTGCACAGGATCGTATTAAATCTCAAAATGATTGGCACGTGGTCTCGCGCTGTTTGTTGACTGTCGTTGTTTATTCATAACCAGGCTTACGCATACATCGTAATGTCTTGCGCAAATTGAAGTTTCGCTGGCTTGTTTTTTTCCCCGCTTTCTGAGAATACTTTTTAAGTGGATTTGGGTATGGTAACTTTTGAAACAGGGTCGGAAGGTTTTATTTTACAGAAATTCAGGTTTTCGATTTATTTTACCGATCATGTGATCCCGTCCACGATCACGGAATCTGGACATCTCCATTCAGTTTAACATCGCCCAGTCCCACTACTCACAGAATCCTGCAATGTTTTCCATTTTGCTGACTGAACACTCCGGTTTATTATTCGTTACTGGGGCAGTTTATCCCTCCTACTTTGTGCACATACGTACCGGTGGCCAGGTTGCAACGGATCAAGTCCTGGGCAGTGCGAAGGCTCCACCCCACAAGACGTCAGAGGGCGAAACCAGTAGTCCAAGTGGTTTCTTATGCCTCATAAGACAATGATATCGCTACTTCAAAGGCCATAAAACTCATCTCCACACGATTGTTTGGGTGACAAGCAGTGAGAATGTTCACACACAGGTACTGCTTCAAGTATAATCAGACTTAACCTAATTCGACCAAGCTATAAAGCTCCACATCCAATTTAATGTCTTCAAAACCCTTTGAAGCTCGATTTCTCTCTTTGATAAAACGGACAAGAGAGGGAACTTTACACGGTTATTTCGGGAGAAAGGCTCAGCGAAGAGGAGTGGAATAAAATGGATTATATTTATAAAAGTCTTAACTAAGAAACCTATCCAACGATTTTCATTTGCTTGCCCCGTTTTTTTTTTCTATGGACCAAAGAAATTGAATAGGTCGAAGATCAAAGAAAAAAGTGACATGTCAAACCTCAGGGTCTTGTGGCGACAAACGTAATCGGGATACCAAAAATTGTAGGATAGTTTTTTTTCCCGTAGATACGTTAGCTACAGAATGCACAGCTTTTTATCAATTTTCGTGAAGTACGCAATGACTTATTTCGATGTTTTTAACATCGTCCATTGTGGACATACTAATCAGTGTTTATTTGATAATTAAAAGAGATAAAACTCCGATCATAATGCGAACATCATCTTTGGATCATGACGAACACACACATATATAGTATATTGGTGTGGTACAGAAAACACTTTTGGAGATATAAGTGACTAAAGTCGCCAATAATTTTGGTGTATATCGTGTCGATAATCCATTTTTCTTTTTGGGGGGGGGGGGAATGAAAAATTGTTTAGAAAATGAAAAGTTCGTTTTCTAAAGAAGTACTTGTCCAATCACTCTGATATATTGCATACAGGGTCTCCATGATGTATTTAGTTTTCATTTTGGCAACCAAGTGGCGCAACTTTTTTTACTACTTTTTAATGAAGTTTTGTGCATTAAGGCTATTTTCGACTTCTTGTCCAAAAATATGTTCTGAATTCTTTGAGATTTTGTCAGAGCGTTATTTAGCTCAAGTACATGTAGATTATAGAAAATAGTGAGGACACATTAACTTTTAATGAACCTGAGGCATGTCAAAGTTTGGGTACTCGTCAATGAGCATTGTTACAGTCAACTCTGGAAAGATTGTGTCCTGCTCTTGCTATGTGGCGTTACGTTTTCCAGCCTGCTTACATCAGATGAAGGAAGTTACCTGCATACTGTATTACAGTGAAACCTCTCAACAGTGTTGGGCGGGTGATACTCTCCACCCATCCCGAGTACCTACATGTATGTCCATTGTGCCTTGACAATTGTGTACATGATGTACTCGTGCATGTTGTGAGCTTTCCAACTTTACAGGTTTCCTTGCCGTGTCAGTGGCTCAGCTGCTGTATAGAAGCAGGGTCCACTACATCAGAGGTCAAATGCCTCAACTGACCTTTACCCATAGAGGGCTGGGTGGTAATGGTGTCGCCACGTCTGACATTATTACTCCTGGGCTTCCGAAACTTTTATGGCAGATGGATCTTACCTGGCAGATGAGCCTTTTTGTACCTATATATGTATCAGATCCCGTTCATAAGCTATTTAGCAATGTTTGTTTCAAGTTCCATACGATACAGTGGTATATGTTCTAAAGACACCTCTGATGAAAGACCACATTGCTTTTTACGACCACCATTTCAAAACAATGGACTCTTATTTCATTCTGATTTATCAGTAATTGAAGAGACCACATACAATATGTGACCACATTTTTCTGGCCACAGGGAGGATATTATATAGCAACTACTACTCTATTATGTAGGCTACTTTGAAACTATTCTACCTGGAACTTCTGAAATTTATTTATTTGTTCTTTCGTTCATTTGTTTGTTTGTTTATTTATTCATAAATTAAATCTCAATTTTATTTTCACGTTACCTTACAATACCTTTTACTTTGAATTTACCTTTACTTTATACTACAATGCTTCAAGTGTCAAGTGTTGAGAAAAATATGTAGCACTTGATCCTACTGTATATTTCTGTACACATTTTAAACCTTTTCTGAAAGGCAGAAGCAATATAATATTGCAAGCATAAACAATTTTCCCTCCAAAAGGCAGTCAGCAAAGGACAGGGCCATCATGGTCTTCCTGTTTCCCATGCCAATTGGCTGTGTACCGCGTAACTTATTAAAATCATGATCCATTCCAAGTGTGCTGGTGCGGAAAATGTTATCCTTGTGGCTGCCCAGTTCATAGGCCGCCGCCTGTTCAACACAAAGCCACCCCATCACGTACGCCGCACAAACGATGGAAAATACTGATGGAATCTTATTTTCGGATGACCTTACCATGATTTGCCAGATATTTGCCCGCAAGATTTGTTCCCATGAGATGTGCAGGCAAAAACAATCAATGCAGTGCCCACGACAACAAGCCCATCGCTGAAAATAACGGCAATCTTGTTATTTATTTTGCGTTCTTGCTTTCAGGAAAGTGTTGCATTTTGAATACATGCACGTGTACAATTTTCCACTTGCAAAATGTTTTCAATATCTTTCGTACATGCATCTTATTTAATTTCAGTTTCGTGTATCATACAGTTGACGTCGAGGTGGAGATATTGTTCTTGTTGCTTTTTCTTCCGTGTCATATTAATGTTGTCTCTTTCCACCTTGCCTCGTGGTAATTTGACCTTTACTTTTTCTGTCTCACCTGACTGTTGCATACCGTCCAATGGGGCGTGATTTCTAATGGGCCAATGAAAATGTAGTTATAGCACAGAGCGACCACCCACTTGAAGAAGTAGTAGTAGTAGTAGTAGTAGTAGTAGTAGTAGTAGTAGTAGTAGTAGTAGTAGTAGTAGTAATAATAATAATAATAATAATAATAATAATAATAATAATAATAATAATGTGGCTCTCCGCTTGTCAGTCGCGGTCCTGTGTCAGTGTGTGACACAGGTGGCTTAGAAAAAAAAGGAAAAAAGTAGATAAGGCTGGGGAAACCATGGTAATCCTTACCAGCTTGTGCTGCCATGTTTTCCAGGACCAGAGCCGAGCCAGAGGGTCCACCACCACAGCTGTGCTGGGCCCCTGGTCCTGGGTATATCTCCCTACACTCATCGCTTGTACTAAAAAAAAAAACATCCATCACACACCCTATCCCCGCCTCTAAGGCTCAGGCTTTTCCCATGCGAGCACCCACTGGAGCCCTTATAAGGGCTACCCCCATTCCCTTCCCTCCCTGTACTCTGGAATTCTTATTAAACCTGTTGCCTTCTAACTCTATTATTTCATTCCTTTTTGTCCCAGCATCCTACTAGTCCTTACACTTTTATTACATTTTCTGCCTCCCAGAAAGCCACCTTTCAAACCTAAAACCCATGCTACACGTTAGTCTTCCTCCAAAGACAGAACCTCTTCTAAACCCTTGTAATTGTAATCTTCCTTGTGCCACTTTCTGAAAAACAAATCTTCCCTTATCTCTCTATATGCATCGCACCACAACAGCCAATGATCCACTGTCTCATCTGCCTCTTGTCTACACATCTTACACTGTCCATTACTACCTGTTGTCCACTTCTGTTTTCTCTTTTCTAGATTGATTTCTCCTGCCCTACTTTGAAAAAGACGTTTGGATCCCTTGCCTCCATCCCACCACACACTTTTCTTTGGCTTTTCTAATGCCTTGTATGGTTTCCATGTACTTTTTTCCCTGACTCCTTTTTTCCAGTCCTCTTTCCAACCCTCTGTAACAGTCTTACCTATATATACTTTTCAATCATTTACCTCATCATATCCTTTTAATTCATATCTCTCTGCTAACTTATCTATGTCTTTGACCCATTTTTTTTCCTTGACTACCTCATTGTAAACTTTCCTGCAGAATGTGTCTTCACTTACTGCTTGTAGATATCCTCTGGTATAATATCTTAGCTTTGGCAATCCTATCTGTGATTTTATTCCATCCTAACTCTCTTAGGACTGCTTCCGTTGCTGTACATGGTGGTGCTTCCAGTATCCAGTACAACGTCATCTATAAAAAAAAAAGACCTGGAATTTTTAGATTACCTACCCTTATACCCTTATCACACTCCATCAACTAATCCCCATCAGTCCTTTAGCTCCATTTCCTATTAATACAATTCTGTTTGGTAGCGACTCTTGCAGCCTCGACGACAATACTTTTATTTCTTTTTATTTGTTCAAAACTTCATAGAAAAAAGTAAACGCTTTCAGTGTGAAACTGTAACCTGACAAATTTTCTTAAGTATTGCTGACAGTTTCGTATGGACAACCTACATTGGTACCCCCAGGGAGGCGACACGTGCAGCCTCCTTGGTACTTCTGATAAATTCATGAGCCCTTCTATCTGTGCTTGTACTTGTGGCGTCTGTTCTTTCGTATGTTCTTCCATCTCATCGCCCATCGAGTCTCCTTGGACTCGGTGGTTGGCGGCACATTGGAGTTGTATTGATAAGTTTGTCCCGTGCTTCCGTCCTTTCTCTGCAAGAAGGATTAATATAGGGCTTGGCCCTTCTTCCCAATTGCTTTTTAAAAAAATATGATACGTTTAAACCAACTGATCCCCCAACCCCTTAACATGCAGAGCGAACAAAATTGGGGACAGCACACATCCCTGCTTTAGGCCTATATCCAGACGTGTATTCTCTACTTCTACCTTTCCTAATGAAACTGTACAGTCTACATCTTTATAGAGCGCTTTCAGAATTTCTAGAAAATTTCCACCAAATCCTAGTCCACTTAGTTCTTCCCCAGGAGCGTCCTCCATCAATCCATGCCCTGTCATATGCTTTCTGAGAAACCATGAAGACTTTATGCCGCTTTTGTCTTGCCAGTTCTAACACCTGCGTCAATGTGAAGATGTGGTCACCTACCCTTCTACCTGGTCTGAATCCATTTTGAATTTTCCCCAGAAGACCAAGCCTTTCAACTATTCTACTTAGTCTCCGGTACATTATCCTACTGAATATTTTGCCCACATTTGATGAAATCGCAATGCCCCTACACTGGTGCAATTGGCCTCCTGGGCCCTTCTTTGGAATATATGAAATCCCAAGTCTATTCCCTTCCTTCGGTACTTGTCTTTTCTCAAGGACCCTATTGAAAAGCAACTGTACACTTAGTCTAGAAAAGATGATTTGCTGCATAGCAAATCAGTGTGTGTGTCTTCAAAGCATATTGGTATGGCAATGTACAACTACTCCATAACACAGGAGTAGAAGTTGGAATGGCATCTCTATCTATTAAAGCTTTAAAGTCATTCAAGATTTAGAATTTCTAATGGTGCTATTTAGCATATTTTAAATTGCTACAACTTTTTTTTAATTCATTGGGCGCGCAATGGTCAACATCCCCTTAGTAGAAGTTGAAATGACATATCTATCTATAATAGTTTTGAAGATATTCAAGTTTTAAAATTTCAAATGCTGCTAATTAGCATAATTTAAATTGCTACAACATTTGTTTTAAATTCATAAGATGCGCACTGGTCACTAACCCCCTAGTAGAAGATGGAATGACATCTCTCAATGTTATACTTTTGAAGATATTCAAGATTTAAAATTTCAAATGCTGCTAATTTGCATAATTTTAAACATCTTCATTCCTCTGTATAAAACGTATGGAGGTACAATCATGCCACGTTTGGAGTTTCTGTGTATGATAGTGTCCGAGGAAGAAAGAAAGAAAGAAAGAAAGAAAGAAAGAAAGAAAGAAAGAAAGAAAGAAAGAAAGAAAGAAAGAAAGAAAGAAAGAAAGAAAGAAAGAAAGAAAGAAAGAAAGAAAGAAAGAAAGAAAGAAAGAAAGAAAGAAAGAAAGAAAGAAAGAAAGAAAGAAAGAAAGAAAGAAAGAAAAAGACTTTAATTATCAGGAATTTCTGTCAATTTTTTCATAGTAAAACCGTCGGAGTCCGTCACTACGCTTGTAATGCATTTTTTGCTGTGCACACAGATTCGTGTGGCATGCTTGTGTCGCGTTATTGTAAATTTACATAACTGCAGAAAAGACAATTCATTTCATAGAACTCTTTTCATTGGTCAGGTTTGCTGTCAATCATTGCGTTATAAGTAGGTAAGGAGTCATTTAGAAGCTCCTCGTGATATTATTACTTGTAGACGCCACGCTTCGGTCATAATGTCACGGGAACTTCTAAATGACTTCTTACCTTTGCTGGAAGACAGGCAAGAACCAGCTGGGAAACTCAGTCTCGTTAAGTGTCAATACAGCGAGCGATATATGGTGAAAAGAGACAACATTGAAGCGTTATGCAAAAGGAACAAGGAAGTGTATGGCATTGACTGTATGAAGCAGTAAAATGAAAAATAAAAGGCATGACAGATTGAAAACTGGTTGCAGTTACAAGATTGTGACACACGTATTGATCACCAAACACTTACAAGAATAAAATAGAAACATCAAATAAATAACCATATCTACTTTTACTTGCCTTGCATTGGGGTGGGGGTGGGGGATGCTCATTTGTTCTTCTTTCATGGCACTTATTATGTATTTGTTTGAACACAGACACTTTGTTTTTCCAAATATTTAAGTCTGTGTGTGAACAGGCTTCTTGTTTTCCGCTAAATACTTTATTCTTTCTTTCTTTCTTTCTTCGTTGTTTTTTCCTGAAATACTACATTTTTTCTTTCTTTCCTAATTGATTGATTGATTGATTTTATTTATTTATTTCCTTGTGTATTTTGTGGTCACTTTTTCTCGGACACTATTGTCACGAAAAGTACCAAACTTGGCATGGAGATAGACCTAGTAGTGAAGTCGTGCGTATTGTCTGGAGCAGTCCTGGTGTTAAAAATTTGCAAATTAGGGGCAGTTAAAATTTAATAAGTCACATATCTTCCAACGACCTATTATTGCCTCCATAGCGGACCCAAGCTGCGTATTTTGTGTACTCCGCTGTAGTCTGGGTAATATAGAAAAAAATCTTGCACATCATAGTACAGCTTAGCCATTTGGCACATTTGTAAGTGAAGGCATTTTCTTGAATTTTAATGCAGGTAACAAGCCGTAACCTGCAACAAACATGGTTAAATTGAGACGTTTCTATGGAAACCTTCAAAATTATGATAAAATTAAAAATCACTCATAAACCTTATAATCTTGGGGTAAATTTAAAGGCCTGGAAATGTTTTGCACTTGTAAGATATAATCAATTGCGTAATGTACTAATGTAAGAAATCGTTGAATTTCCTTATTAACATATTCATTGATGTTCATAAAGTGCAGCTCAGGCCATTCCAATTCTAAGTGCAATTGGACAAGTTTGTGTATCTTTGAAGAAACAGAAAGTAATAAAAGAAATACACCGTGTTCCATACATCAAACATAATCATTGACCGTATATTTGTTTAAACATAAAGAGGTGATAAATAAGAGAAAACATGTTTCCATGGAAACACGTATAATAACATATAAAATTATTCAAAAGAGTTCACTCACATTTGAAGCAATTAGTGCTTTGCAACTGACACAAATGTATTGTAAAATAAACTTAGTGTGAATATGAGATTGTAGCTAATCTGAATATGCAAATCACCCTATTTGCATGTCAATTGATTTTAGAAATAATACTATTTTGAAGGATAATTGTCCCAGAAATTGGTGCTGCTATTTGCACAACCACCTTCACATGTGCACAGTTCTGTACATTTCATCTTTTTTTAGCTCATTTATTTGCACAACCACCTTTACATGTGCATAGTTCTGTACAGTTCAAGTTTTTTTGGCAATATTTGCATACTCCTCTGCACTGCACCGTGCACCCACAACGAATAAGCTCTCTGCATGCAGCAGATGCTTGAGGGAGAGTTGTCCACATAGGTGACCAATTGCCTGTTTCATCAGACATCCAAACCCAGTTTGCTGGATCTGACATATCTGGACATGGAACCAAAGCCAATCCCCAGAAATAACCTGCCTGCAAGATGGATCTTTGAGCATGTTTGTACAAAGAATCACTTTTGGGAGGTAAGTTCTGCATAACTCTTCCAGCAGTAAAGAGATCTCGTCTTGCCTCATCACAACCAGTCATGCTACAAGTTTTGCAGTACATTACTACTACAAAGCGCTCAATTTGTTTCATGCAATTGTCAGGAATACTGTCAGGCTTGTATGACAACGTGACAAACGTGTCTGTGATGGCAGGGTATGCAAGCCATGCCTCCCGTGCAGTCTTTTTACCTATGCCAGCAAAGCATCCTGTTATGGCATGGAATACATGCAAGGCTTTGCAACGTAAGGGGCCAAGACTATTGGCAATCTCATGGACTGGCATAAATTGGAAATGCTTGCCAGATCCAAATGCCACAAATAGGTGTTGAAGGTTGTCGATGTATGGGAAAAATGCTATAACCAATACAACAACATCTGTGTCAACAGTACGAACCATGATCTTCCGATTGCCCTGTTTGACACAATTGGCAATGTGCAGAATGATTCTACTACATGTATCTGCTTCCTCGTGGGAACATTGCACTATTGAAATATCTTTGGCTGTGGTAGGGGATGCTAGGACAGTTTCACCATGTGTGCAGATAAGCTGTTTATTTTCATGTGCACAGAAAGAGATTACATTTTTTGCCAGGAGTTCATTCAGTACAGTTTTGTTTTTGTCATCACAAAGAAACAGTGGCCAGTTGGACGGAATGGGAGAATTGTCTATAACCTTCCTGCGAACACCAAGGCCCCTTTTTGCTCGAGTCTCTGCCTTAAGACTGTGTTCTTTATAGACATCCCACACAATGTCAAGTCTTTGGCAACTTTTCAGTTGGTTCTCTACATGGGGGATGAATTTATCCTTGATGTAAATGTCAAATGTCTTACAACCTGTTGGTAATATCATATGGACTAATGCAGATCCATCATGGATTTTGGCATCCACAGATTGTGTTTCATTGCATTTTTCCTGGTAGTGGTCCATCAGACATTTTACAAGATCGGATTTTTTTACCCTGTCGAAGCTTTCCGTTTTGTGATAGGGACGGGGGCATGAAACATTTTCGTGTTTGAAATAATTTGCGATGTCACCATCCCTCCTTAATGTGGAAATATACATTTCAGCAAACATTTTTGCATCTGACTTCAGATTGTCAATGACATTTTTTCTTCCTGAAGGCGCTTTTGGCTGGGGACTACAAAATGTGGGAAGGTTGTTTCTAGAAATGGTATCTGTCATTGATTTGTTTCACTGGGTGGAAATTCGCTCAAACATAAATTCCAATAACTGAGATTTTCCCACTGTTCTGGCATCATGCAATGCTTTCATTACATTTTTATTCATAGCGGCCTTGGTATCAAGAGCAAAAAGGGTGCCAGACTCTTCTACAAATGGATTTCCCATTTCGCCTACTTGAGAAACCGAAGACTTGACATTGTGTTTGAAGTTAGATTGGAAAGTTGGACCCTGCTCATGATGACCGGTGCACGTTTTGGCATGTGCAGATTTGGAGACGATTTCAAATTCTTGAACTAATCGACTCAACTCTGGACCACCCACCATCCATCTACGTAACCAGTCTTCATTTCTCTGTATAAAAAGGTCCAGCTCCTTGTATGCAGGTTGGTACAATCATACCAAGTTTGGAGTTTCCATGTATAATAGAGTCCGAGAGAAGTGTCAGACAAATTCAGTGGTAAAGAAAGAAAGAGAGAGAGAGAGAGAGAGAGAGAGAGAGAGAGAGAGAGAGAGAGAGAGAGAGAAAGAGAGAGAGAGAGAGAGAGAGAGAAAGAAAGAAAGAAAGAAAGAAAGAAAGAAAGAAAGAAAGAAAGAAAGAAAGAAAGAAAGAAAGAAAGAAAGAAAGAAAGAAAGAAAGAAAGAAAGAAAGAAAGAAAGAAAGAAAGAAAGAAAGAAAGTGTGTTGACACACACACACTTTAATCATTTGGTAGTTTCGCTGCTTGGTTTAAACGTATTTTATTCCATGACAAATCAATTACACAGAGCGGCCAACAAGTGGCTTACAAAGCAGTCTGTCATGGAAGGCAATCGGGGAGGAGGGCTTGGCTCTATATTAACCCCTCTTGCTGAGAATAGACAAGGAGACAGGACAGACAAGACACCACACAGCCCGGCGCTTTCCACCACGACGTGATCCTGTCTTGACTGGAGCAGAGTATTGGACTGAGCTAATAAGTTTAAGGAAGGCACTACAGTTCGACAAGACAGACTGAAGGGCTGGCTGTATATAAATAAACCGCTGATCATCCACGTAGTGGGACTCCCCCCACACGGCGATGGACGGGGTCCCGTGGCAATGGTTGTAACTAAAAATCATACAAAATATAAAGTCGCTGTGGCACTTTACTTATGAACGCAATTCATGTTATGGCATCTCGCTGGAAACGTTCAGTTTTCACAATATATTCTTGAACTGAGAGAAAAATAATTCTGTTGTCCTCAAAGGGTCAAATTGGTGATCCAAATAAAAATGTTTCTAGACTAACTGGAGCAAAATCTGAAATGGATGTATGTAAGGTATCTCTTTGGATTGTATAGAATGGACAAATAAAAAATTGATGCCAAATGTCTCCTGCACCTTGCCCATAGGGATTATGCCAAGTGTCTCCTGCACCTTGCCCACAGGGATTCACGTAAACCAACGGCATGTAGGTGAGCATTCAACTGACTGCCGCCCATCCTGAGCCTCGCTTGAATCAATGAATGACAGCCGGGTATCTTTTTCCAACATAGTATAATTTAGTCTCTTTAATTGAGCGAGGGACTTTCAAATCTATGAGTTTGGCTGCTTGATCATGGTCAACTATATTGCCTTGTACATCCTTTAAATGTCCAATGGTGTCTTTGATCTTGTTGTTACATCTTGCAAATATAGGCCTCAGTAGGCCTATAAAAGGATTCTGGGTCCTGTTTACAGTTCTTAGCTAGTTTTTTTGTCCACATTCTCTCTGTTTGCCTTATAACCTCGGTGGCTTTTATGGATTATTGCTTGTGTGTCTTTAAATCGCTATAACCTCAGTACTCTCATATTTTTTCCATAATTTACATTTCTTTCGTAGGTCTCTCATAACATTTCTGTTTGTATACAGTGGCTTGGTTGCTTTACATCGCAGATTTTTGGGGGAATACAATCATCCAGATCTATTAGGCTTATATCTCGCAAGACTTGTCAGAATGTAGGCCAAATTTCTTGCTGGCTAGCCTGTAATAAAAGTACATGTAGGCCTATCTCAATCTATTCTTTCCAACTTCGATTTCAATATTCAAAATTCGCTCTCCGATAGTTTGGTAGCCATTCAAAACTTTCATTTACTTTAGCACTTGAGCTGGCATAGCACTCAAGAATTACATGATCACTGATTGCCGAATGGTCGTAAGTTGTTACACTATTTATTATTCCTAGTTCAGATGATAGGATCAGGTCAATTATGTTAGTACTCCTGGTTATAGTGTACCGACATGTGTTAAAAATTTATCCATGACATAATCCAAAAAGGTCTGGTCATGTCCTGTAGCATGCATGTTTTGCCGATCAGTAGTAGGCCTATGCCTGCTGGGAAAACATGGTAGCCATTCAAAACTTTCATTTACTTTAGCACTTGAGCTGGCATAGCACTCAAGAATTACATGATCACTGATTGCCGAATGGTCGTAAGTTGTTACACTATTTATTATTCCTAGTTCAGATGATAGGATCAGGTCAATTATGTTAGTACTCCTGGTTATAGTGTACCGACATGTGTTAAAAATTTATCCATGACATAATCCAAAAAGGTCTGGTCATGTCCTGTAGCATGCATGTTTTGCCGATCAGTAGTAGGCCTATGCCTGCTGGGAAAACTAAAATCTCCAAGCAGCAATAATATAAAATTTTGTCTTAGGGTTTCTTCTAGTGCATGAAAAATTCTTCGGTTATTTATGTATCATCACTGTTTGGAGGTCTAAACAAGACTCCACTGAGGCTCGTTCTGCGATCATTTTTATGCAACTCCACCCATACTGAATTTGGTTAATAAATTAAAAGATTATAATTCAGTTTAGTTTGACACCAGTGTCTCTCTAATGTAAAGTAGTACTATAGTACCTGCCTCAACTCCTCCGCGCCCATCACACTTGTAATTGTATCTAGTCTATTTTGCCTATGCAGTAGTTTCGGTAGTTGGATTGGACCATGATTCAGTAGTAGGTATGCCATATCGGGGTCTCTCGCGAATACAATATTCTTTAGTTCTTCCGTTTCTTTCTTGATACTCCTAGCAAAATTTTCAGCAAAATTTTCAGACCACTAATTTCTAAATCGTCTTCAGTGTGATGATCACTAGATGAGTTTGACGCCTCAATTAAGCTCTCACTTCCTCCGTTTGGGGGGGGGGGGGGAATAAGAGTACCATCTGTTTCATCTGAAATATTCAGTTCAGAGTTAATTGAAATAGCAGACACATTTGAAATTTCCCAGGAATCATGATTTGCTTCCAAGAGTCTTGGGAGTGCATCTTCATTAGGCCTATCTTGGTTAGTAGCTATGTCCGTATGTTTGAATTCGCAACTTGGTGAAGAAAAAACATTGACATGAACACTTATGCAGACTGGTTAATAACTGCTTTAGGTGAGGCCGCATTTTGCTGACCATACCCGTTTTGTACATAATAATTAGTAGATATTTCTTCACTGAACATCGCATTTTTATTTTACCAGCCTGCGGTAAAGGTGGCCTGAGTGTGGACCCTCCCATTGCTTGTGTTTGATTTTTATAGCCTAATGATCTTGCCCGTGTATAATCAGGCTATTTTCGCCCTTTTC
The DNA here is from genome assembly GCA_964020975.1 of Hermodice carunculata. Taxonomy (NCBI): domain Eukaryota; kingdom Metazoa; phylum Annelida; class Polychaeta; order Eunicida; family Amphinomidae; genus Hermodice; species Hermodice carunculata. The sequence continues at coordinate 212,461 of CAXHWN010002136.1, read as the reverse complement.
ACGCCTATCTTTCACTTAAGTTTCAGCTTGCTTCACAACACCTTTTCAGCTTCACGCTGCTTATGTGTCAGGTCAGGCGTGATGTATATTTTTTGAGTTGGGAGCCAGCATTTTGCAAGTTTCTTGCATTTTAAAGAATGTCATACTAAGTTTGCCTCTGTTTCAGAACCACTAGTTGGCACTACTGCACTAGGCTTGGCCGGGGTTTGTCGCCCTGGCCCCTAGACCTCCCTATATTCATGCAGTTTCTCCCGGCCCTGGCACTCCCCACAAAAGTGGTAGCACATGATAGTTCCATATATTAAAATGCACCACTGCACTAGGCTTGGCCGGGGTTTGTCGCCCTGGCCCCTAGACCTCCCTATATTCATGCAGTTTCTCCCGGCCCTGGCACTCCGCACAAAAGTGGTAGCACATGATAGTTTCATATATTAAAATGCACCCCCTTTTCAAGGATTTTTCCCTGAATTTTACCGCCCTATTTTGATAAAAACAAGATTTTTGCCCTGGAAAAGTACCCCTATTTTTGAAAACAAGGAGATTTTGACCCTCAAAAAGTAACCCTATTTTTCAGTTTCAAGGATACAAATGTAGTGGTCCATGCTTTAAAATCTGCATTATGCAGCATATAAGTGTTGTTACATTCACATCTGGATTAAACTTAATTGTAATGAGTAAAACCATTTTCATTTTCTCCATGCTTTTGAATGATTTGGGTTTAAACTTGGAACTGACATTATTGATGTTAACTGACATTTAAACCATGGCCTGTATTTTCCCAAAATTCCAATGACACAGATCATATCATCAATTTAAAATTTCGCGGATCTTGACCAATGAAAAACACCCCTAATTTCCGATTTCGCGGACCGCGTCGAGGCTCAAAATATACCGCTTTTTCTGCGAAATTTGGAACGATCAAGCGTACATGTTTGGTCCTAAGTGCGGGGGCCGGGCAGTTTCTGCATCTCCACATTTTGAACACCGTTCAGATATCTTGAAGGGCCACTTGATCTTCCACATTTTCCTTGACATTATTTACGATAAGGTTGCTTTTTTCTCTTTTTCTTTTTCCATTACTTCAATAATCAAGTCTTCATCTAAAAAGGTGGGTAGAAAGTATACACACCACCATTTGTGCCATGGAGTGATTAATATAGGCTTGGCCTGTTGCGCAATCCATGTAAAAGATATGGGTCTACACTAAGTCTTCATCTACTCTGAGATCAACTGAACCACTGTCCAGTTGTACTTGTTTGCATGGATTTAACCTGATCTTTAATAGAGTGGAGTTCCTGTTCCATCTGATTCTGGTTAGGTTTCATTCTTTGATAACGTCCATTGCATTTTCGTCGCACTGTAGGCCTATGCAAAGATGGTCAGTGGAACTTTTTATGCTTATTCAGAAAGTTATAGGCTTATTCAGTTTTAGACACATAAGCACATGAAAAACGACACTCATTTTTTAAACTTGAACGAGTATTCTTGTAATGTAGTTTATTATTATTATTATTATTATTATTATTATTATTATTATTATTATTATTATTATTATCATCATCATCATGGGTCAGTGTAACATACTAACATGCATGAAATAGTGTAGAACAAAACTCTGCTCTCATTATAAAGCATTTCATCACTCCAAGGTATCGCCACATTGTGCACGCACTTAAGTTCTGTTGTGTGTTGATTCAAATGAATCATTGAATGCTCGGCATGTCAGGGATACGCGCTGCGCGGAGTAATATCAACCAGGGTCGCACTGATATTCAGTGACGTAACCACGAGTGACAAAAGTCCTAATACAAGTTACTAGGATTTACGTGCACTGTGCATATCAATATCATGCAACAAGTTAAACTTGCTACACATTTCCTCGTATTTGCTATAACTACATGCTCCTGGATATATGATGTTCTTTATGTGCCTTTGGAAGCACACAGAGTGACATTTCCGGGCCAACGGATATGTATACGCTGGCAGATGGAAGTACTTAACTGTGTGGAACTGGGTAAGTTAGCTGTGTATCCATGCACCACATGTGGGCGCCGAGCATGTGTGCTATAACAGACCAGTCACCAGACAGTCGGGGGGATATTGTCCTGATTTCCGTCACCCAGAAGAAAGTGCGGGATTCATTTGTGGATCTATTGACATGTTTGCATACACATGCATGATTATGGTACACTGTCCGAACATTGTATAACTAAGACTAAGTGGATTGGAATGAATGAAATTTTGCATAAAATGAATAAAACATTTTGTTCAGCAAGCAATTTTCTGTCACCTATATGCAGACCAGTAGGCCTATATATATATATATATATATATATATATATATATATATATATATATATATATATATATATATATATATATATATATATGCCAGCATTAATACCATTATTGTGTTTTTTGTATCATTTTTATCTTAAGACTGTATCTTGTACTATCACCAAACTTTCTTGTTCTTGCTTGCTACCGTCACAAGTTGTATGAGAGATTCAACCAGGAGAACGAACACTTGCATGTGCATACATACGTGTAGCCTGTGGTAACAAGTTCGTGATCATTTGTCAATATTATAATGTGTTTTTTTTTATATATAGTATAGTCAATATTCAATGCATTTATGTATATGCCCAGGCTCATCCTTAGGAATAGGAGCCGCTGAGTTCTGAATCATTAATTAATTAAGCCTGGCTGGGGCTTGAATTATTGTCATGTGCATGGAACTAGCTGCCAAATAAGCATATCAATGCAAGAAAGGCTATACTATATTTCCATAAAGGACAAAGAATCATTTACAGAATATGATAGATAAAATAAATCATACGTCACACTTCAGTCGATGAAGAGTACACTTGACTGAATTATGAGTTAATTGTGCCTGCTGGCCTTGTTTCGTATTGTTGGTGGCATAAGAAATATGTTGTCACGTTTCTATGCAATTCACAAAGCTGCGAAAACCAAGGGTTCCAGAGCAGGTTGTTCATCTTGTTTTGGGGAATATGTTAAAAACATAAAATAAATAAATAAATAAATAAATAAATAAATAAATATATAAATAAATAGTTGTTCATCTTGTTTTGGGGAATATGTTAAAAACATAAAATAAATAAATAAATAAAAAAAATAAAAATAAAAAACTTTAAGGGTCCATCTTTGTCTGTCTTAGGATAGTCTTTTATTTTTATTTATTTTTTTATTTATTTTTTTTTTTTTTTGTAACAGTTGCAAGGTGAAAATGACGATTATGCATTTTCTGTGGTTGGGTTTGCTTTACAACTTTGATTTGTGTAAAACTTTACGTTAAGTTAGAACATGGAGGTATTAATTCTCGTTAATTAATACCTCCGTGGTTATAAAGAGAAAGATAGACAAACAGGAGAGCTATACACAAAAGAAAGACTTGGGGAAACAAAATATCAATACACACACACGCGCGCGCACACAGGCCCTGGTGTAAGCGATGTGACCCCCCTTGTAATATGTACTAAGTTGTGTCGGGCCGATGCACAGTCATGGAACACTTGTACTTTGCCCCGTTTCAGTTGAGTAGGTCAAGCTGTCGAGTTAACGTCTGCTGTTGAACTGGGTCCCCAACAGGTGTCGGGCTGACCAGTTGCGTAGGCAAACATGGATTTCAGACAACTTTTAGTGCATTTGGTGCTGTTTGTGATCTGGACGTTTGCATTAACTTATAATCAGCTGTTTATGAGAAATGACAAGAGAATACTGAATTATTTCACGTTTGCTGGGAGGTGGAAATTCATGACATGGTGGGATGCGGTAAGGAACCCAACGTATTTCACGGGCGGTTTATCTTTCTTGGTCGCTGACAGCGACAGAAGCGGTGTGCCTGGACTAGTGCTTCCCGGGTGCGGGTGATCAATGTTGTCCTGAAAAAACATTTAGCTTGGAGCTGCACCTCAGCATGTTGAGCCGTGACCCATGAGCGTAATAGATGTACGAGTTACGGAGACTTCATTTTGATATGTGCATTGTCTCATGTCATGATGAATGAACATTGCCCCGTCACTTGCCTGTTGGCTGAAAAGTTGGGGCTGTTTCGCACGGTCCGTGGCCTGGCCGTATGCTTAGGTTCATAGTACAACCACCAGGGGTCGCAATCAGCTGGCTTGCTGCCGTAGGGTTTTCTGTGCATGTACACAGCACAGCACACACATTCACGTTAAAAATTCAAACTTCCAGAAAAAAAGGGGTTTTATCTTTTGTCCATGTACAATATCAATTGAGTTTAACTCTGTAGATCTATTCTTGGTCCTGCAACATATATTTTCAGGGCTTCATCAAAGTTTACTTGACAGCGAAGTTTTGCACAACAGGAATTCAAAACTACATGTACTAGTCTAGAGTCCATGCCACCTTTAACAGGCTAAAACCAAACCCTTGCCCCAGGATCACTGGAATATGAATAGTTTGCAAAAAGAAAAAGAAAAATCAGTACATGGTGCAAAAATAATTACAAGGACCACTTTATCATTGGTGTTTAATCTCTGTTAATTGGCTTAATACAACCCATCAGCAGTTGAGCATATATTTCATACCAGCAGGGAGCCCAGACACTCGGATCAAAAATGTTTTTGATGTAGGGTGTCGTCCATTTTTGGTTAACTGATTTGTGATGGTTCAATGATATTTGGAGTTTGTTTATTTTTACGTACTTGTCGTTGTTCAATGATTTTTCTAGTTTTTTTTTTTTTTTTGCAAAATCTTTAAAAAGCATTTCTCTCTGAAAGTGCCATGCCGCTTGCTTAGCAATTGCATAGGGGAATCGCCGGCCTTGATTTGTTCACAAGGTGGCACTGGAATTTTTTAGCTCAGCTGACTTGTAAGTCACCTGAGCTTATAGGATGGTTGGCCCTCTGTCCCCTGTCCTTCTGTTGTCTGTCCATCCACAATTCGCATTTTTTATTTCTCCAAACCTCTCCAAAAACATCAGTCCCACTTCAAACGTGGTGGGGATGTACCTTGGGTGGATGTCTACCAAGTCGGTTCAAATAGTCACACTTCAGTGATATTTTGATCTTTCATGATTTTTTTTTTTGTTTTTTGTTCTTTTTTGGTCAAATCAAAAATATCTCAGAAAACCACACACCCAATTGCTTGACACACTCCTAGGGACTTATAGTTCTTATTTTTACACGTCAAAAATATTTATTAACTCTTTCAGTGCCAATCATGTCTAAAGTTGATCTACTAAAGTCAAACTAGCATTTTTTACTTCTCCAAACCTCTCCAAAAACATCAGTCCCACTTCAAACGTGGTGGGGATGTACCTTGGGTGGATGTCTGCCAAGTCGGTTCAAATAGTCACACTTCAGTGATATTTTGATATTTCATGATTTTTTTTGTTGTTGTTCTTTTTTGGTCAAATCAAAAATATCTCAGAAAACCACACACCCAATTGCTTGACACACTCCTAGGGACTTCTAGTTCTTATTGTTCACCAGGTGGCGCTGCAATTAAAAATAATTGTGTGTCTTTACTATTTTCGACTTCTTTTCCAGAACTGTCACTCCGATTATGCTGAAACTTGGTGGATATGTTCCTTGTGGAAGGGTCAAACAAAGTTGTTCCTTACCTGGCACTGCTGTGGACTCCTGATTTTTAACGATTTTGTCAATTCGGGTATTAATCAGTAAATTTATGCACCTTTCTTATTGATTACTATGCAAGTCAATGGGCAATCTAATGCTAGTTCACGTTTTCCACTTCTCCGAAACCCTCAGCCAGATTGACTTCAAATTTGGTGGCAGTGTACCTAGGGTGAATCTCTACCAGGTTTGTTCAAATGGTCAGGCTCTGTTGATTTTTTTATATTTTATGATTTTTTTTTGGAGGGGGGGGGGGGCAAATTTTACCTCTGTAAGTGCCAAATTTTGGACTGAGTCAACAGCTTTTCTTGGCACACATTAGGCGCAAAATTTGCATTTTTTCTGGAACCAGAGGCATACTTGTCTGGGAAGCATTCCCTATACCTCCAGCATCTAGACACAAACATGAGAACATGAAAAAAAACCCCAGAGTCTGCTTCGCAGCCAAGAGGCATGCTAGTACTTGAACGAAAGGTCTTTTTACAAGGAATATGGATCTAAGATCCTAATGATTATTCAGACTAGTTTGACTTTAGTAGATCAACTTTAGACATGATTGGCACTGAAAGAGTTAATAAATATTTTTGAAAACAGCTCACCAAATTGCTTTGATATCCCACAGGGATACTGCTAGAGACCCATAGTTCTGAATTTGTACAGCAGGTGGCGCTGCAATTTTATTCAATTTTTTTAATGATTTTTTTTCTGTGTTATCGCTATTTGACTACTCCAGAACCATCACTCAGATTAAGCTGAAACTTGGCAGATATGTTCCTTGTGGAAGGGTCAAACAGAGATGTTCGCTAGATGGCACTGCTGTGGATTTCTGATTTTTAATAATTTTTTCAATTCCAGTTATCGGTAAATGCACCTTTAAGATTGGTTACTAGTCAGTGGGCATTCTGATGCTTATTCACATTTTCGACAACTATGCCAAAACGGTCATCTGGATAGACTTCAAATGTGGTGGCAACGCTCCTTACTTGAATCTCGACCATATTTGTTCAAATAGTCATGCTTCAGTGATTTATTTATTCTTTTTAGGAATTTTTTGCTTTTTTTTTTTTTTTGACAAATCTTAAAAAATCTTGTTTTCCAAAACCGCACACCCTATCGCTTTGATATCACACAGGGATATTCCTAGAGACTCCTAGTTCTTGATTTGTTTACCAGGTGGCACTGCAATTTTATTCTATTCCTACTATTTTTTTGTGTGTGTTTTTGCTTTTTTCAACTTCCTCTCCAGAACAGTCCCTCGGATTAAAGGTAATTGGAAGTGAGCAGAAAAAATGGGCCACTTATTACTTCCTGGGTGGGCTCATTGGCTGTGATGTCATTCTAGAATTGTCATGTGATACTTCGCGTTTCTTTCATCTCTGTTTGTGGGCCGGGCATGCAGGCCAGGGTGACATTGGTTGATGTGTTACCCACTTCTGGAGCTGACAGGAGATTGTGAATACTGGTCTGCCCCATACATATAATTAACATGCCCTGATGGTAGCAGCACTTCTCATTCCCTTTAAGTTGACACTTGGTGGATATGTTCCTTATGAAAGGGTCAAATAAAGTTGTTCACTAGGTGTCACTGCTGTAGATTTTATTCTTCTATAACGGAAGAAGTACTTGAACTCGGACCTTGATGTTGCACATGTTAGTGTTATTCTTCCATATATGGGTCAGACTTGCTCAGTACATGGGTGAACTTAATCCTATCCCAAGCTCACAGATCCACAAGTGTGATGAATCTGTGGTCAGCTGAGCATGGGCTGTAGACACAGCGTTTTTGTTATATGAATTTTTGTACTTTAAAGCTATTTTTGGCTTCATCTCGGAAAAGGTCACTCAGATTGTGTTGCAACTTGGTAGGAATGCAGCTTGTGGAAGGGGCAAACGAAGTTGTTCACTCGGTGATGATAGTATGGATTGCTGATTTTTAACAATTTTAAAGGTCCTATTGGTTGACCAAGTTGAAATTTGAAACATGGGTGACTCATAGGTTGTTCTCACTATATGGTGCCCGTTAAAAAAACTTGTAAGTGAAAATTATACTTTTATTCAAATTCTTATTTTAAAATGTCGCTGCCCCTTTAATCGTCGCTTTCCGTTCATTTCCGACACCCACAAGGCATGAAAGGCTAGTGATGTCACAAACGCAACACGGCTTGCTGACAGGGAAGACTCCGACCATGCTTGCGAGCTATGGCTGTGAAGTATCACTTGGTTTAAAGGTCCTCTTGATTGTTTGGGTACCACAAATTAGAAAGTTGATGTTTAGGGCGGTTAGAAATGATATTGGAAAACCAAAATGTTGAATTTCATTTTTGAATAGTGTTTTTTTAGCTCCAAAAGTGTGCCACATTTGCGACAGGAAAGCGCACAGATTTTCTCTGATCATGGCCCGATGTGGGAAAGAGTTTGTGATGTCACAAACGCAACCTGCTGGCTACACTGAATGTGTGATAAGCCAGAGTGCCTTCAGTTTGCCAAGAGTTTTAATGGCAGATAAAACAGAGCAAAGTGATTCCGGAGAGTATGAATTTGTTTTTTTTTTTAATGTACATGGTCTGATAACGATGAAGAATTAAGAAGAACAGCTGAAGCAGCAGGGGAAAAGATCATTCAGCCTTACAAGTTACACACATGAGGGTACACCCAGAACCCTACCGTCACCAGTACTGCAGGGAGTGCAGCCTTGGTACAGCCAGACGATTCCAACTTGCCATCTGAGCAATGATAATTCATTGCAAAAAGATATTTCCTATCAAAAGTTACTAGATTGCATTTAACGAGAACAAGCATGAATGCATAAATTGGAATTTGCGTCAGGTGGGTCAGGCACTGTAGTGTTTCAAATTCTAGCATTCACTGAAACGGCTATGGCCTAAGCCTATGGTATATAAAAGTCTAAACAAACAGTGAATTTTCCCTTCCCACATGTATGGTCTATGAATGATTAAATTTAAGTTTGCATATAGCTATCAATATCAGAAATCCTACCCAGCAGTAACCTCGCGACCCTTGGAGGGCAGTAATTTACGTTTCCGTATACATTGTCATTAGTACACATGTTTATGAAGATCCTTTATTTCAGATCGTATCCATTATGTAACAATGGTGCATATTTTCCTGTGACTGACTTATTTTCTGGTTCCATATGGATTACAAAGGTGCCATGAGATGGAATTTGGTACCCAGTTATTGGGAACTGGCTGTGGACTGTCACAAACAGTGGCACATGATTGAAAAAGATGAAAGACCAGCTGCCCACTGCTCAGTGTGTTTAGCTATCCAAGCAAGTGTTATCTGGTTATGGGATTAAACACCTCCCAATACACAGTACTTAGTAATTGGACATACACATTACAGTGGGCAAGTAACTGAACCAGTTGTAGTCTGTTCAACCCTAGACCTGGGTATGGAACAAGATGGGGCCTTGTTTGTCTATGATTTCCACCCATTTTTCCATCAATTGAATCAAAATGGTTAAGCACACTAAAGTTTTGTTACAATGTTACTTTGTAACAATTAACATCCCAGACTGGGGTTGTCACTATGACATTCAATTGATAATTGTGTGATACATTGTAACAGTCGTAGAATTACATGTACATGACCTATATTTTGCTGTTATGCAAGCTTTGAAACCAGAATCATACTGAAGATTAATTTATAAATACTGTTAAAAAATAATAAATCACTGTTCCTGGTTACCTCAGCTGACTTGTTAGTCAGCTGAGGTTTTTTGAGCGTCCGTCGTCCGTCCGTCCGTCGTCCACAATTCACATTTTCGACTTCTCCAAAACCGTCAGTCAGATTCACTTTAAACTTGGTGGAGATGTGCCTTGGGTGGGTCTCTACCAAGTTTGTTCAATTGGTCATGGTCCAGTGATTTTTGGATTTTTAATGATTTTTTTTGTTCTTTTTTGGGTAAATCTTAAAAAATCTTCTTCTCCGAAACCGCTTACCCAATTGCTTTGATATCACACAGGAACACTCCCTGGGACTCCTAGTTCTTAATTTGTTCACCAGGTGGTGCTGCAATTTTTTCCTAATTTTTACCTCAGCTGACTTGTCAGTCAGCTGAGGTTTTTTGAGGGTCTGTCGTCCGTCGTCCGTCCGTCGTCCACAATTCACATTTTCGACTTCTTCTCAAAAACCGTCAGCCAGATTTACTTCAAACTTGGTGGAGATGTGCCTTGGGTGGGTCTCTACCAAGTTTGTTCAAATGGTCACGGTCCAGTGATTTTTGGATTTTTAATGATTTTTTTTGGTTCTTTTTTGGGTAAATCTTAAAAAATCTTCTTCTCCAAAACCGCTCACCCAATTGCTTTGAAATCACACAGGAACACTGACTGGGATGCCTAGTTCTTAAAGTGTTCACCAGGTGGCGCTGCAATATTTTTCTAATTTTTTATGAATTTTTGTGTGGTATAGCTATTTTCGACCTCTTCACCAGAACTGTCACTCAGATTAAGCTGAAACATGGTGGATATGTTCCTTGTAGAAGGGTCAAAGAAAGTTGTTCACTATGTGGGAATGCTGCGGAATCCTGATTTTTAACAATTTTTTCAATTCTGGTACTTGTCGGTCAATGCAGCTTTCCTATTGACAGGGCTCGACAATTTTTTTAAAAATCACTTGTCCGCAGGGCAAGTAAATTTCAAAATCCACTTGCCCGCATACAAAATCCACTTGTCCTGATAAAACTTCTATAAACATCGTTTTTTTCAAACACAATGCCACGGCCTACACAAACCATTTACCCTACAATATATTTGCCGCGAATTGTCGCTTGCAAATTCGCACAAAAATGTCAAATTTTACGATTCAAGCTGCAACTGTTCGACAGTGAAACTGGCAAAACATAAAAAAATACAAATTAAAAAAGTAAGCTATTTGCATGGGTGACTAACGATGAAAAATACATTGTAATTTCTGGGACGATAGGAGTCCATATCCCGGTTAAACTTAAATAACGATTAAAATAGTTGAATTGGTTTCAGGATCCTTTCTCGCTGACTCTGATGCCGTGATGAGATGCATATCGTTTGCGTACCTACCATGAACGCTATCGGTACATCGTAGTAAATTTGCGTATACAGTATTGGCAAGTTCCTCGCAATAAACGGTGTTCTTAAATCAAATTCAAACGAAAATTTTAATATTTCAAATCAGAAATCGAGCGTGGGCACACCGTCAACATCTTTCATGCAACTGTACACAAACAGCTGCTTTGGCCATGTGGCCTGACGCACAACACATCACCCGATTGGTCAATTGAGTCACATGCAAAAATGAGCCAATTGCGGCTCGTGCTGCAGTGTTTTCATCATGGCTTCCGCCCAGTGAACATGTGTGAATATGCCGTAATTTACGGAGGGAACACACAAACGGGAAGCTTTTTTTTTTAATTGCAGCATGCGAAAATAAAGATTCCAGTGTTTATAGCAACAATTATTTGGAGTCACAGGCAAATACGCAAAGGTAGGGGGATAGAGAAAAATGTCGAATGCGTGACAGATCAGTCAGCATGATGCTCCGTTCACCGTAGATTACTCCACGCAGTCACTTGCGTGTGACTGGCAGATGTGTGTTTTGTTTGGCCGGGAAGTCAACTTGCGGCACCATTACATGATCTCTCCAACACTTTTAGAGCCCACCGATAAATTGTCTTTGATGCTAATTTGCTCAAGAATTCGCCATGCAAGTTTTAAATTTTTTTGATGTTCCTTTGTCATCGTTCGGGCAGATAAGACTGACGGTGAGGTGCTGTGACCTTGCCCCGATACGGGCGAAAGCCAATACGCCGCAATGCATGACTGCTGGTACCTTTGATCTCGTCGTCTCGTAATCATAATGAGCGGGCTGTTTATAAACCAATTATATACGTTCTATTGTTTTACTGTGCCTATCATCGCAATGTTATTACAAGGCAAGGTGTAGCGTCCCTTCAAGGTGTCGCGTGGGTTAGCTTGGCATTGCGAGTGAATGATCGCGAGAGCCGGGAACAAAAAATCCCCAAACTTTAATAAAATGTACATGTGGTAAAAGATTTTTTTCACTAGTCCGTAGGGCTAGTGCTTGAAAATTTCGACTAGTCCGAGCCCAACTTCAGGCCGCCCGGGGCTATCGGACATGCGAATTGCCGAGCCCTGATTGATAACTATGGAAGTCAATGGGCATTGTAATGCTAATTCACATTTTCGACTTCTTCTCCAAATCCGTCATCCAGATTTACTTCAAACTTGGTGGCAATGTACCTTGGGTGGGTGTCTACCAGGTTTGTTCCAATGGTCATGTTCCAATGAATTTTGATTTTTTTATGAATTTTTTTCCAAAAATCTCTACAAAAGTTTTAATAGGAAAGTTTAACATGGGAATTTCTTGTAATGGTCATGACTTTAATAATATTGACCAGATTTACTTCAAACTTGGTGGGGATGTGCCTTTGGTGGATCTCTACCAAGTGTGTTCAAGTGGTCACGCTGTATTGATTTTTGGATTTTTTATTAATTTTTTTGTTCTTTTTTGGGGGGAACCTTAAAAATTCTTCTCCTCTGAAACCGCTCACCCAATTGCTTTGATATCGTACATAGACACTCCCGGGGACACCTAGTTCCCAATTTGTTCACCAGGTGGCGCTGCAATTTTTTTAATGAATTTTTTGTATGGTTTTGCTATTTTTTCCCTTGTTCTCAGAACCATCCCTCAGATTAAGCCGAAATGTAATGGATATGTTGTTGTGGAAGCGTCAAACAGTTGTTTAGTAGGTGGCAGTGCTTTGGATTCCTGATTTTTAAGGATTTTCAATTCGGGTACTTATTATTCAATGCAGCTTTCGTATTGATTACTATGTAAGTCAATGGGCATTCTAATGCTAATTCACAGGACAACTAACATGAAATTTACTGTTTACTTGATAACTTGAGATCTGTTTTGAGTTAGCTACACATGTTAATTATTCTGTATGAAAGTCATGCTGAGACAGTCCATGAACGACCTTGACCTCGTTTGTGGGGTCACAGTGCAACATACATGAATTTTACTCTTCATTATAACTTGAGAACTACTTGAACTTTGATGTTGTACATGTAAGTGTTCTTCTATAAAGGTCAGACTTACTCAGAACATGGTGTCCTCGATCCTTTCCCAAGTTCATAGAGCTGCAAGCGTGATGTATGTCAAGATCAGCTGAGGCAGGGGCTGTTCACACAGCCCTCTTGTTTTTACCTCAGCTGACTTGTCAGTCAGCTGAGGTTTTTTGAGGGTCGGTTTTCCATCCGTCGTCCACAATTCACATTTTCGACTTCTTCTCAAAAACCGTCAGCCAGATTCACTTCAAACTTGGTGGAGATGTGCCTTGGGTGGGTCTCTGCCAAGTTGTTCAAATGGTCACGGTCCAGTGATTTTTGGATTTTTAATGAATTTTTTTGTTCTTTTTTGGGTAAATCTTAAAAAATCTTCTTCTCTGAAACCACTGACCCAATTGCTTTGATATCACACAGGAACACTCCCTGGGACTCCTAGTTCTTAATTTGTTCACCAGGTGGCGCTGCAATTTTTTCCTAATTTTTTTATGAATTTTTGTGTGTTATAGCTATTTTTGACTTCTTCTCCAGAACCATCTCTCAGATTAAGCTGAAACACGGGGGATATGTTCCTTGTAGAAGGGTCAAACAAAGTTGTTCACTATGTGGGAATGCTGCAGATTCCTGATTTTTAACGATTTTTTCAATTCTGGTACTTGTCGGTCAATGCAGCTTTCCTATTGATTACTATGGAAGTCAATGGGCATTCTAATGCCAATTCACATTTTGGACTTCTTCTCCAAAACCGTCATCCAGATTAACTTCAAACTTGGTGGCAATGTACCTTGGGTGGGTTTCTACCAATTTTGTACACATGGTCATGCTCCAGTGATTTTTGGATTTTTAATGAATTTTTTTTTGGGGGGGGTTGACAAATCTTAAAAAATCTTCTTCCCCGAAACTGCTTACCCAAATGCTTTGATATCACACAGGAAGACATCTAGGGACTCCTTGTTGTTAATTTGTTCACCAGGTGGCGCTGCAGTTTTTTTCTAATTGTTTTTTGTGAATTTTTGTGTGTTATAGATATTTTCGACTTCTTCTCCAGAACCGTCACTCAGATTCAGCTTACACTTGGTGGATATGTTCCTAATGGAAGGGCCAAACAAAGTTGTTCACTGTGTGGGAATGCTGTGGATTCCTGATTTTTAATGATTTTTTCAATTCGGCTCCTTTGGGGTAAATGCACCTTTCCTATTGATTACCATGTAAGTCAATGGGCATTCTAATGCTAATTTACATTTTCGACTTCTTCTCCAAATCCGTCATCCAGATTTACTTCAAACTTGGTGGCAATGTACCTTGGGTGGGTGTCTACCAGGTTTGTTCCAATGGTCATGTTCCAATGAATTTTGATTTTTTTATGATTTTTTTTCAAAAATCTCTACAAAAGTTTTAATAGGAAAACTTAACAGGGGAATTTCATGTAATGGTCATAACTTTAATAATATTCACCAGATGTACCTCAAACTTGGTGGGGATGTGCCTTGGGTGGATCTCTACCAAGTGTGTTCAAATGGTCACGCTCTATTGATTTTTGGATTTTTTATGATTTTTTTTTTTTGGGGGGGGGGCAAACCTTCAAAATTCTTCTCCTCTGAAACCACTCACCCAATTGCTTTGATGTCGTACATAGACACTCCCGGCGACACCTAGTTCCCAATTTGTTCACCAGGTGGAGCTGCAATTTTTTTAATGAATTTTTTGTATGGTTTTGCTATTTTTCACTTGTTCTCAGAACCATCCCTCAGATTAAGCTGAAATGTGATGGATATATTGTTGTGGAAGGTTCAAACAGTTGTTTACTAGGTGGCACTGCTTTGGATTCCTGATTTTTAAGGATTTTCAATTCGGGTACTTATCGTTCAATGCAGCTTTCCTATTGATTACTATGTAAGTCAATGGGCATTCTAATGCTAATTCACAGGACAACTGACACAAAATTTACTGTTTACTTGATAACTTGAGATCTGTTTTGAGTTAGCTACACATGTTAATTATTCTGTATGAAGGTCATGCTGAGACAGTACATGAACGACCTTGACCTCGTTTGTGGGGTCACAGTGCAACATACATGAATTTTACTCTTCATTATAACTTGAGAATTACTTGAACTTTGATGTTGCACATGCAGGTGTTCTTCTATAAAGGTCAGACTTACTCAGAACATGGTGTCCTCGATCCTTTTCCAAGTTCATAGAGCTGCAAGCGTGATGAATGTCAAGATCAGCTGCGGCACGGGCTGTTCACACATCCCTCTTGTTTGAGTAATGCCTAATTTGCCCAGTTCCATTAATCCTTCTGTTGTCCAGTGATGGGACCGCATTTGGCAACAACAGTAGCTTTTTCTTGCCAAACCTATCCTAAACATCGTCATATTTGACAAATCAAAGTTACTTATCACAGAGTGTTGCTACATAGGTTAGATCGGTTCCCAGGGCCTTGCCACTTGTCCCTGTAAATCTTGACTGCATGGGTCCACGCTCTCAATAATTTCCAGTCTTTGGAGGGGGAATGTTAACAAGCTGCAGAACTTGTATTACCACAAATAACAGTGCACATACTGACCCATCCTGGGCGGGAACAGGAACAAAAATTAATATTTCTAAATATATTTTAAATCCTGCTGATAAAGGGTAGATAAAATATGTTTAAACCAAGTGACACTTGGCAGCCATGACTCGCTGGTCAGTCTTCCCTGTCAGCCAGTGGGGTTGCGTTTCTTGCATCACAAGCCTTTCGCACCTTGTGGGTGTCGGAAATAAAGGGAAAGTGACGACTGAAGGCTTAGAGGGTTTTTAAAATGAAAATGTGAATAAAAGTACTATTTATTTTGACATCCAATTTGTTTAAAGCGCACCGTATGGTGGGAACAACCCATCAGTCACCCATATATCAAATTTGAACATGGTCAATCAAGAGGACCTTTAAACATGGATGGAAAACATGGACAAACAAGGACCGATCTTGTTCCGTACCAAGGTCTACGGTTGAACAGTCTATAAAAGGTTGAGTTAGCTGGCCACTGTAATGCATATACATCCAGTTACTACTGTATATTGCAAGGTGTATTATATTATAACCAGATAACACTGTTTGGATTGCTACCACATTCACACCTCATGTACACAGCTACCAAAACCAGTGGGCGACTGGTCTTGCATTTTTTCCAGTCATGTACCACTGTTTGTGACAGTCCACAACCAGCTCCCAATAATCGGGTGTACAAAATTCCATCTCATTGTACCTTTGTCGTTAATATTGAACCAGAAATCAAGTCAGTCACAAGAAAATATTTACCATTGTTACATAATGGATACGATCTGAAAAAAGGATATCATAAATGTGTACAGATGATGATGTATACGGAAATGTGAATTACTGACCTCCAAGGGTGGCGAGGTTACTGCTGGGTAGGGGTTCTGATATTGAAAACTATTCATAGATGCAAACTTATATTTAAGCATCCATAGACTACACAGATGTCAAGGGAAAATTTATTATTTGTTCAGACTTTTATATTCTGTATGCTTAGGCCGTAGCTGTTTCTGTGAATGCTAGAATTTGAAACAATACAAGACCTGGCCCATCCTGACACAAATTCCAATTTATTGCATTCATGCTTGTTTTTTTTTTTTTTTTTTTTTTTTTTTGTTAAGTGAAAATGAAATCTAGTAATTTTTGACAGGAAATATCATTGCCCAGACAGCAAGTTGGGATCAGTTGGCTGTATCACGGCTACACTCCCTGCAGTACTGGTGACGCTAGGGTTCTAGGCGTCCCCTCATGTGTGTAAGGCTGAATGATCATTTCCTCTGCTGCTTTAAATTGCTCTTCTTGTTAACTTCTTTGTCATCCTTGTCAGACCATGTTCATGAAAAATTGATTCAGACTCTCTTGAATCATTATGCTCTGTTCTATCTGCCGTCATGATTCTTGGCCATGATTGGAGAAAATTCGTGTGCTTTCCTGTCGCAAATGTGGCACGCTTTTTGAGCTAAAAAAACACTATAAATTCAAAAATGAAATTTAACATTTGGTTTTTAGATACCATTTCTAACCATCAAAAACATCAACTTTCAAATTTGTGGTACCCATTCAATCAAGAAAACTTTGAAACTCAGACATATGTTGTTTGGTGCATGGCACATTCCTGTTGATCACCGAGTAACTCAATGAGGATTGCAAGGGAAATTCACATTTTCATCTCCTCCAAAACGGTCTATCAGATTCACTTCAAACTTGGTGGAAGTGTACTCTTGGTGACTGTCAACCAAGCTTGTTCAAATGGTCACACTCCAGTGATTTTTGATTTTTTTGGTGATTTTTTTAAAAAATCTTAAAATCTTCTCTTAAACTAATTTAAAGCCAATTGCTTCAAAGTTGCATGGGGACTCTTCTGGGGACCCCCAGACCCTAATTTGTTCATTAGGTGGTGCTCACTGAAGTTTTTTTTATACTAATTTTTATGTGTTTTCACTATCGGCCTGTTCCACGCCTTTAAAACTGTCACTCATATTGTTCTAACACTCAGTGAAAATGTAGCTTGTGGGATTTTAAACAAATATGTTCCCTAGGTGGTGATATATGTACTCCGGATTGCTGATTCTTAATGACTTTTTCAATTCTGTTACCTTTAAGTTATATGTATGCCTTCCTATTGATAACCATGTAGGTCAATGGGTTTTGTTCCAGTCTCGTTATCGATCAAGGTGGGCCCACGGGACTTCACTGTACTCTGTTCATCATTGGTCAGCTGAACATGGGCTCATTGGAGCTCCCTTGTTGTCGCTGTGTGTGTTTTTTTTTTGGGGGGGGGGGGTGAAGACTTCCTTGCTGAAACTGCTTCTGATTTTTATCAAGTAAATTCAGTGTTTCTCAGTTGAGAATGAAAAAAATCAAAGCTATACAATCATGTATGGACCACATAAAATAAGTTTCCCCCAATACCATAGTGATACAAGAGGCTTAAATTTTTGCAAAGCACATCTAGTCAACATCAGGAACATCGCCTTTCCCCTTGGACTCGGGGAAGGCTAAATAAAGCAGAACTGATGGTGCAGACTTTTGTAGTACATGTGTATGTTTACCTCTCTTATTGGACTATATGCAGTCTGTGCAAAGAGGTTTTTCTCGTAACGGTCATTTTGCTCAAATTTCAAAAGTCCCTGCACTTTAACATGTAACTTAATTGCTTGCATTTTCTGGGGGTCCGGGGAATTTTTGATCGTTAAAAACTGATGGACCGGTACTTTTCACATGGACTGTATATGACCATGTACACATAGAAAAAATTGAGATGGAAGTGCAAAGTTTTTAAGAACTTTAAAATATATGCATTAGGCCAATGGTCAAATTTGGTAAAATTTTTAGTTACCTTGACCTGTTCTTGGAGAAAAGGACAAAATTTTGTGGTCGGTCTCATCCACAATTCTCATTCAAAATGTTTGTCAAACATTACAGGCAATAATTTTAAAACACTTCACATGTGGTGTTGTAATTTGTTACCTTGAAACACAACAATATGCCAGGTACTCTAAAGGGAGTTGATTCCCTCTGTAAGAATGTGTTTTCCTCTAGAGGTATGGACATTTCCTACTTGAATTATGCAAATTATCTTGAAGTTAATGTAAAATTTCAAACCCTACATTAACAAAGCAGTTAACATTTGGTTCATGAGTACATTTGGACAATCTGAAATTGGAATCAGTAAGATAACGTACATCCTTCAACTTGCACTTTTACAGTCAAAGCGCATAATGACTGGTTGGTCCCTAGATTTGCCTTTAAAAGTGTCCAATAACTGAGCATGTCAGACAAAAGAATCGACTGACAAAGAAAATATTATATTTTTTGTGCCTCAGATCCAATATCTGGCGTGAATGTGGAATGTTTGAGTGTCATTATCATGAGGTTTCACTGTTTATGTACATGTATTGGAAATGCCAGGAACACACAGCCCTAGTTTACATTGAATACAGTGGTACCTGTCTTGAGAGATCACCTTAAGGGCAGATCCCAAAGTGGTCTCCCATTAGAGGTTGTCTCTCATTACAGGATAACTAATAAAGAACTGAGGACCTGGTAATTAAAATGTAACCTTTCAAGCGAGGTGGTCCCGCAAGATGGATTACAATTTAAGGTGCTGCCCTGTGACGCCAAAGCTGACACTTTATTTCACACATACAAGACATGGTACAAACGATGCCAGTGAACTCCCAAATTATTTACTTATAAATTATGATTTTAAGAAAAAAAATCAATTTTCCCTTATTTTGCCCATTTCATGCTGGCAAGTTGAACTTGTCTGAACACCTGGCCATCTTGATGTGCCACCTGGAACCAGCTGCCTTACCTCAATGGCAAGTGGACTCTTCCAATTCTGAGTTGACCTATTTCTGCAGCAGGTAGTCCCTCAGATTCTGTTGCCTTCATGCTCTGTGTGCATAACCAAGCAGCATAAAAAGAGCGACCCCCAGCATGTTTGTGTTGATCTTGGTGCTTCATGCCTGCTGTGCAGGGCTTTATGTTTACTCACTGAAGTACAACGTTGAGCACATCACTGAGCCGGGCAAGAGCATTGTGGAATATCATGGCTATGGAGGCAAATTTAAATACCTGACCTTTATCAACATGGTGAGTGATGGTCAATGTAGCGTGAATTTGGTTTCATATTATAATATTGAAACCCTAATAATTTGTATTGCTGAGAAAAACAGACTGAACCAGGCAGGAGTCCTGACTGACTTGTGCGCTCAGTGTGTGGTAGCCAATAGGAAATTTCAGAGCTCTACTTAAATGAGGCTGGGTGTGAAAAAAAAACAACAAAAAAACATTGATTTACATTATTTAATCTACATATATATATATATATATATATATATATATATATATATATATATATATATACACGCACACACACACACACACATGCAAAAACTGAAAACAGCACATTGGCCACAGTGGTCATATTATTCATTTGTTAAAAAAGAAAATGTTTTCTAAGCAATGGGTAAGTGAAATACTTACAAGGGGAATGTAACATTATTTTTATCAATCCTTATTGCAGAGGTTCCAAAACTTCTGAACTTTCGGGAGTTCTCCTGAAATGTAATTCATTTCTCTTAAGTCTCCCAATCTCCCAAAACTTGAAAAAAAGTCCTGAATTATCAATTTTTTCCTTAAAATAGTTGACATTTTGCATACATTTAATTGCATTGTGACAGTGTTTTACGTAGTTACAGCTAACTGACATTTTAAATGGTTTTTTCCTATTTGATTTCTTACAGCTAATTTTTTAAATTTTAAACCACCAGAATGCACCATTGTAACTGTATATTTTCCAAAATGTCTCATGTCAGAAGGAGGGCATACCCCCCCCCCCCCAAGCCTTCACACTATTGTCTGCTCACTCTCCTGAATTCCTACCGATAAATGGGGAACATCTCCTGAACTTGGATCCTCTGTTTTTCATCATTATTTCCCATCCCGTGCATCTGGATGGGGGAGCTACAAGCCTCTACTATTAGGTGTTTTATCCGAGGTTTTACTTATAATGATATTAATCTTAGTTCACTGTCTTGGTTTTAATTATTATGATATTATGTTAATCATGCTGATATGCCTATTCCTTATGATATGTGACTGCTATTTATATTGATGAATTTATCTGTATCTTTCCCCATTTTCTGTGGCTTAAACAAAATTACTGTATTATAATTAATGGTAGGGTGTACATAGTTTGGACAGCAGTGGCACAGAGAGTTGAGCCTCCAGTTCAAAATTGCACTTGAGTACATTGTACATACTAAACTGCACTTGGTGACCTTTTTTGGGTCACCATGACCCAATGATTGTGTGACCTTGACCTATTTTTCAAGGTCATTAAAGAGAAAAGGACATCTCAATCAATATTTTGATAAAGAATAAGGCAAGTGATGCCAAACGTACCATGTGCAAATGTGTATCATGTGGAAGTTTGACATTGCATATAATACGTCACATATATATGGCTAAGCTTCATTATTTTTCAATGCTGTGGATTGAATACATTTCAGAAAATGATTCTTTGGTGATGCTGGTCAGCAGAACATTAAGGCCTATGGGCCTCTTGTTAATTTGTCCCACAGAACCTTTTTGTCCAAAATTTGGACAAGTGGTGGGTCAAATCTCTCTTAAGCTGTCCTGTCTGAAAATTAATTTGTGCTGAACAAGGGGACATGCCTTAAGGTAAAGCCCTGTTTCAGAGCAAATTCTCCACTTTGTCAAATGTGTCATCATGATGATAATATACTTAATTTTTTTAATGAGGATCTAAAACATTACCATAGGTGAATATTAATTTCTGTCCTCGAAAACCTCATTCTAACAGTGTCTGGCAGTAAAGTGCTGTGACTGGATCTGTACAAATTGGCCTGGAATTGTTCATTTAAAGATGCTGGAGATAATATACTTATTTGACTGGTTGATACAGGATATCTAATGTTTTATAACCCTTGACCCACAAAGTTTGTGCGACAGTGTACATGCTGGGGGGAGGGGGAGGATGCTTTTATGGTGACCTTTGTGTCATCTGTCCATTCATCCAATTTTGTTCAGGTCATTTCTCTGTTAGAGTTACATCTGGGCTTCTGAAAATTTTGTGGCAGGTAGACTTAAATCCAGGTTAGTGGCTGCTAAGATTCCTCTTGGGGCAGTCACATTTGACCTTGAGTGATGGAGGAAAGTTAAATCAAGGTCAGTGACCATTCATGAAACGGTTTATGTCTGACCTTGTGAAATTTTCCTTGCCAGACACTTGTTACCTGGCAGGTAAGCATTTGAATACTTTCATGTGGCTAGTTATCCTTTTTCATTTATTATAATTGTTTAGCACAGGTCATTGAGCCCCAAATTGATGGACATTAATTTTTTTGTTGATGGGAATTGGTGTATTTTCTATCACAGAAAATGAAGCATGAGCTTTCATTCCTTCACAGTTGCTACGATTGATACACAGTGGCTTTTCTTCTCTTCCACTTCCAGTTGATACATGCATCCGTTTTGTTATCCATGTTGCTACAGATATGTACATTGGCTTAAATTTTGTTGTCTATTGACAGGTGCTGCAGATGATATACTTTGGCTTGTGTGTGCTGAATGACATATTTGGGAGCAACTTGAAGTCCTGGGAAGACCAGAGTAAAAGGAGCAAATTACAGCAACTGCGGGATCACTTCCACGCCAGCATTACTTTTCCTGTAGGAGCAGTAAGTATTTTTGCTGG
Source organism: Hermodice carunculata (assembly GCA_964020975.1). Lineage (NCBI taxonomy): Eukaryota > Metazoa > Annelida > Polychaeta > Eunicida > Amphinomidae > Hermodice > Hermodice carunculata. Next base: position 190,484 of record CAXHWN010002136.1, on the reverse strand, counting down.
TCAGGTACAAGTCAGGCTAAACAATATATATATACACAGTGGTACCTGCTGTATGTGGCCACCCCTTCTGCCACGGAAAAGCGGCCACATACCGCAGGTGACCTATCACTACAGGTAAACTTTACAAAGAAACAGAGTCCTATGTCCAAACCTAGTGACCATAAAAAAACAATGTGGCTGCTTGCGGCAGTAGTTGCATACAGCAGGTACCACTGTCTACATATGTATTTCCTGTTACATGTCTAAAAAAGTCCAGGTATTAGTTTGGCACATTTTTGTCAAAATTCAATTGGATTTCCGGGTGACTTTATTGGTGTTTTGCTACAAACTGCCTCCTTTTATATGTGTTTAAGAACAAAACAAGTAAAACAAAACAATTTTAATTGTTTCCGTTCTTTTACATCTCCATTAAAAAATGTGGTGGAAAGTTTTTTTGGCTGTTATCTGACGTATATGTCAGGTAACAGGAAATACAGGCACTGGTATAATTTGGTTGGGCCACAGTAGACTGCTTTTGTCGTAGAAACTCCAGTTAAAATAGTTACCATTCGTACCTCATTGCCAACCCTTGACTTTTTACAATAGTGGCATATAATAAGCATGGAGGGGAAGGTGGCATTTAATGTGAAAGAGAGTTGGGAGTATAAACAAATTATGACTATATGAGGTAAAGTGACACTCGGTAAGCTATTACCATGGTTACATGTTACACAAGTAATGTTGACATGGTTGGGACGGATCTGGATTCAAAAAGCTGTAGCAGAAATTTGAAAATACAGTGAAACCTGTTTTGAGAGACCAGTGTGTTGAAAGACCACCTGCCTTTTCAGACCATGTTAACTATGTCCCTTTTGCTATCTTTCCCATGTTATAATACCTCTATTGAGAGACCACCTGCCTCATGTGACCACTTTTTGGCTTGCCCTATGGGTGGTCTGTCAATACAGATTTCACTGTATGGGCATAATGTACCTGTACAGAAATTTGGTCTTGGCCCTTTAATCATTCATTTTGAAATACTTTAGCAATTTTTCAATTTTTTTTAGCCACATTCAAGTAAGATTAGTGTTTGGGTAATTGGATTCAGAGTTGTCCCTGCATGGCTACATACTCGTGAGGCCATACACAATCAGAAGAGTAATCAGTTGTACCAAGAAAGGATCAAATTTGTCTTAATTGTGAGATGGTGAAATTTACCAATAAGTTCATTTATTTCAATGCCCTTTCAGTGTTCATTCTGCACTTAAAGCTGGGGATTATTCCCCAAGATACTTTCGCCCTGGCAAGAATGTAGGCCTCCAAGAGTTAAAGGTGCTCCACATATTTGTGCCTCTCCGTGGGTCACACAACTACAGACATGGTTTTGGGTACACGTCCGCTGCGGGTAGGGTATGCAGAGGCTGAGATTGAAGTGATCTGAAAAACGCCAATTATCATTGGAATTCAAAGAAATTTAGTCATATTTGGGGGAAATAATATTTGGGATGGGGTTGATGTTAGTTGCAACTGTTTCTGATTTTGGCATTGCTTGTTAATGGGTAAGTACATGTACATGAACTTACAAAACAAAGACATTCTCCTGCTTCTGAAGGGACCACCAGGAAATGATTGGAGAAAATTCCAATATTTGCAAACATTTTAAATATGCACATGTTGCATCAGTTGCATGCCAGCCGCCAGTCATGTTGTACAGAACGTTACACTGCAGTGGTGTGCTTTCGCCAGCCTGATGGCAGGCACATGGGGGGGGGGGGGAGAGGTCTCTTTCCTCAAGTCTCTTCTGGGGGTCCTTAATTAGGCCTTTCAGAAAATAGATGGATGAAAGGTCAGTCTAGCCAATAAAGGCCCAGGGTTCACACAGGCCCGTGAAATCCTTGAAAGATCCATTCGAACAGTGATCACAACAGAAATCACGTACACTCAGTTCCTTCCCTTGTACACGAAGATCAGCATATCTCTGATGACCTCGCTTAAGCTGAAATTTTTAATTCCTTCTTTCTGAAACAGTGCCAGGTTGATTCTTCGACAGCTAGCTTGCCAGACCTATCCAATATTCCTGATTTTAGGCTTGATTCATTAACTATAATTGAATCAGAGGTTCTTGAAACACTTCTTAATTTGGACACTACTAAGGCTTCCGGTCCTGATGGTATCAGTGCGCGACTTTTGAAGGAAGCTGCCCCTGCCATAGCGCCACAACTTACTAAATTGTTCAATTTATCACTAGAGAATAAAGAATTCCCAGCTCTTTAGAAAAAAGCAAATGTTTCTCCTCTACATAAAAAAGGTCCGGGTAATATATGTAACAATTACAGGCCTGTCTCCTTACTAAGCTGCACTGGTAAAGTTTTTGAAAAAATAGTGTTCAAACATGTATTTAATTTTTTCCGTGATAATCTAGTCATTTCGGCCCATCAATCTGACTTTATGCCTAATGATTCCACTGTAAACCAACTCTTATTTTTATATCATGAACTATGTCTCGCTATCGACAATCACAAGGAAGTTCGCATTATATTTCTGGATATTAGCAAGGCATTCGATAAGGTTTGGCACTCTGGTCTACTATTCAAATTGCGTAAAAATGGGATTTCCGGTAATTTACTTGATTGGTTCTGTGATTATTTAAGTAATCGATATCAACGAGTCGTCTTGAAGGGACAGTCCTCTAGCTGGGGAAAAATTTGTGCAGGTGTTCCACAAGGCAGCGTACTCGGACCACTCTTATTTCTGATCTACATTAATGATATTGTGGATCTGGTTAAATGTAAAATTAAACTCTTTGCAGATGACACTACCCTCTACTTGGATATTGAAGACCCAGCTGAGGCTGCTGAAACTATTAACTCCGATCTATCTGCCATAAATCAGTGGTCACATGACTGGCTGGTTACATTCAAAAACTGATTCTATGCTTGTTTCTCGCAAAACTGATTCTCCCATCCATCCACCTATCTATTTTCAAGATCATGTCCTACAAGATGTCCAACAACGCAAACATCTTGGTGTCACATTACATTCAGATCTTCGATGGACTGATCACATAACGGAAATTACTAACAAATCTATCAAATTAGTAAATATTATGAAGAGTTTAAAGTTTACTTTGGATAGAACAACTCTAGAAACCATCTATATGTCTTTCGTAAGACCCATTCTTGAATATAGCAGCCAAGTGTGGGGTGGTTGTACAGTGTCCGAGGAGGTTAAACTTGAAAATGTTCAGTTAGAGGCCGCCCGCGTAGTCACAGGTGCAATGCGAGGGACCAGCAGCGCCAAATTATACGAGGAAACGGGATGGCATACCCAGGCAAAACGGCGCGAATTGTCTAATCTATCACTAATGTATAAAATGGTGAACAACCTTGCCCCAGATATGCTGTGCTCCCTAATTCCCTCGGTTCCGGATCCTCACTTACAAGCTCCCAATACCCGTCAAAAATTTGATCTTCCACGTTTCAGGGCCCACACCGTCCTCCTCGACAAATCCTTCTTTCCTTCCACAGTGAGACTATGGAACGAGTTACCTGTAGACATACGAAAATCTTGTTCTATTTCAGTATTTAAATCTAAAATATCACATCCTGTAGAGAGATCATTGGCATTTGACGAATTATCTAATTTTGGTGACAGATTCAATGCTATTCAACATACCCGCTTACGTTTAGGTGCTAACCAGTTAAATTCATATTTATGCAAGATTGGTGTTAAAGATTCGGCGACATGTCCATGCGGCTTAGCCTCTGAAGATGGTGGCATTACTTTTTTTCCTGTCCTTTATATACTGTCTTCCGTTTCAAATTACACACGGAAATAGCAAGATATGCACCTTTCACATTGCAAACAGTGTTATATGGTTCTCCCATCTGTTCTCTTCCCGACAATTTCAAAATATTTGCAGCAGTCCATGAATATATAGCCAGCAGTGGACGCTTTAAGCGTGCAGGTATTGGTTGACTCATACATTGTTTATATCTATGCAAGGTAGGGTTGTACCCTCCTCACAACAGGGCATGGTTATCATATCATTTATCTGGGTCATTGGTATGGAACACGACAATCCTGTTACAGTACATGGAGAACTGTAATGTTCTGTCTGTCTCGTCATAGTTTCGTCTTCTTGTTTACGTTACTGTGTGTTTGGTTCCGTCCTGTTCTTGCGTCTTCCTTCTGCGAGAGAGATTCATATAGGGCCGAGCCCTCTTTCTCAATCGCGACATTGCTGTCAAATGTACTTCAATGAGTTTGTTGTGAAATAAAAATATGTTTAAACCAAATCCTTGAAAGTGCTTGAATTTGCTATGTGCTTTTTCAAGGCCTTGAAAAACCTTGAAAATCAATGTTTTTCAATAAGGTCCTTGAAACGTCCTTGAATTTTAAATGTCCACTGATACACCTTCCTCCAAAAGTTAGTTTAGCTGGATCACTTCCTCCTCTCACAAAAGAAACCTGAAAAAGTAGACCACAAGATACAATAAAAGAAAAAACAATCAGGTTGGAAAGTCCTTGATTTTTGGCAAAAAGGTCCTGGAAAGGTCCTTGAATTTGAAAGCTGCCAAGCTGTATGAACCCTGAGGCCGTTAAACTTGATAAGAGGGTGGTGTGTTCATTGCCCTGCATTACACAATGTATGCTGTTTGTTTGAGAAGTTAGAAAGAAATAATAATGTAAACATGCCCAACTGTTTTACACACCAACGTGGCTATCGCAACGTATAAAATAGGCAGTTCGGTTTAGTAACTGACGAGGAGAAGATATCACCAAAACTAGTCTTACATCAATACCAAAAATCCTCTTCCAGATTGATGGCCTTAGTCCCGCCAGATTCGCGTAGAAACGAATGTCATTTATATACTGTAGTTCTAGAAATTTTCGTGCTCCATTTAATTTGGCACTTTTTGTGGTAGTACTAGATGCGCGAAAATAAGATGTGCCAAAATTAATTGACATAATGAAAGGTTATATATTGACAAGCCATGATGCACGAAATTAAAATACGCAAATATTTTCTAATTTATGGAAAAACAAGTTTGTGCGAAATTAACCACACGCAAAAATTTCTAGAACCACAGTAATTTTTAATATAATTTGATCAGTTGTTTACATGTTTAAAGGGTTTTACTGCAGATCATACAGGTTTTCATTGCTTGCTGAAATATTACTGTTCAAACACTTTTGTTAAAATGTTTATGTAACTGGTTATGAAATTTTGTGTAAACTTATTGATTGGACGTTTATCTCAAGATGAATGAATTTCAGACAGGCCCTTAACTGACTTACTGGACCAAGTCAAGCTTGGTTTTGTGATTCTGGCCTATATAGATGGAGGTGTTTAATAATTATTGTTCTGTCTCTTCTTAGTTTGTAGTCACAACGTTCTGGGGTATATATGCAGTAGACCGAGAGTTGGTCTATCCCAAGCGCTTAGATGGAGTTATACCAGTATGGCTCAATCATATAATGGTAAGTAGGGAAGAAAAGTAACCTTTTGAAGGCTAGACAGTAGACACAATAGTCACACATCAGAACTATTATAACAACTGCACTTTCAAATTCCTCTCGGGAAGACTTCTCATTCAAGTACACGTAACAGCATGTCTCATCAAAATTTGGCATTTCCAGAGAAAGTAAGTAATTGAGTTCAGCAGCTTTAGAACTACACCTTAAGTGCACTAAGGACAGCTGCTGACTTATATATATATATATATATATATATATATATATATATAGGTTTCCATGCAAAAATGTGCAGTTTTCTTTATATCAGGTTTTTCTCAGTTCATTTGGATCTATATATTTAAACATCTGCAAAATTGTGGCAAATGTATCACTAAAATTCAGAGTGAAGCAGAGGTCTATGGAAACAGATACATGTAGTTAGAATTATGATAAATAGGCAGCTACCTATGTGCAGAGAAACCTATACTACCAAATTTATAATAAGAGAAGAAAAAAATGTAAAAGTACAAAAGTTTACAAGTGATTTTGTGTGAGATTGTATAGCAGTTGCTCCTTTTCAATCAGTGAGAAAAATAAAACATGCAAAGTAAAGATTGTGATATATTCTAAAGGGTAATCCATATAATTGTGGCCATGGGCACAAAGGAATGGGAAGCTCGATCATGAAACAGACAAGTGCTGGCATCCACATACAGTTTTGAGTGTTATGTGTTTCAACATGTTGAAACAGTGGATATAATGCAGTAGGACAGTATAATTATATGCATACCTGCGTCTTTGTGCAGCAGGTGCTCATTTATGTTAGCCATGCATGAAATTAACTCGTTCATTGCCAAATTTAAGAAAAGCTGATGTGCTGTGTCTGGGTGCAAAACTTCCTATGATCCAATCGTCAGGACAAGTGAAATCCTTTTGAGGACAGGTGACTTTCAAATTTTACTTGTCCCATGGACAAGTACTTTTCATTGGCAAAATTCATTATCTGTTAAATATCAAATTTTGTAGCATAACAGACACACAAACTTACTACGTGACATAGGCCTAATGATTTCCATTAAAACATGCTTTTTTAAACCAAAACTTAGGTACACTTCATTAGCACAAGTGATATGATGAGGGAAGACAAGTGAAAATTTTGTGTCATTTGTCCTTCAGACAAGTAATTTCTAAACAGTTTTTCACAGTGATGGAAGCAGTTTGAATGAGAATAGTAGATGAGGCCTATCAATATAACATGCCCCAGATCAACAGCTTTCTTTGGTGTGAGTGTTGACTCGATCATATTAGGGACTTTCTCAAAACCAGTTGCCAATTTTGGCCACCAGGATTGCACAATGATATTTCACAGTACTTTGGAAGAGGGAGGACAACAAGTTGTAAATGGGTCATCATGCAGAGATACATTGTGTTTTAACCACACCCAGAGGTTGGCATGCCTGTGTACAGGTGTAAGGTGCCAGACTATTCAGGGAAATTATTGTTTTTTGGAGAAGTGTTTTTGGATATTTGGAGTTGCATTACAAAGCTCCCCGCACATGTTGAACTACAAAATGTGGGTCAAAGTAGCTTGACCTAGCTTGGCAACAAAGTTGCACCATAACTTTGAAGTCAGTCATGTGTACAATGGCTGCATTGAGGTGGCCAGAGCAAATGACTGGATTTCCAAAATCCTCATTTCAAGGGGCAAAAGCTTAAAAGGAAAAAGTGACACAATGCAAGGACAATATGTTGAAAAAAAATGTGCATACAAAGTTGCAGCCTGCACAGTATAACATTATTTGTAACTACAGTATGATTGACTTTGGGTGATATAAAACTTACAGTTATGCTGATGAATATGTGTTTCTTCTTCCAGCACACAACAGTGATAATATTTATTCTGATAGACAAATTGGTTGTGTATCACCATTACCCAAGCCGCGTTAAGGGCATTGCCACTCTTGTTCTGTTGTCCCTTGTGTATGTGGTATGGTAAGTCATTTTTTTTTCTTTTTCTTTCTTTTTTCTTTTTTGGGTTTATAGAAGAAAATAGAACTTTATAAAAATCTGGCTTTTTGTTATGCATAATGATATATTACTTTCAAGCCGTCAATGTAGAAATGTTAATGCTATATCCTCAATAAATGAAGCTACAACCATCAAGTCTTCACAAGTGAAGCATCTTCTCAGGACCCTGGATGAGTTTGTTCCTCAGTAACATTGATCTCTTTTTAAAGGTCACAAATATCAATATAGGAAATCATTGTAAACACTAATATTTTCACAGCAACTGAAACTATGAGCACAAGCATCAAAACAAAATAGCAGAAGCATCTTCTTGTGATCTTAGATTAGCTTGTTGCCTGGTTACATTGAACCCTCATTGTTTTAAGTCACAAGCATCAACACAGAAAAAACTTAAATACCTTATTGTATTCCTGTAAACAGGGCAATGAATTCTTAAATGTTATGTAACTCGCATCACTGCGTTTAGCAAAGCAATGCTTTGTGCTAGATACTTTCTGAGTCTACTAGTAAAACACTAGTTAAGATGGACCATGAGGTCTGTATAACATTTTGACTATTACATGTGTACTTGATATTTTTGCAATATTTTTTTTTAATGGGCAAAATAAGACTTAAAGGAGGTTAATATTTATTTACACAAAATAACACTTCCTCCTGTTTCCATGAAGAAATACAGTTGAAGCAGGGCTCTGAAATTGATGGGAGGTAATAGCTAAGAAACTCCCCTTTTTGCGTAGCTTTCTTCATTTTGATCAGATTAAAATCATAATTTGAGGGTCAAACCCTGTCTTCTGAATGTTCAACCCAGTCCATGCCTTATGAAAGCATCCTTGCATGAACCTTGTGTATGAATGTGTATACTTTGCCCCAGGCTTATTAACACTGAAGTGGTCACTCTATTATGAGAAACTCAGTAACAGACTTGATGAAAGCTTGCGAGACAAATGCAATACCCTGAGGCACATGTGTTATGTTATTTTGTAGATTTTTAAATAGCTGAGTTTGCTATATGAAATATTTAAAACTATCCCACACCCAGTTTAAAATCAGGTTAAATGAAGGTAAACGAGAGAAGAAAATGTACACTTTATGTGACAAAAGTGAACTGGATATGCTAATCAATGGGAGTAGATAGCTAATAAAGTTTTTGCAAATTTGTATACATTGCTAATTACTTTGCATTTCTTGTATAATAAACTGCCATATTCTTAAATAAACACAGACACACTACTCACACCAGTTAAACAGAACAAACAAAAGCCTTAAGTCATTGCCTTACCCACAATGGTGTATATGTGTATATATATATATATATATACTGTAGTTCCAAAATTTTCGTACGTGTATAATTTTGTGCAAATTTTTTTTTTTAATTACAGAATTTTGGCCAATTTTAATTTCGCGCAATCCAATGCAATACAATGTAGTGAAATACAATGCAATGCAACTTATTTTTGTGCATTTTAATTATGCGCTTTGGGTGGTAGCACTAAAAGCGTGAAATTAAATCGAGCATGAAAATTTCTAGAACTACAATATATATATGCCTGGTCATAAGTGGGTCAGTAGTGAAACAGTAAAAATTACAGGTCAGCATATTGCTGGAAAGAGTTAAAAATATGTAAAGGCTTGATGATTGGCTTCAAGGACTTGGCTGACTGGTCCAGTGGCCTGAAGGTCAGGTCATTCATTGCTGGTTAAAAGTAAGCATTACAAATTAAAGAAACTACCTGACATGTTTCAACAAAGTGCATTCACACACATTCATATATATATTCGTGTTTCTTTCATACATATATTTAGACAAGGAAATATGTTTCCTTCCTAACTGCAAATTAAAAGAAAAGAAAGGGAGTTCTGTATACATCATACAGTCTAAATATGTACCCACAGTGTAAGTCACTCCATACAACTATGCTTGGCAGCTAATTTCCGCTAATTATGCTCTTAAATTGTTGATATATATTCTGTTTTGTGATTGCAGGATATTTTGGATAGCATATTATGCAGGCCTTTGGGTGTACCCAGTGCTGGCTGTTCTGAACTGGCCACAGAGAATGTGTTTCGTGGGAGGACTCTGGGTTTTCATGATCGTCCTCTACCTAATTGGGGAGGGGATAACGAATTTCATTTGGCGTAAGTATACATCAGCTCTTAGGTACTCCTCGTGCAGACTTTCCTGTGACACTGTTTGTCATGAGCCCAGGATAGAACAAGAATAATTCTGTCCCAACGGATGAGGCAAATCAAACAAGAACACACGGTTCCTATGTCATCATTGCACAAAAAATACATCTTTATGGACTTTTGACAAACCATGAACCAAAAATAAACACTGTGATACACTAATTCACCATAGTCTTCATGTGAAGAATGTCCCATTGAGAATTTCCTCTAAAGGGGATACCAACAAGGGAAACCCCAGCTTTCCCTAACAACAGTCAATTTACATTTACAATTACGTGGAATCTTCTCGTGAATCTTTTCCTACAGTTCCTGAAGACAACTATTCATCATCAGGCTTTTTACGTAACATATGTTACTATTAAAGGCAGGTCATACCGTATGGTTTATTAACCCATTACAGATCAGCCACTGACGAGACCCCATTAAGGTCAAATCCAATCTGGTGATTTTCTGATCTGTGTGATATTTTATTTATTTATATATATATATATATATATATATATATATATATATATATATATATATATATATATATATATATATATATATATATATATACTTCTGCTAGAAAAAACAGAGTGCCTCCTCTAGTGTAGCATGGAGTAAGACAAATACATTTTATATTGAATTGAATGCTGTACAGTAGTTTGAGGCAATATGGTCAAGTAACACCAGTTTATGCTTGATCGAGTGCAGTATAAAGGATTGTCCTGGAAATGGAATGAAGTCAGAATGTGGCTGGCGTTGAGGTTTGTATGGTTTTACAAAGAGCTGGTTTGCAGCCTGTTGTTGCACCTCGAAGCCGCCATAACCCAACATGCAGATCATTGGAAGAGACTTGGCCGTTTTGAGAGGGGGAGCATCATTGGAATGTTATCCCAAAGAGTGATTAACCCTTTCCCCTTGAATTAAGACTGAGTCAACAGCTTTCCTCGTGCCCAACCCATGCCGAGGAAAGCTGTTGACCTGGGTCATGTTGTCTTGACAGGTCTCATCTTCAATTCTCAGTCAAATTGTTTTTCATTGCTGTTGAAATCAGTTGAAAACACTGAAGCAGACGACATTTGACTTCCGGCCGGTTTAAGGGGGAAACGGTTAAATCAAAGCATATCACAGACCAAATGCAGTCCCTGCCCTTAGCCTCCGCATTATACCTGAATGCTACATGTGTACTAATAGTACTGTTATCTTGTCCCGTTCCCCTTTCCATTAAGCCTGAGTCAACACCTTTCCTTGGCATGGGGCATGGGTTCTTGACAGGCCTCATCTACAATTCTCAGTCAGATTGTCATTACTGTTGAAAGTGGTTGAAAACACTGAAGCAGATGACATTTGAGCACCACCCAATTTTTGCCGGTTGAGGGGGGAAAGGGTTGAAATAGCTATTATGCTATCGTTAAGGAGGCAAAGTAATCTGTAGCGAGCAGTATCACTCTCAAGTGTGAAGTTGAACATCTACAGTAAATTGAAATAGGACTATATGTATCGTACTAGTGAATCACTCATTTTCTGTGACAAGTCTGGTGCTTTATGTCTGTGAAACTGCCACAACATAAATTATACAAACCATGAATATAGAAAGTTAAGCCTTGTAGAGTTTCATTCAATGTTCACACAAACCGCTCTGTTGAAAATGATCTTATGGAAGAAATAGCCTCTTGTGCCTCCAGGGCAAAACAGCTCATGTAATCATAGGGGACTTTCAATAAAGCAAGTGGCATTTTTTCTGCATCCTGGGTACTCTTTGTGCAACATACCTCAAAATACATAGTGTAAAATACTTTTTTTTGGTGTTTTATAGTAGGTACTAACTTTTTCGGCTTATTTTGACCCCCCCCCCCGCTCCAAAGGAGGAGTGGGCATATAGCAAGTTAGCAAATACTTCGTCTGTGCTTCTGTGTGTCCGTGCATGTGTCTGTCTGGACAGGTTTCACGTGATAACACATTGCACATGCATATTGTCCTGCACCAGCTCTCAGATAAGTTTGAAGATGGGTGACTTTGACCCAATTCCCAAGGTCACAGACCCATTTTAGTTAATTTGGGTTTCAGGCGATCTAACTCAAAAAGATTTTGATGTGGGGCTTTCTATTGAACATGTTTATTGTCTTGCATCATGTCTCAGACAAGTTTGAAGATGGGTGACCTTGACCCAATTACCAAGATCACAGAGCCATTTTTATGAATGTTTTTGATGCGATAACTCAAAAAGGTTTTGACTTTGGGCTTTCATATTGCACTTGATTATAGTCCTGCAAAAAGTCTTGGAGGAGTTTGAAGATGGGTGACCTTGACCCAATTCTCAAGGTGACAGAATCATTTTTGTAAGTGTGGTTTTCACGGGATAACTTAAAATTTTTTTTGAGGTAGGGCTTTCATATTGTACTTGATTATACAGTGGTCCCCTCTGATAAGGCCACCCCAAATGCAGCTAACAAGTGGCCTTTAAGGGGTGGCCTCTCTTGAAGGGAAGAATATAATGGAAATACCATACTTTTTGCACAAGAGGGGTGGCCTGTGGTGATAGGGGCCTTATAAGAGGGAGACCACTGTCGTTCTGCATAAGGTCTAAGGCCTGTTCGAAGATGGGTGATGTTGACCCACTTCCCAAGGTCACACAACCTTTTTAGTGAATTTGGTTTTCATGCAATGACAAATAAAGTTTTTTGCATAGGGCTTTCATATTGCGCATACTTATAGTCCTGCATAAGGTCTTGAACCAGTTTGAAAATGGGCAACCTTGACCCAATTCCTAAAGGCACCAACCCATTTTTGTGAGTTTGGTTTTTAAATGAAAACTTGAAAAGTTTGGGGCATAAGGCTTTCCCATTGCGCATGCTGAAAGTCCTTTATCAGGTCTCAAAGAAGTGTGAAGATGGTGACCTTCACCCAATTCCCAAGGTCACAGAGCCATTTTTGTGAATTTGGTGTTCACGCTATCAAATTGAAAAGTTTTTTGCATAGGGGGTTTCATATTGCACATGCTTATAGTCCTGTATAAGATCTCGGACGAGTTTGAAGATGGGTGACCTTCACCCATTCCCAAGGTCAAAGGGCCATTTTAATGAATTTGGTTTTCAAGCGATGACTTAAAAAATTTTTGACATAGGCTTGTCAAATGGAAAGATCACAGTCCTGCATAAGTTCTCAGACAAGTTTGAAGATGGGTGACTTTGACCCAATTCCCAAGGTCATAGAGCCATTTTTGTTAATTTGGTTTTCACACAATAACTTGAAAAGTTTTTTGCATAAGGCGTTCATATTGCATAGCTTATAGTCCTGAAGAAGGTCTCCTATGAGTTCAAGGATGGGTGACCTTGACCCAATTCCCAAGGTCACAGTGCCATTTTTGTGAACTTGGTTTTCATGCGATAACTTGGAAAAATTTTTGGCACAGGGGTTTTGTATTGCACATGCTTATAGTCCTACATAAGGCCTCAGAGGAGTTCGAAGATGGGTGACCTCGACCCAATGCCCAAGGCCTCAGAGCCATTTTAGTGAATTTGGTTTTTGAATGATAAGTTGAAAATTTTATAACATAGATCTCTCTTATTTTATTGCACATTGTTTTAATCCTACATAAGGCCTAAGACAAGTTCAAAGATGGATCATCTTGATCCAAATCCCAAGGTCACAGAGCCGGGGGTGGGGTAGGGGTAGGGGCATAGACCTAGTAATCTATAATTGCGTTTTAATTTCAAAACTAAAGTGGCTCTGACCAGTAATCGCATGCTGAGCTGGTACTGGTAAGCACCAGTTAGTTAGTCTTAATGTCTATAGGTGGCAGCACCACCTGGTACACAGCATTGTCTTTTGTTGCTGCACTGCATGCATGGTATCAGGCATGAAAGGGAAGGGTGCAGGACTGCAGTGTGTTCAACAAAAGGACGTCTTGTTTATATTCAATTCATTGGAAAGGATAATTATGCATGTACTTTATTGTTAGAAAGTTACAAGTAGATGCCTGGGATGTTTATTGCATGCCCAAAGAACATGCATATAAAAAAAACCACATGATTGTATGGACTTAAATTGTGTTGTTTTACCTTGCAGGGCCAAGCAAGCAGATACAGTGGGAAAAGCAGGACTAGGTTCAGTGTGTGTATGATAAAGGATTGGTCATGATGCAGAGCTTCGTAAAGCAACAGACTGCTGGGACCAATGCTGACGACCAGGAGGACATTGTGGCGTGCTTTCAGGGACGTATGACATGCTTGGAAATGTGGAGAGTATCACTCTGTGCCATGCTCGTGTAAATTTACTACAATGATTCCAGATTCATATTATTCGTAAAAAAGATGTTTTCATCAAGTACCAGCAGCCTGTTGGTTGAGAAATTTAAAAAAAAAAAAGGGGGGGGGGGGTCCTAGGTCAACAGCTAGCCTTTTCCTGCTTGGGGTGCATTGTAACAAAAACATCCAGGTGAAAACTTTTTGATGCAGTCTGCAACCTAATGCTTAAAGAGTTCAGATCAATGTAGAGTATGTATTTGTATCATGCAGAAATGATACAGTAACACACACACACCTTGTAAGTCACTTGTTCTGCAAAAGAAAGGTGGCCTTATAAAATTGGGAACATCTCTGGAGAGGAGCATTTTGATTAACCTTCATCTTGCAGTGTTAGATTTTGGACTGAACCCACTGTTTTTTGGATTTTTTTTTTCTATTCAAATAGAGGTACATTGATTCTTTAATGAAAGTCTTGTTTTTGTTTTTATGAGAAATGTGAATTTTGAATCACTAGTACAGTGCTTCAGATAAACTGGGCCTTTGTCCTGAGGACGAGTGATAAAGTTAGATTTTTTTTTCCCAGTCAATAAGGCATTGGTCTATGTGAGGGCAGGTGTAAACTACAGCCAAATCTAAAATAAGAGCTGGTGTTATGTAACACAAGATCCCTTTAGTCCTCTCTAGATGGGCCATTATGCACTTAAAATGCAAGTGAAGTACTATTGTACGTCACAGTATTAAATAACATCATTTACTGGCTAAATGTTGGAGTCTGCATGGCCACAGCAGTAACAAAGGTGAAAAGCACTGCATTGCACCCAAACATCAGATTTGATTTACATCACTTGTATACAGTGGAAAGTTCAGATGATTCTTCAGTGTTCTGCTGCTGTGGTGTAACCCAAAAAAATTAAATCTACATCTCAGTTGCTATTTCCAGTTGCACCATAGTTGCAGGTAAAATTTGATTTTGTACACGATATTTTTTTCTTTTTTCTTCTTCTCACATATGTCTATATTAAGATTGAAAATATTAGTGACTTCACATTTTAGTACTGTACCAGATGCCACTGATCTTGCCTGCTTTGGAGGCGGGGCTGGAAGTTACAAAATAAGCTACTCTAAGCCATGTTACAATGGCCACCGCAGACTCGTGCCACCAGGGGTGGTATAATTAGCAATGTTATATCTTGATTCACTAAAACACTTACGCTTTTGCTAGCTAATTTCAGCTACGATTGTACGTGAATCCAAATTATGATTATCCCAAATTCAAATTCCTGACAAGAAAAGGACATTTAGCTCTTTCAGTGCTAACTGCGACTAAAGTCAAAACGCTTAAAATGAACTGCCCTGAGTCATGGTAAGGGTGCTAGATTCATATTTCTTGTAAACAGACCTCTCATTCAAGTACCAGCATGCCTGTAGCTAAAAGGAAAATAATTTTCCTGAGTCAACAGCTTTCCTCTGCATGCTGTTGGTGCATTGTGTCCAAAGCACATGGAGGAAAGCTGTTGCCTCAGTGCAAAATGTGGCACTGAAAGAGTTGATCATGAACAACCAAACATGGAGAGAGCTTCTGTGCTGTTTTTCTCCCAAGTTACCATGCCACTACAGGTCATTTTCTTGAAAGAAAAGCAACATCATACCTGCAACATGGTGTTACGTGTATGTCGGCTATGTAACTGTCTTCAATCTCTGAGAGTTTGAAGGAGACAGCACCAAAACATGCAGAGGTGATAGATAGCAACTGGGGCAGGTAAATACTGGGCAGTCCTCAGTGTCATCCCAACATGTTTCACCTTCATCAGTTCATACTCTCAGGGATTCTTCTGGGTTTCAGAAATCTTCAAAGAAATTTTAAAGTCGACCATTATTACTGGAAATCTCAGCCCTTGCCTTTTGGAAATAAATGGGTTATAGGTCTTCTGCAAATTCTTAGCCAGCGTGAAGAAGCATATAAGCAAGTATCTAATGGCAAGAGTATTTCTTAAGTTGTCAATCGCTCAATTTTCATTGGGGGGGGGGGGGGGGGGGGGGGGATCCATTGCAATCTGCAATTGAAAACTTTAGTGGAGTATGATTATGTTCACAATTATGGGTGCTGACCAATTTTGAAATGAAAAAAAAAATGTGCTGGATATATCACATGTTAAGTTACTCAAAAAAAATTCTGTGGATCCATAGTGGATGAGAATTATTGATATTTTATATGTAAAAATTTTGTGGGAGATTGATTTATTGGATGTAATCTTCAGTGGAAGGGAAGAATTTGTGATAGCTTATGTGGGAATTTTGTGTGTGGAAATCTTGATTTTTTGCGTGTAAAATCAAGGGAAGAGCTGGTGAAATATTGTTTATGGGGAAAATTATTGGTTAGGGGGCGAGGGTGTAGTGAAAATTAAAGCCATAATGTGATGAGGTGATACCAGATTCTGAGCTGTGTCAGTCCGCCTTGCTAATCGACTATTATTAATGATATCAGTTTGGAAACATAAAAGAACATACATATGTAAGCTATATATGTATATACATGTGCCATAGCTGTGGTTCTAGAAGGTGAGTAACAATGTTTAATGCACTCCTGCTGAGAGTGACTAGTATTTGGCAGCTGTTGAGTCTCATCTAAGTGTAATTGAAGTCTCATATTTACTGAAAAGATACGAATGAGAATAAATGAGAATTGTGAATATAGAACGTCTTTGATGGCTTCTTTGGGCATTGACACACCCAATCTCTTATTATGACTGTCAAACTTCTCTTAATCCAAATGGGGAAGTTTTGCAGCTTTTAGTTAAAGAAGCTGGAAATGTTGGCACATATATATTTTAAAAAAAAATAAATAATGGAAAAAGTCAGGTCAGACCACTACAGAATTGATCTTGACTCTAAAAATTAGCATCTGACTTGAAAAGGCAAGCATCAGACCCCAGGAAGATATCTCAACTCGGTTTACATATCTTGTGTTGATAGCCAAAGGCAATAAACAGCATGTAAATACCTGCAAGTTTGAGAATGGTTCTCCCAAGGGTGACTATTTATTGAACTTTATATCATACATATGTATATATAGAATGCATAGACATGATGCCAACTGACAATTTTTTTGGAAGACTCGATGTGTTATTTCAAATAAAATTTTGTTTTAGTCGTCTGTGGCCATATTCACAAAGAATTTGATCCGATCCTGAATTTGGTGCTAAAATTAAAATTGGTGTGCTTTTTGCCTTGAACTATTGAACCCTCGGCCTAATATTTGATCAGAATTTCCAGGAATAACCAACTATGGTCCTGGCTATGAGAAGAACTGTGGAATTACCATTCCCATGTTATGATGTTATTTCCTTGGTCCACTCACAGGGGAGTGGGACCAGGGTGTGACACAGAAAGTTGTTGACTGGTGGGATTTTGTTCTCGATGACAAAAAGGAAGCAGAATACAAATTTTCAACCCCAGATGCTTATAAGTTATTTTTAATAGGAAAAAGATGCATGCTGATACATCGACAACCCCCAGGGTTAAATCGTATACAGTAAACTCAGCCTCCACTTGGGTTAGGAAGAGATGGTACAATGTGTCCATTACCCTACCCCTAGTTGGGTTTAGGAGAGTATGTCTGTTACCCTGCTCCCACCTGGCCTTAGGAGAGCACGTTACCATGCCGCCACTTCAGTTTTGGAGCGTGTCCCTTTCCACAGTCTTTTTGAATATTGAAGTTAATTAACATCATTTGATGAAGGAATATTCACCTTAAACTTTGTGATATGTATATATATATATATATATATATATATATATATATATATATATATATATATATATATATATATATATATATATATATATATACACATGCTACATCATGGAACAAAATGCTCTTATGTTTGCACAATATTTTTAAAGAAAAGCTTCAATTACATACGTGGTTATGTTGTGTATTTGCATCTTTTCTAATAATGTAAAATAAAAAGATGTACAAAGTTAATTGCTACACAGCTACCTTCATGGATGTGTTGCACATTTTGATATTGATGTATATCAATTTTGATGAGGACAAGGATCTGATTTTTAAAAGTAAAATTTTTGTGAGGTATATGATGAGTCTTGTTAGTTCATCCTATAAAGATGAATAAATGCAAGGTTTTATTATGTGAGCTGAGGAGTATACTATTATACAGATAATATTCTTTGGTAAAGCTAATGCTTGGTATTGACAAGGTCTTTCTTAAAGGTTCATTGCTCATTGCCACACTACAATGATAAAAATGTCCATAATTTTTTCACTTGGGATATAACCTGTACCCTGTTGATCATTGTATGATGATAATAAAAATGAAAACAAGACCTATATTTCTCAGTTTGTTGTAATTTCAGCTATACAATGATTTCAATTTTGATAGACCTGCCAAGTGTGACTCTGCTTCGTAAAAAAAAAGCCAAAAAAAAAAAAAAAAAACTGTTCATACCATGAAAGGTTATCCCCTTGTGGTCACATGAAACAAGATCACAAACACACAACCATATTGTACATCTTCAAGTGTACATCAAACCATGAATACCCTTGATAATTTACCAATAATTGTGAGAGCTGGGCTGTCATCTCCAAAATCTTGGCGCCATTAGTTGGTGGCCTGTCCAGATTGGGTCTGGGTGAACTGTGCAGCTTCAAATACTGTAAATTGCTTTAATTGCACGTTTAAATTTCCATGTTTTTTACTTCAGTAGACAAGTCAGCTGAGGTTATAGTATTGTCAGTCATCCATCTGTCTGTGATTCACATTTTTGACTTCTGGGAAACTGGTGGCCAGATTCACTTCTAACTTGGTGGAACTGTGCCTTGGGTGGCTCCCGACCAAGTTTGTTCAAATGGTCATGCTTCATGGATTTTTTATGTACTAGCAATGTGTGTATCCTTACTCCCCATCATCTGTGCAACATTAAGAGTTTTAGCTGAAATCCTCCTGGCAGGAAGGAGATGATGCAAGTAACTGAAGTATCCTACTCAGCTTCAATTTTGGAGAACATTTGTGTTTCATATTTTACCAAAAATGGAAGAAAAACTAGCCCCTCCCCATATCATTACCACAACACTGCACCCACCACAACTTAGACAAATGTATATAAGCACAGGGTAGGTTTCTGTATAGAAGTAGTGTGTTCCATAGACTAGAGTTTTTTACTTTTTATATTCATATTTATGGATACATGTCTATGTATTTTCACCACTTGGCCCCTAGAGGGCGTGAATGTGGCACTAAAATCATTTGTACAGTGGTCCCTGTCACCAGAGACCACCCCTACAGCGACAAAAAGTGGTCTTATGAGACAGGTGGTCTTTCATGACAGGTATATTAACATTGGAAGTACAGGACTTGGGATTCTGAAAAGTGGTCTGTCATGAGAGGGTGGTCTCTCACGACAGGGGTCTCTCTTGACAGGGACTACTGTATGGGGATTAAAATGTGAATTTTGGCGGATCTTCACAGTACCTTTTTTTTTTTTTTAGCAGATGACCATTTTGAACAAACTCGGTGGAGACCCACCCAAGTTCCATCCCCCCAAATTTGAAGTTTATATCCGGCTGATGTTTTGGAGAAATTAAAAACGTTCATTACCATTGCAAACCTCACATTGACTTGAATTGTAGTCAACAAGAACGTATAAATCAACACATTAGTATCCAATTTGTAAAGTTAATTACATTACTAATCAAGAATTCACACTTACAGTGGCACACAGCTGTGTCTGTTGCCACTAACTACATCAAAAGTTGAATCGTGTTGGAAAGGCACAAAGAGGAAGCAAGAAACATCAAGGTTAACTTAATAATTAGTCACTAGATGGCAGCACCTTCTGGTACGGGCAGCCCTGGGTGCCATTTGAAGCAATGCATCTTTCTTTCTTTCTTTCTTTCTTTCCTTCCTTCCTTCCCAGAAAATTTGTCCAACATTTTATTTCAAGAACACTGTGTGCAGACACTTGATCCAAATGTGGCATGATCATATTTCCAACACATGAAGTCTGGCTTTTTTTTTTCGAAGAGGGATAATAGTTTTGAAAATTATGTTAATTAATGCCACTTGAGAATTTAAACCTTGAATATCTTAAGAAATATTGTAGGTATAGGCACTATTCCAATTTAAATCTATAGGTCTATGTTGCAAGTGCATCCTAAGAACCACAAACAAAAGTTGTAGAATTTAATTTATGCTACCAGGGGCACTTGAAAAGTTTAAATTTTGAAATACCTATCCACAAAACTATAATGTGTAGATGTGCCATTCCAGTTTCTGATCCTTAGGTTGTCCATCATCAGGTTTGTCCAGTTTCTCATTACATGACCCAAATCTTGTTTTTCTGCTGACAGTTGACATTGTTTTATCTAGGGTTCTTTTTTCGGTCTGGTATTTCCTGTTGACCTGTGTGCCTTTTTTGTTTTTCATGCTGAGAGCCTGAATTTGCTATTTTTGGGGGGGGGGGGGTAGTTTTCATGTTTTCTGTCACGTAGCTTTTGCAGTTTCAATTTGAATGTGCAAGACAACAGCTATCCCTTGTAAGCACACCAGGTTGCTATCAAGCATATTATCTTTAGTTTCACCTTTAGAACGCTTTATACAGGTCTCTATCATGTACCGAAAAAGTAACAACAAAATATTTGAACATAATATTGCAGAATAAAAAAAAAAGCTAGACCAAGTAGTTTGACAATTTACAATTAAATGGAACTATAAGCATATTTCTACATGTTTAATTTCACACTGGATTATCCCAAAAAGCTAACTGATCTGGCACACTGCATGTGTGAGCACAAACATTACTTCATCAAGACCCACCTCCTACGCTTTGTATGATTATTGACTTACTGATACTCCCATGTTGGCCTACATGCAATTCCAGAAAATGTACATAATGTATTCTATTGACCCATTTACATCCTAGGCTGTAGATTCATGGCAAAAACGAATTAAGTGTTTAATGTTTTAAGAACTATTCACCTATTAAAGTAAGCAGTAGTCCTCAAGAATGGCTCTATCTCAAAAACTACTGTGATTGCTTCATTTTCACGTTTTAAATTTTCCAGGTTTTTGACATTTCACTGTAGTTTTAATTTCCCTAAACAGTTTTGAAATATTTTACAGAGTTTTTTAATGTTTTTACAGGAAAGTTAAAGCAATTTACAGTGCCTCATATCCAAAAGAATGAGGTCAATGTTATCTCTGAGGACCTGTTCAATTTTTGACAGATCTCTATTTAGCAAGTCAATACATCTTAAACATAGCACATGTATTTTGCCAGAGTTATAATGGCATGTGCTGTGACTCAACTAGATCATGCCACAATTAGCATAAACTTTTGAAACTAGTATTTGAGATAATAATACAATGTACATGATGCATGCAAGTCATAACATTTTCAACATCTTATTGTTTACATGTATTATCATTTACTAAATTTACAGTAAAGTGGATCCTTTTTAAGTGAAAAAAACTCATTGCAAAGAAAGACAGAAAGCAACAATTAATTGCAAAAAAAAGCTTTATTCAGGTCACAGCTGATTTGAAGGAAGTGATGATGACTTGTGACGCTTTGCTTCTCAGCTTTTTACACAAAAACAGATTAAAAAGCTAAGATGAGAGACAAATAATATACCCGGATACCACTACAATGTCATCCAAATACACAAAGTCTTCTTTTGCATACACAGACCATTATGTCATCCAAATATGCAGTTTGAATTTGCATACACAGTGCATTACAATGTGATCTGAATACACCCAGTAAGTGCAACCTTGGACACTGATTGTTGGGCCTTCCCTATGGGAATCTTGGAGAGAGTTCCATGGACTTCTGTGAAGCACATAAATGGTGTAGATGGCTGTATCACTACATATGCTAAGCACAGCTTAATAGTTTTACTTTTACGTTATCACAGCAGCTGGCAAAAGCACGAGATAGTTTTTAACACCTCTATACCCAGATAAATTTTAATCTGACTCTAAAGTTAACCCCTATTCCATTGAAAACATCAGTCTTGCCCTGCATAATTCACAAAATGTTAGGAACCACCATTAATAAAAACAAACTTGTTTTACCAACTTACCATTACTACAAATATTCTGACAACAAAAGGCAAGAAAATAGTGACACCAAGGCGTGTGCATGATATTTGGTTCTATACTGCAAATTTACGTATGGAAAATTGGGAATTTCTGTATGCTGCATTGTAATTTATATGTGCACAAATGAATACTCAGCCACTGTGCTGTTTAAATTTGAAAGTTAGAAAATGTAATATCTGCCAATACACATACACATATCAACAAGGATTTTTATCTTCATCTTTCACACAACCCAATTTCTAAAATAGTAACCTCTCCCCACCCTCACCTCCCCAAAATGGATTGGTCTCAATGGACACAATATTGCATGGCCAATTTCACATACATCAACTCTCCAACTTGCACTAATGAGGCAGACTGTTTCATTTTCTGAGAGTGTACAATATATTAAAGGCATTGCAAGACAGCTGGTTGAGAAGGCAAGAAGAGCCAGGTTGACCACCAGGTATAAATGTTTGTCTTCAAAAATATTGCCATTATGTCTCACTTTCAATTATAGCACTTAGTCTTGCGATGCTGATTGGATTTAAACTTGTGGCAGTTCCACCATTAAAACATGCTCCCCAGGTTACCCTTAACTATCTGTACTGAAGTTTTTTTTTTTTCAAAGCAGATTCACATCTGCAGGATCAAGTCCCACAGAATAATAGCTCTTGCTGCTTGCATAATTTTAAATCTAATTAGATTTGACTTCATTAATACATGAAGAAATACTATATTTTCAAGGACTAAATTTTAACAATTTCAGATTGATACATAAATTTCAGACTTCACTCATCTTAAGAAGTGCATAATGGCAGTTACCCTCAGGTAAACATTTACAACAGCATTTTGATTACAAATACACAGCTTGTTTATAAATTGGCAAAATTGTGCAGTCATAATAAAATCAAAATCATGATCTTTATACAGCATTATAACCTCAAAATAGAAGCCCAAAACTTTTATTAAACAGAACTATGTACATAATTACACAACAAATCACTTGAAACAATCTCAGTCACCACTATGCCCTATATAATAATTCACATCTATTATGGTACATCGTTTATATGAAAATAATGAGCTCTGCGCAAATGCCTGGAATGACTACTTTTTAAAACAGTGATTCTAACTCTTTCATCTTCTGTATTATGAATTTGCTGATTTTACAGCCCATCTAGAAAGACTATTTGGTCTCTGCATTCCTTTGTGAAGTGATCACAAGTTACCTGTTCATATACATTACAAGGTTAAACATACTTCAACCCACAGGCTCTGGTCTGATCTGTGGCTTACATAAAACTTGAATAATGTTTAAACTATTAAATGTTTGCAACATTTCATGTTTTCCATAATTTGAATGTCACAGTTAATATATCCCACATGTAGATTCATGATAGATGATCACTTTATAGTTTTGCAAGCACCTAGGATTCTTATGGGTATGGATACAGTAGCTACAATGCATGTCAGATATCTGAGTGTCATTATAACAAGATTTCACCTTCCATGCGTATGCCAATGCAAAGTTTATGCATAAGCCTACAAAGCATAAACCAGCATCTTATACGTGACCCAAGGCCAATGAAATGTCTACATTAAAGAGAAAACTAACAAATGGTACAACCGATACATGTCTCAAAGGCTTGCTCCACAATTTCTTCATTTTTGAATTCCTGAAGGACTGGGGTGGGGGGAAGTTAGAGCTTTCAACGGGCCTGCACATTTTTTGTGCTAATGGAAAATGAAGGACATTTTTCATCCACGTTAAGTGGTTTTCTGGTATGACTTCTAGGACTTTTTTTAACCACCTTCCTTCATTTCATCAATATTTCATATTAATGTATCAATTTTTGATAATTTTACTTCCCACCTCCCTGTGTTCAGTGCAGCAGGATGGCAACGCTTGGACACTGTGAATTTACCTAATAATGAACTCATTTTATATAATAAGTTTGTCACAAAATCATGACTAAAGTGCAAAATCATTTCAACCCATACTAAACAGAATTGACCCGTAAAGAGCTGATTTAAGATTGAGTCAACAGCTTTCCTCGGGCCACTTTGCACACAAAGTGTTCCGAGGAAAGCTGTTGAATAAGACTATTTTTTGCTTTACACTAGGCTTGCTGGCAATCGAATGAAAGGTATCTTCATGAGGATTTTGAATCTTTTAGCCACTATATATTTAGTGGGGATGAAAGAAAAATGACTATACCCATGGATAGCACTTAAAGGGTTAAAGTCTTCTAACTTTTTGTTGTCATTGGGATTGAACAAACAAGTTTCAGCACTGTTCAAAGATACCGAGTGACTCCTGGTGGTGGTCACCTGCACTAATAAGCTCCTCATTTACATTAATAGGGATGAAATAATATATTCACTACACATTTCCATATTAGCATGAATTCTTTTGCATAATTCAAAGGACAAATGAAAAACAATGGTTGTTATGGTTGGGGGCTCCCCTCTCCCTAAAAGATGGGTAGATCGACTGGCTTATCACATGCATTTGTAAAGTCTCTCCAATGTTTTTGTGCGACCTGAAGAAACCTGCTATGTTTATTGTATCACATCACGACACATAGTCACTTGATGCCTGCTCTATCCTGACACACACTCACCCGTAATGAAATTTCATCAAGGGTCATGCTCTTCTTTAAAGAAATAACATTACTGGGCTGATAAGCTAAGCCTGTGTTTTTACTCAAAGTACATATTATTTACTAGTAATATCAGTCAATGTTGTAGATAGTCTAAGGTGAAGAACCACATATTTCAGTAAAGAGAATGTTATTGAATCAACATCAGGTTCGCTGTAACTAGATGATGTAACCATAACTTGAATTGACAAAAGATACCTTCTGAATATGCAAAATCTACAAAATGAAGAAGAAATCCTTGGTTAATAGCCTTTCTGTTGTATGCAAATGATATATATATATATATATATATATATATATATATATATATATATATATATATATATATATATATATATATATATATATATATATATATATATATATATATATATATATATATATCCTCATGTGACAGCAGAACCATGGTTGGCTGGCTGGACACACACCAGGCATCAGCATTGGGGCTTGAATTAAAATCTGTGCACGAGGAATCTGAAAAAACAGTTTCCACAATAATTCCAGATACATGTATGCAATAAGAAAAATGTCATCATTTTGGAAAGAGCTATGATATACCCTTGGATAAATGTACTGAGTCATAATAGTTTCAACTTTCTGTGTGCATCCAAATGTACGACCAGACAAGTAACCGTGGAGTGGTAAATATGACAGACCAAAATAGAAAAATCCTAGAGTGAGTGATAATATATCTGTACAAAATGAATACATGCACACACAAATGTGCTTATGAGATCACCTTTTCTTATTTCTTCCCAATTTTCATTACTCAGTTCTATTCCTTCCGGACACACTAGAATGCTGTAAGATCGCTCCTCACCGATGTAGTAGCTTTCGAAGCACAGTGGCATTTTATATGCAACCAGATTTTGTGTAAACATTTGTCCCCTGAATAAACAAGGAGTCCACAGCTTTCATTGGCATGGATTGGTACCCACCCCATAACAAGGAAAGCTGTTGATCAGCGGCATATTATTTTGATAGGTCTCGTATACAACTCTCATCCAAATTATTTAAAATTACTTTTGAAGTTAGTTGAAGCAGAGAACAATTGACCACTAACTGGTTTTGACCACTTATGGGGGAGGGGGGAAATGGTTAACTGCTATTTTTTTCTTTATGTCAACACCAGAAACCTTTCGATACAACCTTGTATCAAGTTAGCCTTGCCAGCGTCGTCACACACCCCGGAGAATTTTGTATACACAGCTTTAATCTGACATGCACAGTCTGATAAAAAAATTGGTTATTTCAGCACGTATTTGGATCAAATTTTTTTTATATCCACAGCTGAACTGACACATGGTCAGTTTCATGCAATCACAACCACGAGTGGGAAGAATTACATCTGATATAGGCTAAAGATACAGCCTGGTCCTATTTTGTTTCAATCAATCAACCCCTGTCTGATACTGTACCTATCAGCATCAGCAAGAAGCTTGCTGGATCCAACACCATCCACATTAATTACAACTGTGTCAGAGGCAAATCGAGACAGAAAATCAGACATTTTGTACTGGCCTCCAGTAAAGCTGTTTTCCTAAAACCAAAAGGTGTATGTTGTATTTCAATGAATCAGTTTTACACTATTCTGGAGAATGCATTATAGTATTAAAAGAACGTCTAAGTCTTCTATACACGACTGCATGCAAAGGCATCAAATTTTTACAACTGCATTAATGGTTTAATGAGGTCAATTAGCTACTGGCCACCCTCTCACTGTGATTCCTATTCAGAACAGCGAGTCCCCCCCCCCCTCCCCCCCCCCCCCCCCCCCCCCCGAATACCTAGCATAGCCTACAATAAATTTTAACTCCAAACAAATGTGAATTACTCTGAAAGAGTGTCTTGATTGTGTTGGAAAGACAAAGTCAGTGATGTTTCACATATTTTCTGGCAGCTTTGCATAAAACACAAATCACCGTCTGCTTCGTTTATTTCGTTATACTCTTCACTTTTGGCTTCTCTCTAGGATCATATGCTCTCTTCACCAACTTTTGGAACCTAAGTTGATGGGAAGAAAACTAGAGACCTTTACCAGACTGAACCACAACAGCCTTTTTGGCTTGTCTTATCACCACCTCACAAATTATACACATATAAGAGAGACCCTGTAACAGGTACATAGAGGTAAGGTGCCCATGTCAACAGGCATAATACCAAGCAACATGGCTTCCAATGGAAAACCAACTCCTTGGTCCCTTATGCTACAGATTTACAAGATAAATTGTTCTATTTTAGCCTGGGATCACAGAGTTAATTTTATTTTTATTATCACAATGAGACATAAATATCATTCTGATGAAAAAAGACCCATCCTCAAAATAAAAATAAACAGTCATACCGATTTACGTCATAAACGCCTGATGCATAGGAATCCCACAGAGTTAATTTTATGGTGCCAGGGTTCAACCAACTAGAAGCGAAATAACTGTAATATATTACACTGTATCTTCACTCTAAATCAGCTGACATAAAAGATAATACAGTCACATGTTCAAAATAATATACACTGGGAGACAATATAATATAATGCAATTATTCCCCATCTTTTATAAACAAACTCTGTGAATGTCCACCTTCTGTGAACAGTTGAGACGTGTACTTCACTTGGTACTTTACCAGTTTATACAACTCACATCCTCTTGGGAAAAGACAACCTGTGTTTGATAAGACCATAGATGATCGGTGATCCCCATCGACAACCTCTTAAGCCAGGTTCTGCTATGCATGTAATTCAAGTTTGCCACGCAGAATTTGTGTTGTTCCCTAGGAAAATATATAGTATGCCACTACCCACAATTTTTTTTTTCTAAAATATTCTAAAATTGTACATTTCCCATTTCTTTAAATTTCTCCAGCACTGTGCAGAATCTCCAATTAGGACCACATTTATACAGAGACCATTTGTATAATAAGACCATCACCTTACAGTCCCATTTTCTGTTTATCCTGAATTTAATTTTGTTCCTGTATTAAGACCACATTTTTTCAGTCCCTTAGGTGGTGTTAGTAGGGAGATTTCACTGTAGTGGGCAACTTTTTAAGAACTATTATACCAGTGCAGAGTTACATGTTGAGAATAACAATATTTCCTTTTACATGTACTGATGAAACTGTAACACGATTACTTCTTAAATCTTATCACAGTGAAATGTATAAAATTGAATACCATTTTTTGAAAAAAAAAAGTGAAAATTGTTTTTTTTTTTTACATCATTTATATGGAAAAGCAACAAGAACAATATTGCATGCATATTATTACAGCAAAACGGATACAAAGAAAACACCCTTTTGTTACATGAAAAAATAATTAAATACATGTGTTCAACATATTTATGTAAAAGCCCAATATTCAATCCACTTGCCAAATGCATGTATAATCTACTTCTTTGGTGAATATGCATTTTCATATATATAAATACATAACCAAAATCTCAGAAGCGAAGACCAGCTGAAGTATTTAGAACCACATGTACAGGTGGACTCAAATCTAAAGGTTACAAGATGTATTCTTTCTTTCCAAACTAGTGAAATATTTTTCCATGTATGTTGCTGTACATGAAGTGTCGGCACAAAAGAAATCAAAATTGCATACATCTAAACCCCCCCCCCCAAAAAAAAGCTTGCCTCTATAGATGTCCTGAGCTTAAGTCCCTTGCTTCTGCACTGGCTATGGGGTTGCACTATACAGCAGCTTGTGCATCACATCACTGGCCATGAAATGCAAAGACTAGTTCTGGATGCATTAACGATCTTTTGCCAGCCGGATAACAAAAGATTCCATTTTTTTTTTATTTAACAAATCTTTCGAAATTTCCGTTTGCCATAGAGGTTTAATCAGCAGCTGTCTCTTGCCAGATATTTAATATGTAGCCATACAAACATGTGTATGTATAAAGGGGGTGGGGGTGGGGATGGGGGGTGGAGAAGGTGGTGACGGGGGTGGAGAGCAGTAACTATGTTGAGAAATTTTCCATTCACAAGGCTTTTATAGCCAACGTTTGACTTCAGCTTGAACATGTCTCTGCTCAAAATTAGTTGACAATGAGGAGCCATTTCCAAGATCTTAAGCTCTAAAAATTGTTCATATAATGCTTTCACAGCTTATTTTGAATATCCAGTTGTGAAAAAGACATGCTGCAGCAGGCTTTAAACAGTTAGCAGTAGTTCTTTCACGCATGAGGTGCACAGTTTGTGAAACTTAAAGTGGCATTGCTAAAAAATCTTGCTCCATGCCCCCTTAGTGGTTCAGTGGTGTGGCCAGTACCATACCCAGGAGTGAGCTATGGTGGCCCCAGGGTACCAGCAGCCCACAGCATCTTAAATAGGGTTGGGTATCTTCACTGATTTCTGTATCACGATCCTTTTCAGTACAGAGCTATGATATGTATCACAATATATCATGTGAGTGTATGAAGTGATCACACTCTTTGAACTTACATGGAACAGTCAGTATTACAAGCCTTTGTGCTGGTGCCTCGATAAATCATTCTGCCATGTCCACATACACCAGCAATGAATTGATGATCCAGGCTGTGAAATGTGTTTTATTGGCTGCTCATCTGCATACAGGGATGACTTTCTTAAATTTCTTCATATAAAACTCATAAGTTATGGTGAAATTGAAAACTTTCATCATATTGTGAAAAATTGACACACAAGGAATGTATCACGATATCGTTCGGTACACGGTTAGTATTGCGGTATTTCTGTTTTTCGATGTATCGGCCCAACCCTCATATTAAAGTCAAAGTTTCTCGGCTGTGTACCCTGGGACCATCACCTTGGTCAAAGTTGCAGTGTGTCTGTGTTTTCAGGGAAACCACTTGTGTGGACCACCAGGGGACCACTGAAAAATGGCTGCCAAACTTTCTGGCGCTGCTTTCAGTAGCGTGAAATCGGATTGGGGTGATTATGTGATAAATCTACTTTTGTGCACACAATGATCCCTGCATTGAAAAATCATTCAAAATGGCAGGTCCACCAGTTGTCTCTCCCCAGATGTAAAAAATATCATGTAAAATGATGTTAAACACCTGGTAAACATGCCCTCTCAAACCAGGTGGTCTCTCTGGACAGGGACCATTGTGCTTTATACAAATTTTATAACTTGCTGAATTTTCCTGGTTGTACATCTTTTTTGCTAGAAACAATTTAGCGTTGCCTTCATGTTGTGTCTTGTGAGGTGTAAGCTAGTAATGAGGTAAGCTACCAGCTCACAACTCAAATGCATGTACAGCAATTAAAGAAACACATAAGGAAATATCTTACCTGAAAACATCAATTTTCAACACAGTTAAGAAACCTGTAATCCTGTGATGCAGTGATAAGTCTGATATAGATTCCATATTCACCTGGAAACAGGAAATTTTTTCTTCTGTAAGTTAAGACTACATCTCAGATATAACATATACAGGTCTAACAAACTGTTACCACAAAATCTGTTCTCATCCTAAATGCCTCATATCCTATATGCTAGCACCACCTGGTGTCAAACAACAGCAGCTCCACAACCAGCACGACTGACATTCATGTTGCTAATGAAAGTCCAGTTGTCTTGAATGGGATCATAGACCTCCACGCTTCGTAATCGATTTGATCCATCAAACCCACCTAGTACGTAGATTTTATTGTCAAAGACGGTGACCGCTGGCCAGGCACGTGGGGTATTCATAGGAGCTATGGAGTTCCACTGATGGGTCAGTGTGTTGTATCTGGAATGTACGATATAATAGTGTAACAAACTGCATGAACGTTATTAATCCATTCCCGGTCAGAGTATGATTGAGTCAATAGTTTTCTTGACGCAGTGCACCCAACCCATGTAAAGCTACTGACCTTGGGCATGCCACCAAGAAAGGTCTTACATACAAATCCCAGCGAAAATGTTTTCCAATAACGAGAAATTCAAGTATTTACATCCTGGCACTTCTGGTCGATTTAAGCTGGAAAGAGTTAACCTTACAATGCTAGTGATAGATTTATGCCACATGCAGGTGCAATTGCATGAGAATTATATTTTGAAATTCTTGACCAAAAGAGCTTTCGCAATGCCCAGCAAGTCACCTTTCAACTGCCCCTGGGGTATTTATAGTTTCCCACTTCTTCCATTGACATACTGTGCAGATCTCTCTGACTTACCTTTCTGTCAAATTGAAGTACTGATCATTGTAGCGAGATCGACCACCAAAAGCGAAGAGAAAATGATCCAAAGCCACAACAGCCAACCCAGAACGGGCCTTCTCCATTTCCGCCACAAAAGTCCATTGTTCAGTCTCTGGGTCGTAACACTCGACACTGGCTCTATCTGTGTGAAAGCTCTTGTCATATCCACCTATGTACAAATACAGCATCCACAATGTTAAAACTCATTACATAGTACATGTAGTTGCTGAGAAACTAATGTTTTTAGCTGGAATGATAATGGGAACTGATAATTCAAATTCACCACACGGAGCACTTCCAGTGAAATACCAGTAAGCCAGTTCTACCATCACTGAATTTTATATTGCATGAATTATATCTGTATATTGCAGAAACCTTATGTCAAGGTAGAGCTTAATAAGTAAGGCTGGCGATTTTCCATTTTTTGTTTTTTTTTGTTTTTTTGTTTTTGGCCAAGGGTTTTCCATTTTTGACTCTCCAGCTTTCAGTTATTTCCTGGATTTTTTTCAACTGCCTTTTCCATTCATTTCTGATAAGTCTACATGACCAGGAAAACTTGCGTTCGGATTCCATGGAAAAATAACTTTTCTGTTTTTGGTGATTCCTTCCGCACTTCCATCAGTTTTCCAATGAAAACGGAAAATCATCATCCATAAGAGCAAAATCAAAACTTACTTAATTGCAGTTGTAAATTACAATATAATGTAAAGTAGTGAGAAGACACAGTCCTCGCCCGGATAAATGAAGTGCCCTCTACAGGAAAAATGTCATCAGGAGCTGCTTTTGTCTTTTTCTGGTGCAGTTCATCCATACTGTGATGCAAAAGTACACTTAGTAGCAAGATAAGACATTCATACCTGCTATGTAGAGCTTTCCGTCACATACCGCCACGCCAGCTCCAGCTCGCTTACGCCACATGCTGGGAGCAAAACACCACGAGTCTGTCTTAGGGTTATATACTTCAACTATATTAAAACTGCTTGATCTATCCTCTCCACCTGTAAGAGATTTAAGCAGTACAAAAGTTAATGATACAATTATGGAAAGGGATCTTGAGAGTTTGCTCCTATTTGAATGAATGAATGAATGAACTTTATTTTCACATAACATACATAAATTACAGGTAACAATGGTATGAGGGCTCCCAGAGGAGTTACAACTCATCTAGCTGGGCGCCTAATATATGCACAAACAATTAATGATACAGAATCGGAGGGAAAAAATGGTAAAGTAAGAATAATAATAATAAAAAAAAAAAAAAAAAAAAAAATGAATAAATAAAAATGAATGAAAAAAAAAAAAAACAAAAAAAAAACATGCACACACACACACACACACACATATTTTGATAGAACAGTTTTGAAATACATGTAATACTAAGCGTTTACAAAGGGCAGACATATTGGACCTTGCATCACATTTTCTAATGTATTTCAGGAGCATACCTAGCAATTTGAAAAGCACTAGACTAGCTCTCACTGAAACGTAAAACTGATAATGCTGGAGGTGAAGTAAATGGGAAGCTTATCTGCCTCCTATACATGGAGCATTGATGTGTACAACCTCAAAACTCATTCCTTGTATATCATGATGTGCATCAACTTGTGTATTGTTTGTTTCCTGTTGTATACTACATGTTTGTACACTGTATATATCCTGACTTGTACTCATGTACCGCAAAGGGGACTTCGAGAAATACATTCATTCATTCAGAACCTAAAGAGATAAATTGTTGATTATAACACAAAAAGCCATTTTTCCAGTGATAATCGCAACAAAAACTTGTGTTCCTCTGAATTATCATAATGATTCCAGAGAAAATTTGTCACAAAAAAACAAAACAAAGAAAAAACCCCCACCTCACTTCCACTCAAGTACCAGCAGGCCTTTATTTCCCAGAGCAAAGAAGCACGGTCCAAGTCAACAGCTTTCCTTGACATGTTTTGGGCCAAATAAGCCAAAAGTATGCCGAGCAAAGTAGATGACTCAGCCTCTGACTTAGCATAGAGAGAGTTAATAACCCACAAGACTGAGTTCTTTAAACTTTTAAAAACACATACTGTGGTCCTAGTCACCAGAGACTCCCTCTGTGGCAACCCAAAAAAAGTGGTCTTAAATGACAGGTGGTCACTCGTGACAGGTAGGTTAAAACTGGAAGTACAGGACCTGAGAATCTGCAAAGCTGTCTATCTGAGACGGTGGTCTTTCACAACAAGGGGTCTCTCCTGACAAGGGAGTGCATGAACACACAGCATTATATGGAGCTTCCAAGGACGCAAACAAGTTATGCAAATAATGCTATAATATTCAAAACATATGTCTAATACTGACAATCATGTTCTGAAAACACACACACCACCCTGGACACCTAATTGGACTATGACAGTATATTGTACATCAGATTCATTCCCAATGCCTTCAGGAGGTGAAGTCATTGTTCTATACCTATGAAATACAGCTTTCCCTCACTAGACTGGCTACCAATTTCGCAGCTTTAGCTAATTTGACAAAAGCAGCTTTAACTTCATTAGCCAATAAACTGGCATGGGATTTCATGGCTTTAGCTAGTTTGGACAAAACAGTGTCAATATAATTAGCCAATTATTGTTTTAGCTAAAGCCAAAGGAAAAATTGTGTATTCTTTTTTTGCTTATTAACAATTCTAAATAATCCAAGCACATATAGCATGAAAAATGTGCTTTAATAGTTGAGTCAATTTTCAAATATAATTGGCTACTTTAGTTAAAGGTTATAAGTGGTATAAGCCCAAATCACATCTTTCAGCCACTGGCTATTTGGCTAATGGATTGCACTAGCCTAGTGTAAAGATACATGTACAGTACATGTCCAGGCTAACATACTGTATAATCATGTATATTCATGAGCATTATTTTTTCCGAATGAACTCACAGAGAGTGAATTTCATGAGTTTTATTTTCCCAATTTTTATGCAGGCTTTCATTCAACATCCAATCTTCCAATAGTTACCCGAGTTTAATATTCCCAAATTGGATCTGCTCGTGAAATATCGGGACTATTTATCTCTTGTGAAAATTTATGGTTATACAGTCAACTCTTAACATATACAGGCTAAACTGTTTGCTGCTGACCTAATGCATAGAGACATCCTGCCAGGGCTGCTACTGACACAAATGACCTGGCCACTGTCATGTCAGCCCGAGGTCGCCACTCCTTCACGATGGGATCGTAGGACTCCACACAACGCAAGTACATGGTGTCATCCTGTGTTTCAGCTAAGGCACATTCACCACCCATTGCATACAAATGTCCATCCAGTGTGGCGGCTCCCACGGCTGTCCTTGCCACATTCATACTCTCCTGGATAACAGCACACAGTAAAGGGATATACACATTAAATGTTTTATGGCAAATGACTTAAGGTGCATGAAAAACATAGTGGGATACAGTAAAACCTCTGTAACTGAACACCTCTGTAATATCGAATACCTCTCTATACTGTACACCATTTCTCGGTCCCAAATATATACTTTCAATGCTATCAGACCTCCCTATACCGAACACCTCACTATAATGAACACCTTTTTCCGGCCCTAAGGGTGTTCGGTATAGGCAGGTTTCATTGTATAAGTTATTGATGCTTCTTAGTCAATTTACACATTTCAGATCTTATTGCCTTCTGGATACCTGTATGTTTTCATCCCATGTACAATGTACATGACACAAGGCACAGGAGACCTAACGCCCATGTATTGGCATGCAACGTTTGCCCATTAAAATTTAGCAGGACTTGTACATGTGGTATGCTTTTTTTGTCATCAATAATAATATGATCTTAGCAGTGGGAAGTCAACAATTCCCTCAGTGCATAGCAACCACAGTACATCCACGGAAATAATTTGACTATTACTCTTCCAGGGATTGAGGCAAGCCCACTTCTACCTACATGTACTGTAAAGTTCAAATTATGAACTCAATGTAAACCATTCCTGCCTACTTGCAATAAGTTATCACTGGTTATTATTGGCATGAACTGACAAACTTTATACAGAATTCCTTGCTATTATTATCTATTGATGGGGAGTAAAATTCCGTTAACAGATTTCAGGTTTTGATGATCTGAAATTGTTGCAAGACATTATTTTGACCTTTTTAGATAAAAATACACATTATGATTAAGGTGAACTAAAACCTACTGCATTTCAACACATCTATCAAGAATATGATTTCAACGCTGTATGCACATGATGCTAGCATTCTACCTGGTGCACAAGATTGTGATGATGCAGTTTACAATCTTCATGATTTAATACAAGCATTACCAGTTTACCATTTTTACTGCTGGCTCTGTTTCTCAACATAATCATTTGTAATACAGAGACCCAACCCTCTCATTTTCAGCCGGAGATCTTCCATTTTTTGCCCTTTTTCCAAGTACTCCTGTTTTCCCCCTTAGAAAATGTTTTCTCCCTGCCCAGATAAAAAAAATGGATGAGGTAACAAAAAAACATCAAAATACACCATTTTAACTCCATTTTTTCAAAACTTTCTCACTCCAGGAGGGGGTGCTGCCCTTCCAGACCCATCCCCCAGCACAGTCATGATTTTTAAAAAAATTGAGTGGTTTTGTAGTAAGAGAACGACTACACACTGAAAAATATAGCTGTTTTCCCAATCCATTGAATAGTGACCCCCCTCTTCTAAAGCCCCTCTCATCCGTGGCTACCTCTCTTAAAAGACCATCATTCCTATGCATGAGGTGTGACATTCCTATTATACTGTTCCCCTTTGCAGAGGCCATCCCTATTAAAGGGCAACTTTTGGGCTGCGTTTGAGGTAGCCCTGTGAGGAAAACCATTGTATACGTTTTGTGACAACACTCAGAAACATTGAGGAACAAATGAGTTCTGGACTAAATTTAATGTGGGTGTTGTATCAAGATTAGCTGATGCAGTGCACACCCAATTAAACTGAGGAACCTTGAACACAAGTAGTACATTGCCAAGCAAACATGTTAAAAAAATTAGACATAATCAAAGTATTACAAGACTATATTGGAATTAAATTGTGGAGTTCTGTTCTGTATATTTTGTATGCTTGAGAACTGGTCTATTTTTCCCTTTTTTTTGGTTGTCAATATTCATCAGAAATTCAAACAAACAAATACTCAAAAATTAAGCTCAGAATATCTCATGATATTAATAAATTTTGAAATAGGAATTGTCTGTACTCACATGAAGAGCATATATTTTCAGTGGCCAACTGATATATTCACACATTTACGATAATCTTACATACCATTAGCACCCACTGGTCCCTCAGAAAGTCATACCGTTCCATGCTCTTCAGCTGACAGTCAATACTGTTCCTCCCACCCACCACAAATATACACTGAGG
This sequence comes from Hermodice carunculata, assembly GCA_964020975.1. Classification (NCBI taxonomy): domain Eukaryota; kingdom Metazoa; phylum Annelida; class Polychaeta; order Eunicida; family Amphinomidae; genus Hermodice; species Hermodice carunculata. The sequence goes on along the minus strand of CAXHWN010002136.1, from coordinate 154,289 downwards.
TTGGGCGCGGTTTGGCACTACATCTAAGGTATCACTATCGGTCTTAGTTCTAACAGCTTTAGCTACAATATTCTGGCACTTCGGGCAATTTCGTATACAGTCAGTTGGCAGGACGACCTGCTCCAAGTAGTTAAAGTCTAGTAGCACCAAGCGAATATGTTGTAGAATGCGACTGGCTTCTGGGGCCCGATTTTCATAGTCCCACTCCACCCACTGCATTGCCGCTTCAAAAACCTGTTCCTCGCTGGTGACCCGAAGTTGGTCACTTCTGAGCAAGTCGATCAGGCGATCTTCAGACAGCTGAAAAAATTCATCATGCCGGATTACATCCAGCAGATGTTGGTGCACATAGCGACTTGCTGCCCTCTCTAGCTCGGTACAGGAGTACATGTCTGCAAAAGACTGGATACCTACAATGGAAAATATGCAGATGTACAAAAAATTAAAGGACTAAGTGGAAAACAAATATAGATCACAGGTCTGCATGACTTAATCAACACAGAACATGAGTTCCACACTTCATTAAGAATTCAAATTCACTATCCAGGATATTCATGAGATGCGATACCTGAGCAAAAATATATTTTCATTATATTTTTCACCAGTTATGACACAGCGACAGGAATATTTTGTGAAAAAAAAAGTTGAGGCAAGGCTACAAATAGATGCCTTTAGAACATATGTGGCATATAAACAGAAACTATTAACCATAAATTGTAAGGTAAGTCTCATCTTCTGAAATTGTTTTTGCTCATGGCGTAATTCATGCCCAGTGTTTTTTCACGTCCACGTACTTAATACATGTTGTTTCAGGTCAGCAATAAACATGATAAACGTGAAAAACATTTCATTATTATTCATGAATGACCCATGACAACAACATGCATTTCTCATTCAACATGCTCCATTAAGCTGAATTAGCAGAATTACTCAACATTTAATAACCATTTCACAACAAAAGCATTTAACCCTTTCCCCCTTGAATTAAGACTGAGTCAACAGCTTTCCTTGGCATGGGTTGGGCACTAAGTACCCAACCCATGCCAAGGAAAGCTGTTGACCTGGGGCATGTGATCTTGACAAGTCTCATGTACATTTCTCAGTCAAATTGTTTTTCATGACTGTTGAAATTAGTTGAAAACACTGAAGCAGACGACATTTGACCACAAGCCGGTTTTGGTCGGTTTGAGGGGGAAAGGGTTAACTCTTTTGCCGCCAGCTGCAACTCAAGATGAAGTACTTAAAGGCCTGCATGTATTCAGATCTCCATTCTGCCACTGGAGATTCTCTACCAGCATAGTTATGTGCACTGAGCCACTACCTCAGTGAAGTGTCAAATAAACTGGTCAGGATTAAGCTGCTCACGTTCAAAGTCTTGAAGATCTGTAACTTATCCAAAAAAGGCCTTTCATTCAAGTAATGGTCCGCATACCTGTACTCCCATCTACGATATAATCGTCCAGATCAACAGCTTTTCTCAGCACGCTTTAAGCTGTAATCATGTGCCCAAAGCAAGGAGAAAAGCTGTTGACTTAGTCCAAAACTTGGCATTGATAAAGTCAAACATGATAAAGAAAATACCTTCTACAAATATCCAAAGACTTGCCAATACTCCATATATGGATTTATATTAAATTTCGTATGAATACAAAGACATTGTACATGTAGCAAGCAAAGAATTAAATAAATAATTTCAAGCTGGCTTTACCTAAGCAGTTGGAAGCATCCAGTTGCAATTGCAAGAACTGGCTGCATGCATTACGGAGGCTGTAGAGATTCAACATACTGGCTCCCTGCAGCAAAGACTGCACGTTCTCCACTGTAATCTCCACTGATCCTTTATACATGAAATCGAGCAGCGTTTCCATAGTTGTAGGTTCAATGCCATGGATTTCTACGATACTTTTCTCCGTTTCCAGCATGCCGTTTGTAAACATGGCTCTCAAGTACGGACTACATCCAGCCAGCACCACTTTATGAGCACGGAACTCCAGCTCATCAATGCGAAGAAGGATATCACAGAGCTCATTGCGCTGTCGAAGCTCATTCATAACACGGAAGGCATGGGTGGTGTGGTGAGCGATGGAGAAGAAACGAGACTCCACAGGTATCATTGTCAACCTCTGCTATGCAGACCCATGCCAAGGATGAGCTTGCCTTGATACAGGTCTACTTCCAGTCCATGTTGACCCTGAAACACACACACACACACAATGTAGGAGTATTGTGTTGTTTAGGAGAATATGCTATTTTTCTAGCCTGCAATCGGCATCACCATGATGTCACATACAACATGAAAAAACTGCAACTGATTGTCCCGTGCATTGTAGGCAAATTATACTATGTTTGCTACAGCCTGCTGTGGTCTATAAATCCACCTTGTGATGTACAAATTTTGTGAAAATTGCTTAAACCAGAGGCAGAATGTGTGTGTAAATGATTGTGAAGACACCATCTTTCTGGACAATAGTCCATATTTTACAAAAACTCTAAACCAGCCGCCCTGGAGAAGGGAAAATATTTACAGTTTAAAAGATTTTTCTGCACATGTTACAAATCATGGCTGACCAGATTGAACATGTGGGAATGACTGATAGAGTCTGTCTGCACTAGGGGATCTAGTATTATGGGCATGTATTGAAGAGGTAGTAGCATAGGAAGCAGATGAGTAATCAGGGTCTTATTGTTGGCAATGAAACAATACAATTGTAGAAAAATGTTTGTCTGATACTCATCCACTTTATGATGTCTAGCATACATGTGTTGCAGATTTTGAAGGACTTTATCTTTGTGCATCTTGTAAGCACACACAGATTTGTAGTGGGGCAGAACTAGTTTCACATTGTAATTTTAGTATGTTTTGATAGTTGGTAAAAATATATGTATGCCAGAGATGTATGTATCCTGCCTGAAACCCAAAAAATAACTTTTGTTATTGAATAACCCCTTTTTATTGGGGGGGGGGGGGTTGCGGCGGGGGGTGGGGGGGGGGTGGAGTGTTGTTTTGTTTTTCATTTTGTATTTTTTGTTTTTTGTTTTTGTGTTTTTTTTGGGGGGGGGACAAAAATCTTACTTCTGCCAAACTATGAAGAAGAAAAAAATGCTGTCTGTCTGCTTTCATGATCAATGTAGTGGGAAGAAACAAATGTGATTTTGGTGAACTTCACCAAGTTGTTAATGGCAGGTGGAGTGCACACTAAATCTCTAAGTGCCACCATTTCCATCTCTGGAATGCTCCCTACATCCCAGCATGTCTTCAATCATTTTGTATTACTTTTAGACGTACCAGTATTTGCATTTGGATATACATGTATTTATATAATAATTACACTCTAATTTTACAGTCTTTATGCACCTCCATGCCTCAACAGAATGTATTTCCAGATATAGATTATAATTAATTTAAACTCATAAACTTTTTATAATAAGAAGTCACCAGATGGCAGCACCTTCTGGTGTTAAACAAGCATATACAGTGGGACCTGCTGCATGTAAGCAGCCGCATTGCTTTTTGTGGTCACTAGCCTGGGACATAGGAGTCAATTCCTTTGTAAAATTTACCTGTGGTGACAGGTCACTTGCTGTATGTGGCAACTTTTTCTTGGCTGAAGGGATGGCCACATACAACAGGTACCACTGTACTCTGCACAGAATTTAGCCCACCCCCACCCAATTACCCCATGCCCCTGGGCTTAGGCAGGTCCAAATGTTATCACATATATAAAGCAGATAATTTTGTGGGGTTTTTGTGGCACATTTTGTCATCATTTCATCACAAGAGGAAGTGGTACCAATCACTATGCACCTGTTTCATGTACATCCTCAGTTTTTATCTTCCAAGGTACTGTTTTTACATTATGTAATAATTACCCTGCTTTAGTAATTCTACAGACCAATGTGTCTGAAATTATGACATCTTAACTTATTTCACATGATAATTGATACTTTGATAGGCCCAGGCCTACTTTTTGTTGTTGACCAGAATCCTTTCACAAGTAATCATGCATATATAATCTGAACTTCTTCTCCAATGAAACCTCATCCGCCACATGTCTCTCAAAGTGGGGCAGTGTTGCTCAGTCCCACAAACCTGTGGCTGTATCTCAACCGATACAGTGAAACCTGTTTTGACAGACCACCTGCCTTTTCAGACCATGTTTACTATGTCCCTTTTGCTAATTTCCCATGTTAAATCTCTATTGAGAGACCACCTGCTTATGTGACCACTTTTTGCATTGCCCTAGGGGTGGTCTCTCAAAACATGTTTCACTGTATTTCAAATTTCCAGGAGGAACTGATACCTGTAGTAATGGCCAATGTCTTCAACTACAGTGAACATGTTAACTTCATTTTTGCCAGCTAATGAATTAAATCAATGTACAGCACATGCTTTATGATAATTTAGGTGGGGAATAGACTGCAAGATTTGAATTTCCATTTCTCATGTGGGTGAGCAAGTTGGACACTCCTTGTGTTATAATAGGCAAGGACAAGAACACAAGGTTCAATAACTGCCTAAAAGAAGACACTGCACAGTCAGTGGAGGGCTGGGGTTGTGTATTCCCATCACTTTACATTGTAATTTGCAACTTAATAACTTGAAAACTACTGCACATAAATACACCAAATATGAGACAGTAAATCTAGATGCATAACTGAATAACTCACAAACATCATGTAATCACAGCTAAATAACTGACTCCATATAATGCTAAATTTTTGTTGTCGTTGCACATTTTCCCTTGATATTGGACCTTAGAATCTCCTCTAGTCATACACTAGTATGAGACAATGAGAATACCTAAACACTATGCCCTAGAAACTGTTTTAATAACATTTCTAACCATTGTGGAACCTTCCATATTAGGTCCCACATCACCCCAATATGTACAATGACTGATCCTACAGTCTATAGGATTCTCTTCCATATTTGGGACAGATTCTATGTTCAAAGGCTTTTTTGAACTTCACTGATAAATGTGAATAACCAATCACAATCAGGATGTCGCTCTCTTGACGCTAAAAAGAATATACGTAAAGCCCTTGGTAACGGCAAAGTTACCGTGACGTATATAAGTGGGCTGCATGGCAGTTAGTCTCCAGTCCCTGATGAGATCCACCTTGATCGAAACCGGTCCGACTATAGCTCTCTGTACCTTGAGTCACCGAGGCCCTTGCCCCGTCTCATTTCATTTGCTCCTAAATAAGTGACCAGTTTATTTAAGGTTGCTTTAACATACAAACTAATGGGAATACACAGCTCTAGCCCGCCAAATGTTGGTGTATTCAGTTGTTTATTGGGGTGAATACACACCTTAGAGCTAATTCCAACCTTTCCTGTTACAACTGATAGGAAACAACAGTTTAACTCTTTGTAACAGTATGCAGAATAAGAGAACTGCAGTTCATCTTTGTATAAAGAGTTTAAAAAAGTGACAACATGAACTGGAGTACTTACTGGAATTGCCCATGAGTGTGTGAAAACATATAGGGAGCTGAATCAGATGCTTCACCAAGCTCATTTGACAATGCTACTGCAGGCACTTCAGATTAATCAAAAATGTCATATAGGCTTAAATTTTCTGAATTGTTACTCAGTTATTTTACATTGTCTATACATAGTATATAATTATGATTTTATAACCTGTCACTAGCAGAACAATGTCATATCACTTGACTGCATTTGGGGATTCTCAGTTATGATATCACAAATAAGCTTCAGGGACAAGCTTAAGGTTGTTATGGGAAGTAATACTTTCTGACTGTTTTTGTATGTACACTGTACAAGAAGTGCCTTTGGCTGTGCCCAGGTAACAAATTCTACTAACGTCAAAGGAGGTAATGTGTTACAGGGGAAAGAACATCCATTTTAAACATAACTGTCACGTTTCCACAAATATCCAAGTTACCTAAGGCCTTACAAATATATATATATATAAGTGTTTGGTTCGGAAAACCCAACTGACCCCACTTAAAAGGCCCAAGACAGGACACAAAGCAATTTTCAAGAGACATAAAATAACGAATAAAAACAAAAGTTTCTAGCTGCCATTCCCTGATCAAAATTGATCGACCCTGGCTGAAAGATTTTATCAAGAAAGTGGCCATTGTGTGCCGTTATTTTGCAGTAAAGTAAACTCAAAACACAATGATTTATTTCAACTTGTCTGCAGTGAAGGGTTAACTTGGGCCGGGGAAAGAGCATAGCTACAGTCATGGCATGGTGTTCGGTGAAACAGCATACCCATAGCCTCGGTTGAAAGATTTTATCGAGAAAGCAGCCATCATGTGCTGTTATTTTGCAGTAAAGTCAACTCAAACACAGTATTTTATTTCAACTTGTCGGGAGGGTTAACTCAAGCCGGGGAAAGAGCATAGCAACACAAAGTTCAATAAGGCATAGCCACAGTCGTTTCATGAAACAGCATATAAGCCATAGCCCCATTTGTGTCCGTATTTAGGGACCTCATAGCCCGCTGGTTTGGTAAGCGTTATCGTAATACATGTATTTTGCTAGGTTCCAGGTGTTCGTTCTACCAGTTAGCAGGGCAAATGATTGCTAAAGTACTTTTAAAACATGACTCACTATCTTAACTTTAATCTGCCCACTGAGTTGTGCCCAAAGCAGTTATCATCATTAGTTACAAATCCAAATGCACCATGATAGACCATGAACCAACTGGTATGCAGTGAATGCCATTTTGAACATTGTGCAATGTTGTATAAAAATACATTTGATTTGGATATCAAAATGAATTGTGGCCACAGCACATATCATATATATTGATGCTCTGAAACAAATTGCAAAATATATACTTTTGGTTGTATATATATATATTATAACCCCCTCCCCAAGATCATCCCATTACTATCTTCATTTACAAACCATTGGGTATGGAATTTGCTATTGAGGAATTTCTGCTAAAATTAAATACACTTCAGTATGAGTGATTATCCATAGCATAGCCAGTAGCATAGTAAATAGGTGGGTTGTTTATGTTTGCCAGGGAAGCTATAGGCCAGGGAGTTATGCAGTAGCAGTAATTGGGTTATCCCCCTGGGACCCTTGGGGAAACCCCACAGAAGGCTGGGGAGTGCTTTGTTTACTTGGCTGCCTGCCAGCCACCCAGATGGTCCTTGGGCGCAGAGCTTGGGCGCAGAGCTTGGGCGCAGGGCTTGGGCGCAGAGCTCGGGTGCAGCAGCTTGGGTATATAAGGGATGCCTTCCCCCAGCATAGCAGTATAGTATTGTATTGGAAGTTCAGTTGTCAGATGAGGCTTGAGAGGCACAGTCAGACAGACACATACAGTAGACCAGACTTAGATGTGACAGCACTGAAGCACTATCAGCACTTTGTTGTCAACTTGTACATGCTTTGAGATATGCAGAATAAATGGTAAAAGTGATCAACAGTCTTCACTTCATTAGGTGAAAAACCTAACACTGGTGGCAGCCTGTGGGATCAACCTGATGTTACAGTCCTCATTTTTATTAGGTGAAAAACCTAACACTGGTGGCAAGCGGCGGGATCAAGGATTGATAACACAATTCAGGAGACTGGAAGGTGAACCAAAGCCTACAACATGACTGTAAGCCTGGTGGAAAAACTGGAAGTGGTGGATTGCTTTTGCCCTGTTGTCATGCACAGATGTACCACACAACTACCCTGAAGTGGAGAACAGTGAAACAGATGCTTGCATGACATACTTCAACCTGGTCTTGAGTTCACCACAAGATTTGGAGAGACAGACCATGGACCTATTATCGGAAGGACTGAGCACGGCGTATTTCAGTAGCGCAAAACCCATTAAGCTCACTTATACGAATAAACAGTGTCTTTGATCCGCCTTTGTTTTACGCTGATTGCCGCAATGCGATAAGCGGGGCCTTTTGTTCCGCGGCTCTGGTACCGCCTGAGCGGGTGGCAGTCACACTTGGGCAGGCACATTCAGCTTGGCAACCCGTGGCGTCATTTGACCGGAACTTAAATGCTTGGATGCGCAATGATATAAGGGGCCTTTCGTACTGAGCATTCGAATGCGCAAGCGGCCTTGCCGTTCCCCTTCCGCAAAGACGAGCAAAATGGTGTTCAAATTTTTGTTCTGCGATGGTTAGTAGGGATTTTATGAAGGGATTGCCGTCTCTATGGGACTCCTTCACTGTTGATCAGTTAAGACAAACCTTATAAGATTTAGACGCTTTTTACAATAAATGCCGGTCGAATGCAGAACTTTAAACCTACATAATACGATTGTATACAAGCAAAGGTTGATTTTGGTGCAGTTCAAATTTACCGCCAGAACCGGCGTACCTTAGAATTTTGCGATCAAGAAGTGGTCAAACTGTTGATTTCTGGGCCCAGTATTCAATGTGGTGCCTGTAAATGCCAGTAACATGCATAATATCCCCATGCCATAGTCATAGAGTCATGGGTATTTTCATTCCGTATGAACCTACTGTGGTGTACTTAAACGTTTGAAATGCAAAAAATATAAAATGAAATAAAAATAATGATAATAATACAGTGGACCCTGTCTTGAGAGACCACTCCCATGAAAGCCCATAACGCTCGGGAGACCAGTGGCCGCGAATACACAATTGACGCCTGCGAGTTTTATTGCCGCCTACCCGCTGTGGCGGTAACAAAGCTCTGGCGTTTATAGTGCTGCTGGTGCTCAGTCCTTCCGATAATAGATCCATGGACAGACTGGCCAGAGCTTCATCTCTATCATCCCAGCCGAGGAAATCTCAGACAGTGGTAGTTGAAAGTGGAAAAATGCAGACTGTTTTGACATTGATGCTTCTACAGCTTTTCAAGATTTGTGCATCAAGTGAAATGAACATTGAAGGTCTGAAGACAGACTGTAAGACAGGTACATGTATGTACAGCCTGTACTTATTGCCTCAGCATGAGACAACATGGGGGCCAAACTACAGAGCCAGTGGTTGGGGCATTGTGTACATAGTGTACATGCACTGTTACATACACATGTACTCAGTGAAGAAGGGACCAGATTGGAAGATTGACCAGGGGGACTCAACTGGTGGAATGCAGCTGACCAATGGTGGACAGGAGGCAACCTATGGTGATGACCAGGGATGCAGGGAGCTGTCCAAGGAGCCTGTGCATTGTGTTGCCATGAGAACTGTGTTCTAGTTTGTTGTGAAGGCTATAGAGCTTTGTTGCAGTGACTGGCAGGGTATCATATTGGGAATGTCTTTGCAGATCTGAAAATTGGACATTTTGTAATTGGCTGTGTTGAGAACAGTGTACTATATAGTCAATGTGCTCAAGTCAAAAATGGGGCATTGTGTTTTTAGTCATGTTTATTGTTCAGCAAGTGTAAAAACTGTGCTCATGGTTGCTAGGACATAGTCATTGTGTGTTTTTGGTCATGATTATTGTTCAGCAAGTGTACACATTGCTCATGGTTGTGTGAATTGTTAAATTAGGACAATGTGTGTTTGTGTTTTGTGTGAGTTTGAAATGCTGTTCTGAAGGTGGACATTTTGTTGGACAGTGATGACATTTTGTTCAGGGTCAAAGTCACTCGGAAGTGTACATGCATTGTTCTCAGAAGTCTTGCCTGTCAGAGGAGATCCCTGCAAGTAGAGATGATAAGGAGGCTGTGATTTGGGGTAGTTTGGGAAGCTACAGGTTGTCATGATTATGCAGTGTGGTGCATTGGTGGTTCATGGACATGTATTCACAGATTATCATTAGGATGCAGGAAGACAACTTAGTTTGTTATGGTTCTGCCTTGTTCAGAGTCAACGTCACTCAGAGATGGTAACATAGTGTAATCTGTAAGTTTGACCTGTTGGGATGTATGCATTTTTGAGAAACTCTGTGCAGGACAAGTGTGTTGTGTATGATGTAGAGCAACTGATCCTGTGTTTGATTTCTGATGTTGAGCAGGTTAGGGCTCTCAGAATAGCTGCATACAGGATGCAGTAATAGTTCAAAATGGAGGGATATTTGTCAAGATGTTGGGCTATATGGTGTAGCCAGTTTGTGTGTTCAAGTTTTTATGTCAAGTTGAAATATGACTATTGTGGATTGGTTATTGTTTTTGAACGTGTCTGGCTAAAGTGCCATGTTGTAAAGGGAACTCTGTGTTATCAGTGGAGTTTGGTGAAGTTTTCAGTGCAAAAGTGCAGATAGACATATTGGGCTAGAATGCTATATTTCTGTGTTGTTGAAGTTTGAAGATGTTTCCAATTATGTCAAGTGTTTTTAGAGGCTACAAAGACATTTTGTATAGAACTCATCCTGACTATTATGTTGCTTGAAATAGTGTGGTCTCTTGAGTTGAAATAGTTATATCCATTTGTTGGATGGAGTAGCAAAACTTGAGGGTTGTTAGCAAGACAGATACCTATGTATTGTTTGCTGGTGGCTGTACATGTGTGTAGATTTTGTCATGTTGTTCAATGAGCCATTGTTGAAAAGTGTCAAGTTTGTCAGGTTGTGCATTGTTTGGAGTGTGTAAATAGTGAAGTTTGATTTATGAGCAGTGGATTGTTGTTTTAATTGTGGTTTCCAGTTGTGAACATACTGATGTTCATACATCGCAAGTCGTGCACTGTATTACATGTATTTGAAAACTTTAGAACCGTGCATGGTTATGGTAAAGTATGTTGCTTGATTTGAGGTGCAGAAAGAGACCTGGATATATGGATAGTATTAGAAGTGTGACAAAGTTGTATCTTATGGGTTGTTCTGTGTTTTGTTAGTGTGCCTTTAGTGTGTCCAAGGCACACGTGTACTGGTAGGTTTGAGTGGAACACATGCACTGGCAACTTGGATCCAACAGAGGGGACCATGAACAGAGGTGACCAGGATGATGCTAAATTGAGCAGCACAGTGATGTTGCTGGGGCCCACTCAAGACAAACTGGAGCATCAGAGTGTGTGTGCATTACTGTGACAGTGCCATGGTGTAACACAGGAGTGTTACCCTGCTGTAGGAATGCAAATGAACTACAGCTGAAGTTGTGAAAATAACCCCAAAGTAGTAACTGGGTGTAAGAAGAAAGTCATAATGCAGGACTCTGGTCCTTAATCAGTTTGAAGCACAGATGACCACCTGTGAACGGCCACAAGCTAGTGGGGTGTGCCAGCCTCCCACTAGGTGTCAAGAAGCATGCTTGTGGCAAATGCATCAAAGGACTGGTCAGTTAGATGGCTGTCTGCCTGTAATGATGCATGGAAAATCAGGCCCTGACCAGTACAGAGACTTGAGTACTGAGACACTGCCTTATCTGTCAGCTGTGTTTACTTTCTCACACCAACAAAGGGAAGGGCTTGTGAGATGACAACAACTGTTGTTCATGATGGTGACTCTTTGCATCTCTTGAGGGACCACTGGTCATGTGATGGGATGGGCACAACTGCTCCCACAGCACAGAGTCACTTTGTTGTTAGTAGCTGAAAAGTGAACACCCATTTCCAAGATGTCTTATAGAATAATTGAGCAAGTTGAGTGCAGAAGATTGACTCTTGGTAAATCAAATGTACAGACCCCTAGATTTAACTTTGCTTGTTGTGCTGGTGGATCCTTTGCACATAACAAGTGTGCAAAAACCATAGATATGACTTTGCTCAGTGGTGGTGAACCTTTTGCACATAACGAGTGTGCAAAACCATAGATACGACTTTGCTCAGGGGTGGTGAACCTTTTTGCACATAGCGAGTATGCAAAACCATAGATATGACTTTGCTCACTTTGCTCAGTGGTGGTGAACCTTTTTGTACATAGCAAGTGTACACACCTAAGGACATGAGTCATGACTTTAATGGATGATAGACTCCTGTATAACTAGTTGTAGATTTGTAAGATGAAACTAGTGTAAATTTTGATTTCCATTCTTCTGCACAGAGTAAAATTGATCTTAGGAGATTTATTCAGTAGCCTGTACCTGTCACTGATGGATCTTTTCATGTGATGAACACTTACTGAACACTTGCGAATGTCAGCACTGGCTGACCTGTAAAACATTATCTTTTTTTTTCTTAAATCATGCGAATTAATGGATTGTTGGAATAGATGTGTTCAACTCTTTTTATGATTTTGTCAGTGGACAGTACCTGTCACTTAGGGACACTGTGGGAACATTAATCAGTGTCAACAGTAATCTTTGTTGACATGTGAGACATGGTTATTTTTATCATGTCAGAAATGGACACCCGCAAGACACTGCATTTTTCTTAAAGAGCATTCTTATGTGGTCATTATTTACATGTGTGTAGAGTCACCTATGGAGTGTAAGCTCCACCATGCTTTCTATTGTGCGGAAATGTAAAGTGCAGTGCTCAACTTAAAAGTAGGATTGGTAGGCTAGCTGAGGTAACTTTAGCATATTTCTTCAAACTGTAATTACAGAGATAAATAATGTCCAGAAGAACATTATGCTAAGAGGGGGAAAGTGAGGAATTTTTGCTAAAATTAAATACACTTCAGTATGAGTGATTATCCATAGCATAGCCAGTAGCATAGTAAATAGGTGGGTTGTTTATGTTTGCCAGGGAAGCTGTAGGCCAGGGAGTTATGCAGTAGCAGTAATTGGGTTATCCCCCTGGGACCCTTGGGGAAACCCCACAGAAGGCTGGGGAGTGCTTTGTTTACTTGGCTGCCTGCCAGCCACCCAGATGGTCCTTGGACGCAGAGCTTGGGCGCAGAGCTTGGGCGCAGGGCTTGGGCGCAGAGTTTGGGCGCAGAGCTCGGGTGCAGCAGCTTGGGTATATAAGGGATGCCTTCCCCCAGCATAGCAGTATAGTATTGTATTGCAAGTTCAGTTGTCAGATGAGGCTTGAGAGGCACAGTCAGACAGACACATACAGTAGACCAGACTTAGATGTGACAGCACTGAAGCACTATCAGCACTTTGTTGTCAACTTGTACATGCTTTTGAGATCTGCAGAATAAATGGTAAAAGTGATCAACAGTCTTCACTTCATTAGGTGAAAACCTAACACTGGTGGCAGCCTGTGGGATCAACCTGATGTTACAGTCCTCATTTTTATTAGGTGAAAAACCTAACACTGGTGGCAGCCTGTGGGATCAACCTGATGTTACAGTCCTCACTTTTATTAGGTGAAAAACCTAGCACTATTTTCAAAATGGCAGCCAAGTGCCGGTGAGCCGAATGGATATTTTGAAGAGGTAGTATCCACAATACGTGTGCGATTGGGGTTTAAAAGGGAAGGCTAATTTGTCAAGTAAATGTAATGTCCAATATATAATGGGACTTTTTGAGAGTAAGCATTACCTGAAAATATAAATACACCGCAATACAGATATCAGTTGTAGCCAGCAGTGGGCCCCAGAGTAGGGATTTTGTATCCGATACTGAAGTCACCCTGAGGCTACGAATTAAGCAGCAGCACTAGTAGGACCCGCCACGACCCCCTGGTGAGTGATAGATGGGGCTTGGGCAAGAAGGTTGCCCTGATAGTGGATACAGATCAGAAAGTACCGGCATATTTTAATATATGTGGTAATAATGCATGATATGGTGCCCTGTATGCACAAAACTGCCTACCTCCCAGTCAGTTATGAAGATATGATCATTTAACATTCACATCTGATTGAATGTGAAAAATACATAAACAATTAATATTTTGCTCATTGATCTTTAATACACATACATGCACACTTTAAACCAAGTCTTAATTCTGATCTCTCTGACATCTAACAATGGTCCAAAGATTGTTCATTGCCATTTAATGTTCATAAAACAGATTCCATGCTAATTTCCCAGAAAACTAAATCTCCTAACTGTCCACCAATTGTATTTCAAGGTTATGTTCTGGATGATGTATCCAAACATAAACATCTTGGTGTCACCCTGCACTCACACCTACGAAGGAATGACCATATATCAGAAATTGTAACGTAGTCCAGTAAATTGATTAACATCGTGAAAACCTTCAATTTTTCTTTCAACCAAAAAAAACCCTGAGAAACTATATATATATATATATATATATATCTTACATCTGCCCTTTTCTTGAGTATGCTACCCAGCGTGGAGTGGCTGTACTGAATTAGATGCAAAAAAACTTGCAGACCTTCAAACTAATGCTGCTCGTATCATGACAGGAGCAATGTATAGTACCAGCATCAAAAAAACTGTACAAGGAAGTTGGTTAGCAAACTCTGGCCAAACGTAGAGAGTTGGCTAATTGAACCTTAATGTATAAAATGGTTAACAAGCTTCTACCAGAGCTGTTATAAATGCTCCATCATTACCACTATCGAAATGCCATCCTTTAATACTCGTTGCCTTTCAATCTTACCCCCTTCCCAGCTCTTACTGATTCTTTGATAAATCCTTCTTCCTTTCAACTATCAGACTCTGGAATTGGTTCTCTCTCGAAACTCAGCCTCGCTCCAAATTATACAAACTGATATCTCGATCAACTTAATTCCCCCAATTCTTTAATTTAGCCTATATATTTATAGCTATCCAGCACACCTGTCTCCCCCTGGGAGCCAGTCTTTTAAATTCGCATTTATTCAAAATCGGGGTCAAAGAAGTGTCTGCCTACTTCTGTGGTGCACCTAACGAAGGTGCATTCCATTATTTTTTCTCGTCCCAAAAATAACCAACCTTGCCTACAACTACATACTAAAGTTGCCCATTTTGCTCCCTTTACTCTCCAAGCCCTGTTGTATGGTTCACCCGACTGTTTTTTCCTGGTAAACAGCGACATTTTTTCAGCTGTCCATGAATTTATATCTGCTACAAATCGCTTTAATTCTGTCGGCATTGGTTAGGTATGCAGAGTTCCATTCATATATCCAACCAGGTCTACAATAACTTTCATTTGTTCTACTCTTAATCTCAATTACACAGGTCTTTGAACATGCTATCTTTGCTGCTTGTATATCCATCCCTAAATACACACTAACAGTTAGATGATACTACCCAAATTTATGCCCCACTCTCTGTCTTGTCTATGTCCTGGTCTTCTTTGTATGTTACTGTGTGTCTTGTCTGTCCTGTGCACCGTGTCATTTTTTTAACAAGCGGGATTTAAATGGGGCAATGCCCTTTTCCCCAATTGGGAATTCACACTGATCGTACATGTGTACTCTGTGACTACTTCAATAAAATGTGTTTACATCAAACCAATAGGATGTATTCATATCTAAATGTGGTCCTACTCTAACACCTATTGAGCAAAAGAGGGAGCCACCTGCATCAGGGCAGATCCATGTATTTAGCATGGTCAAAAGTACTTTCTCAACAAAATGAACAACACAAACACACAATAATCTTAAGAAAATGTATTAACATATATTTGAAACATAAAGGATGCCTAAAATAATTAGAAATGAGCTCTCTTTTAATTTGGTTGAAAAGGTTTATTTATGGATGTTTATGTAGTATATAATACAAATCTGCCCTGATCATGGTGGAAGCATCAGTCTGTTGCCCCTGCAACACAGGAAGTGAGCAGGGTCACAGTTAAATATGAATGTCCCGTGCTTTCAAAAGAAGTACCACTGCTGGAACGTTTGCCCAGCTGTCCATGTCAAGTCAGGCATGGGTGCTTGCATTTGCATAAAATGTGACTTATAAATCATGTTTATAGCCCAACTACCATGATTTGCATATATGTGCATTATTTTCACCATTTAACATAATAACAATGTTTGCCGGATTTGTGCATGGTGAGGTGAGTTAAAGGACTATAACAATTCTGGCCTCAAAGCTGTGCATTTAACCTGGTTCCATGACTGGCATGACGACAATCAAGAAATAGTCTGCCAAATTATGATGAACCTTTATGGAAAATGTTATCCCATTCTCATATTCAGCAAGTTGATCATTTGATGTGTTTTCCTAAATTGGTGCAATGACATTCAATGTATGGGGAATCTGGACAGTTTTTGCGTCATTTCAAGTGATCTTTCAACACCAGCCACCCAAACTGTATCTAGGGTTATGAACATCTTGTATGGTCTCTTCACTCTTGGAGTCCACAAAAATGAAAGTCACAAAAACCTGTTTGAAAACTTGTGAAGGTCGGTTTGTTTGGGCTGTCACCTTGTAACTGGGCGCTGGTCAACAATACGTCAAAACAGTGAAAGTCACTTTCAAAGTATCTTGACCATGTTCACTTTCGTCACTTTTCTGCACAAATGCTTAGCCAAACTTGAGCAAAAGTGAAATATTTTACTTGCACATCGGTGTGTTTATTTCATCATGCAGTGTCCAACGTGTACGGTGTAGCCACATTCTGAGGCAATGAAATTATCAGTATTCGTATCACAGATAAGACCTCGCTTTCAGACGTTTACCTTTGTAAATGTATTCACAATGCCACCACATTATTGTCACATTGATGGTCAAAATACGTTTCCTGTGTCAAGACCATGGGAGCATTTTTGAAGGAAACCACACACAACTTACCTAGTTCTCACTGAGGTGTAAACATGGTCAACTATTATAGCAAAGATGTCGGACCAAAATATTGATCATGTGATCACGCCCCTTATAAGCAAGAAAATGTAATATTGCCAATTATTGCCCAAAAGAAGAAAACTTTGCGATAATTGAATTGATGACTTTCTTATTAAGGTGTATCACAAGTTGTAGGCAGAGAAACTGACAGCTTGTTTGAGAACCACGGTTTGATATAAAATTTTAAGAGCCAGATGCGACCTCAGTTTTGAATCTTAATTTGCACGCCAGATGTCACTTTTGCATAGTTTACAAATGGCGCTTGAGACAAGTGTGGCAACCAAGTAAAACTGAAAATCTGAGCTTATTTCTCGTCGCGTCGTGACGCTTTTACACAGACACAATGGCAGCAGGGCAACAAATGGTGCAAGATTACTTGCAGAAGCATAAGATAGGATCTCTCTTTGAGGTAAGAGCTTTTGCAGTGCTGCTAAAATAGGCGCACTTATTTTGTCCACCAACTAACTTCACCATTGAACCAAGGTCAGGATGGGCATGTTCGAGCATGAACCGACATTGACAACTGCATGTTCTCTTCAAATGTGAACTTTGGTGGCATTCTGTCAGTGACATTACAAATATTGGGCAAATCACTCATGCACTATTTGAAATAGGCTTAAATTAAACATTACAAGAATGCATAATGTCATGATCTTGATACTTGATTGCATGAACCCCTGAACCGTCGGGCGGGGCTGTTGATTTCCTCATGAAGTTGTCAATGGTAGGTGGCGGAGACAGAGCTGCTTCTGGTAAGCTATTCCATGAAGACACGGGCGAATACCAACACCAGTGTCTGTGACAGCCTGGGACGTGCCCGGTTTTTGACCATGGCCAGTTTTCGACCAATTCCGAAATATCGCGATATTTTCTTCATGGCATCTGCTCTATATGGCCGCTTGTACATCTGAACTTGTGAGTTGTTTCTTCCTATGGACATTAACTCCTGGTATTATATTTTGATGCATATATGAAGATTTACTTTGAGACAAAACTGCGATAGCCAAACAAAAGCTTAAGTGGTCGAAAACTGGCCCCCCCCATCCTATATATATAAATTGATATTGATAAATTGGTTTAAATTTTGTTAATAGTATACTTGAAACCATCAAGCTTTGTTTTTTGTGTAAATTTAAGTTAAAGTACTTAAACAAATAATTTTGTTAGATCTCATATGTTGATAAATCACCATAAGATGGGTATTATGCTGTCCAGTCATGTGTGGCATTATCGCCCATTAGCAACTGATGCTGTCCCGGATGATCAAAACTACTAAAACACGTGACTATCGGATATGGAAAGGTGGGGCTGCTAAAACACATGATATTGTAACTACGTCCTTTGGGTGTGATACAGTGGAAATTGACATTGACTAAAATTTTTCGATGGGTATAATTTGGTTTGAATGACTGATTTTTAGAGAATGTGTACCTGTACCAGCCTTGACTCGCAGTATCTCTCTACAGTAGTAGGCTTCCAGGCGTTGGAGTGACAGCAAGATTACATCAATAGGTTCCTCATACCAGTTTTAAAAATCTTTCAGTAAAAAATTAAAACCCTCGCTTTTGTTGGAAGTGACTCCATATCTGTCAAAGTAATCAGTGACTAAGCGTGAGACTTCCCATTTCCCAAAGTCGTTAGAACGGGAAAACCAATGGTCATGGACATATTCATCAAAAGGTGTACTACACTTCATCTTTTTAATCTCAAGCAATTATTCAAATTCCTCGCTTTTAGAACACTGAAATAAAGAAACAGCCTCTGACATAACATTCTGCATCAGCATTTTTACCATCATGTAGTAAAACCCAGGATTGTATGTCCTTAATCATGCGACTCCAACAACCTATTATTGTGAAAGGGTGTTTGATAAATATTACATTGACTATACAGCTTGTTCGTCATCAGTGACAATAGGGAGATTCCTAATGTTCACGTTGGAGACACTTAACCTTTTAAACCCTAGGATTCTGGGAGGTTACCATGGTTACACATATCCATTTGGCATGTGGGTCAGTCTCAGCTATTGGTTGACTCTAATGGTGCAAACATGCTAAAATTTCACACTGATTTCTTTTTAAATTTCCCTTTATTTCAATTTTCCTAGGTACTGAATTTAATAAAAATGATAATTTCAGAGCAGGAGACTCTGTTATGTATGAACAAACTGAATCCAAAGAATGGAACTTTCACTGGAAAATATGTTGAACATCTTATTTTTACCCCTTTCAAAATATAAAAGAAATACCCACATTTTTTCAAAGAAGGGGATGACAATGTAGCACTTATACTGCAACAAATTTGTGTCAAATATCATACTGATTGATGCATTTCTGTTGTAATTATATGGTTATGAGCTCTGACATAAGGGTAAAATGCTCAGAGGACTAATTTTGCGTCCCACCATACCGGGAATTATGTGAAATCATATTCAGTCCTTATGTGATTATAGCAGGGGTGCCTTTATCCACTCATACCTTGGTAAGTTTGAAAGAAGCATCCTGTATAGGAACACTGACAAATGTGTTTCGGACATCACCCCTTGTGTTAACATTTTATTTTGGACATTAAACACACATGTAAGTCAAACAATCAATTCTTCTGCGTAGGTGTAATGCAGCAGATAAATTGATTCTGAAAGATTAAATGCAAATTTTATTTTTTTTGTAAAGAATTTTGTTTTCAACAACCCAAACAGCCTTCTTTCTGGGAAACAAGAACATGCATGCCAAAAAGCAGTAGCTACATGTACATCTACAGCTATTACTGACATGGTTTGAATGATGCCTGGCTCAAAGATTTTGTACCCTTCATTTTACGCAGATTGCATGGGAATGAAATTTGCTTTACACAAGAGAATTTAATAGTATTTATTGTCAAATACAAAATTTAAAGCTGCACAGCAATTTGTTACCATAGCTAACATACACGTACATATCTTTTGTCCAGCTGGCTTCATTCATATGCTAAATGTAAAACAGTATTACATGTATTTGTGATGATACCCAGGTAAGATTCAGTGCCTTGTTCTGTATATTGAATATAACTTGCTCTTCAACAATATATTGCAGGAGTTGATGGCAAAGATCATAAATGACATGCCTGAGGAACCTATACCATATTTGATTAGAAACTTGCAACGAAGAGCTGACAGACTGGTAAGTGAGAGGCAATCTATGGAAATGTAGAACTTGAAACGTATTAAAGTCATGTTCACATAAAAGACGAATGTTTCACTTCCAGAGTGTGTTAACACTGGGACCAAAGGTACGAAGCATACAGATTTTTGCTACCTTTCTATCGTGCATGCTGTATGTCAAGCATTAGCCCTTAAAGTGCTAATCACTGCTATAGTTGCTTTCTCATTACTGTTAAACATACAATGGTTAAAAGAGTCAAATTCCACGTGAGGATACCTTTTATTCAAATACCAGCAAGCCTTGTCTGAAGCAAATAGTAGTCTTAGTCAACAGCTTTCCTCGGGGCACTTTGCGCACAATGTGCGCAAAGTGTCCCGAGGAGAGCTGTTGACTCAATCTTAAATCAGCACTTTAAGGGTTAGGATAAGGCCAAAGATTTTTTCTGCTTTTTCTGTCATATGAAGAAAGAAGGCCTGTTTCATTTATATGTGCTTTCTACTGGAGAACTCAACAGAATAGCATTTTAACATTCTTAAAACTACCATGATGATGTTTTTTATTCTTCAACACAGCAATCCAGATAAGTGTTTTTAGGCTACATGAAAACGTACTTGTATCTACAAACATAGATATAATCAGCCCTCTCTAAGACCCCTGACCCATAATGGTTTGTCTGACATATTTTAGATGCTAAATGAAATCTAATGACAGCAAAATTCCATTTTGCATGCAGTATTTATAATAGTGGTGTACTGATCATGGAAAAAGTACAACCAAAACCTGTTTGTTTTTGACCAAAAATTTATATTTCAATAACAAATCTTGCCTTTCAATTTAACAAAAACTCAATTTTGAAATTAAAACCATACATCAGTGTTGTTATTATTCTCATTTGTATGGACATTTTCTGGGGAGTAAAATGGCTCCAACTGGAGACAGAGAGCTATGCACAATAAATAACCAGAACTATTATGAATATTGCTGAGAAATGAATGATGTAGCACACATGAAACTCCAAATCTCATGTGTTTGAGCATGTGCATAAGTCTAGAAAACATACCATATTGTGCATAAGTCTAGAAAGCATACCATATTGCACATGTATATGTGTATCTATTGTAGAATACAAGTCACTTAAGGAAGAGCACTGGTGACTTAGCAGGTGAGACAGTGTATTTTTTTCAGTTATACTGTAAATTGCTTTAATTTCACTGTCCTCTTATTTTCGCTTTAATTTTGCTGATGGCACAACACCGTGGGAATGAAAACACAGTGAATTGTATTTTAACATTCCTAGGGAAGTTAAAGCTACAGTGCAATGTCAAAAATAGGTAGAAAAACCCTGAAAATTGAAATGCGAAAATAAAGCAATTTACAGTAGTTCATTTCTGATAGATCCAGTTATAGAAGTGATTTGCAATTTTGTGTTGGATGTAAGTGCAGTAAGGTAATCATTGTCTGATGCTTCTCTGGGTTTTCAAATGTTGTTTTGTACTTACATGTTATAAGTAGCAGGTACTTGATAGACTAAAAGAAAAAAATGATGTAGAGAATACTTGATGTCGCTTACTACTCTGCTTACTTTGCTGAAATATTGAAAGGATAGCCCGACTGATCTTTTTAACATTGAGGAAAGCTTTATGTGCATGTTGCCGTAGCGTCTGAATATTTCTGATAACCTACATGTATGCTTCAAGCCATTACACCAGACACTGTCTGCCATGCACTGTTTGCTGCCTGTATTTTAAGGTCGTACAAGAGCAGGCAGTCCCGAAGCTGTCCGGCGAAGCATGCCCGGCGCGGCAGCGGCATGGGCCAACAGCGGAGGTAGAGAAGATGACTGTAAGGGCAGACACAGTGCGGTGTTTGTGAAGGGTGGTTCCAGGATTTTCATCACAATCCAGTCCATGTGTTTCATATACATGATGTCAAATTTATGATCCTTCACCAAACATCTTTCAAAAAAATTTTAACACCTGAAACATGTAAGATTGATGTAAGAGTCCTAAAATCTGTATCAAACTTCCTAAATCCACTTGACCCTTTCAATTATTTTGTGGATGATATGTATACTTTGCAGTCGACTTCAACATGTTTAACATGAAGATTGATGCAATTTGGATTGATAAGAATTTCTGCATACGTTCACCCCTTAGATCCCATCATTTTGTGAATCGTACATGTATTTTGAAAATGTTGGACCATCTGTGAAGTAACAAGTTACCCTATCACTGGCTGTGTGGCTCTTCTGCTGTTACTGCTACAGTGGAACCCTGATAATCTGAACATTTTCATTCCATAAGGAATATTTTTCCAAAACAACAGCAACAATTGGCGAAAAGGAAGCTCTATTTCTTCAGATAGTCATAAAAAATGTGTAGCCTCATCTAAGCATTTGTGGAGAGTCTTGCTGAATTGTTTGTCAGAAGCGTCAGTTACCAAGGGTGATGCTATGGAGGTATGGATTTGCTAAAAAATGAATTGAAACTTGCTGGATATTTTCAAATGTTTGTTGTGGCTATTTGGCCACAGATGCCAGTCATCTTTCATATTTCTTTTAGGTTCATATCACGTTGATGTATGAATCACAAAGTAACAATTGCTCCATAACCCAATGTTTAATAGTAACACAAGTGCTATTAATTTGGAGGTAGATGTTTGGATTTGACGGTAGACTTACTACCATCTTGAGGTTGACATCAGAGGAAATGGTTTCCTTTTAAATCAGTTTTGGCAGTTGAAGACAGATCAGGAGTTTGGATTAACATGGTTCCACTGTACAATATCTGTGGTCTATTCTAGGTGACATTGGTTTCAAATCCAGGGCCAGAATTTTGCAAAATTTTGCAAGAATCTATTTGGATTTTTGTCAATTAGTTTTCTTTTTAAAGAAAGACAAGTTTAGGAGAATCTTTACAAGAATGGATTCTCGGATTCTTGCCGAAATTCTGGCCCTGAAATCTGCAGAGATTTGGGGGATGGTGTCTCTGTCTGCAATGTGCTAGCTTTCATAAGAACTTAAAAAACTGCATGGGGCTCGCAATGTTATTTTATTTTTATCCAAGCATGACTTTGAGATTAGCTGGCAATATGCAACTCTATGGAATGCATTTACATTTTGATTTCAATTTAAACTACAATTATTTTGCAAGATCCTTTCTTTTCTGAACATTGGCAAGCAGATCATATAATGTGTATTTGCATGCATTTAGTTTACTCAGTTTCATTGTGTGAAAAATTGTTTTGGTGATTCAACAGAGTGTATCAGAATCCTGTAAAAATTGGTTTAAAGTGTGGTCAGATTTTTGACTTATTGTGCTACTTATATCCACCAGATGGCAGGTTTTTGTTGCTACCTGTCCACATACCCCTAAAGTGCAATGAGTTAAGCCATGAAAGAGATTAGAACTTTTGCTTGTCATAACAAGAAAAAAGTAAATATAGTCAAAACACAGCAAGGGTGTGGTCCTGAGGGACTAGTGCAACAGGTTTCATTCCTTGTGGAACTCTTCAGGCGCGATGTCAGTTAAACCCGTGATAATGCATTCCACTATGTAGCATGAGATGTAGTACAGTTCCCATCAAAAAAGAAAAAAAAAATACATGTCCTAGACAAAACTGGGACTTGTGCCAATGTGAACTGATGATGATGATGCGACGGAGACAATGATAATGACGATTAAAATCATTACCAAGTTAAGGCAAAATTACCAGCTTGTAAATACACAGCCTACAGTATTAAGATTTTCATCATTTCAGATTAGTTGAATTGCTTATATTTTAACCATTTATTTGATGAATACATGTACTGTAGTAACTATACTTTATATTCAAGCTTATGCACATAATACATTCACGTAGATTTCTGGTAATGTTGATGTGGGCTACTGTATCTGTATGATTCAGAACTATACAGGGTATATTTGTTGTTTTACCACTGTGAAAGAAATTTTACCGCAACATTTACCTCAAGTTACTGATTAAAAAGAGATTAACAGTTTTTATTAGGTTGCATTCAAACTGTATCAGAAATTAAAAGAAACAAAAATTGGATATCAAACAATTGGCTAAGGCACACTTGTGCACAATTTTTTGTTCTGTTTCTGTTTTGGCCTGCCTGGACAGATGGGTTTGCTGTTGCCAAGGAGAAGATTTATGACAAGCCATGGATGACAAACACCAAGAGGTTGAAACCTAAGACCGAAGGTGAATTATTTGTACAGAATTCTTTTTGTGTCAGTTGGCCGCCAATGGCAAGATTGTGTTGATCATGGTCTAATGGTTCAAGTTTGATGTGTTCCTTAACATTCACATTGTTTTGTTCTCATCATTAATTTACCAAATATTTTCAAGATCGCACGACAGACTACTAACTGGACTTTAATCTTACTCGTGACAAAACATACAGTGTGACTATCTTCTAAACAGCTTGGCGGTCTATTGAAGCAGAGTATGTAAAGAGAATATTGCAAGGGCTAAATTATAATTTGAAGACAGACTATACATGCTGTGTATACAACAACAACTTGGTCAACTAGGAAAGGGTCCAACTACTTTATATAATCCTCATTATATTTATGTAAAATTTATACACACTGTGACTTTAGTGTCACACACAACATGTGCAATGTACATGCAGCTAGTTTTGGCCAATTTTAGCTTTTTATTAGCATATTTAAAACACAAAAGTTTTGGTCATGAATATTTCAACTCATATCAGATTGTGTAAAATGTGAAAGGTGAGCACCGCCATACACAGCTTGAAAATGCACATGGTATCGATGCTGCAGTGTAAACAAAAAACAAAACAAATCCCCCACTACCAACCCCCCCCCCCCACACACACACACAAAAAAAAAAAAAAAGGAAAAAATTGACAGGACGAGATCAAACAGAAAACTGTGTAAATTTATAACAATTGTTAGAAAGTAGATGGAAATATTAGAGCAGCACAAAACCTAAGAGTGTCCTTTATGTGTTGTCCTGTGACCGTACAGTGCCCTCTATATGTTGTCCCTTGGGGCTGCTATGATAGTAGGCACAGGTGAGAAACAGTTAATGAAGTAGATGGGGTGGAGACAGTTTACAGATGAAATACATTTGTAGGGAAACTATTTATAGAAAAAAAAGGTGGAAACTGATGTAATATGATTGGTATTCCAAACTGGAAACATGTACCATCATGTGGTTTGTATGGTTCGCAAACTGAACAGAAAAAATTGAGTGCATGTGTTTGAGTATATTGGGTTATTTTAATCTGTTTGTTTGTTTGATGTACAGTGTACATATAATAGATAATTATGTAATTGTGCGACCTATATAGCTGGAAAACTAATCAGTTTTACTAAATTATACTCTGTACTGACCAGACTAAAAATAAATATGGAGTTGTATATATTTTTTTGTGGATGCCTGGCTGTATATATATTGTTTTGGAAGATTTTGATCACCAGCATGTGCATGTATGTACATTTTATATGTGAACAAACCTGTATTTAAAAAGTAATCTTCAGCACTAGCGCCTACATGTGTTAGGTCACTGTGTGATGCACGTTTCAATGTAAGTGCACAATTTCTAATTTGTGTTATAAACTGGTTACTGACATTTTCGTTTCACTCACCTTTTTCATTTCAGCAAAGATATTAAACCAGACATTTCCTGGTTCCAGTCGTGGCACAAGTCGTGTCAAATCACCGCCTAGTACTGGTCGTGGTTCTGTGCACAGCAAACCTGCAGATGATATCTGTATTGATGATTTCTTTCGAGTGACCCCTTTGTCACCAGGTGGCACTTCTCAGTTTCAGCATGTAGCTTTGCATTCTGGGAGAGGGCATTCTTAATATTGCATTTACAGTAAAACATTTCTAACCAAACACCTCCATATACCGAGCACCACTCTGTACTGAACACCATTTCTCGGTCCCAAATATAAACTGTCAATGTTATCAAACCTCCCTATACCAAACACCTCATTATACCAAATACTTTTTTGCGGTCCCAAGGGTGTTCGATATAGGGAGGTTTTACTGTACAAACAAACAGACATAGTAACTGTAGCTGGCTAGCAGTCTGGAGTAATTAAATGCATGCCATTACATGTATATAATTGTTAAATACTGGCTCTGGATTAAAAGGTATGAATGGTGAACTTAAATATTCAACAAGTCCACAGGGTGTGAAAATTCAGGTGATCCTATTTTCCAGGACAAGTGAAATCCTGATAGGGACAAGTGATTTTCAAAATTTGCTTGTACTATGGACAAATTAAAACAAATCCCTGTCCATTAAAACAAAAACAAATCTGAGCAAATCATCAAAAATAGTAAACAAGGGCTAAGGCCTATGGAATCAGCACTTGCTGAGCATTTGGTAAAGCACATTTGATGCCATATGCCAAATCAGGGAGGTGTATGAGAGGGAGAGGGCACTTGCCCACTTCAAAGGTTCCAGGCGAGTAGACATGAAAGAGTTAATCTGCTCACCCAAAGTCTCGCGGTCTCGGCAGCTTGCCCAGCTGGAAGGACGGTATCTGACGAGAAGACGTGTGAACAGCGTCATTTTGGTTCAAGTTCAAATTGTGCAGCAGGTTGTAAACAAATTTTATACACAGATTTCACCTTTATTGAACATAACTTATCAGTATTCTTGATCTGCGTCATACACAGATATGTATTAACTTTCTTTTGTGTAATTTTGCGGTGGTTCAATGTACGCTGTTGTGTAGAAAATGACGATTCAGTTTGGGCGCTATGATTTGTTTGTGTTTGCTTGTCGTGGGTAAACAAAATCCACAAAATGCGACAAAACTGTTGAAAGTAGCCGACTTTTCATTCTAAAAACTAGCTGAGGGCGATTTAGGCATGGAAACTAGTTGTATAGTTGCAAAGTACGAAGTTTGGTCATTGGATTGGCACTTTTGGTTTGTCTTGATGAAGTACGCGAAATTGTCTATTTAACGTGCAAGCTCCACCAATTTTAGGATTTGCTAGGTATTAATGAAATAAACATGCAAACATCACTGTAAATAATCAGCAAAGGCTTATTGAGCCGGTGCACATGTATCTGGTAATGATGGTCGGGTAGAGTAGTAGTTAATGTGTGGCACTGGCCGAAGAAAAAGTAACCAGAGTGTTAAATTTTTCAGATTCTGGCCGCTAAATTTGTTTATTTGTCAAGCACTTTTGTTCATTTCGTAAAGAGAAAATGTTTTTTTAAGTGATACCAGATACATTACGGTAGCAGCATGACTGAAACCCTATGTGTGATTTTGCATGTGCCACTGGTGCAGCGCCGGGCGAATCTAGGTCACCAATGTTTACCTTTTACCGTGGTGGTGCGTGTTCCGCTTGGAGAATGAATATGCGCAGTGTGGCCCTTTTCGCCCTCGACGGCAAAATAAACACAGGGTGCTCAGAAAGTGCAGTAACAACACCGAGACACACATAGCTTGAAAGGACGGCCGCAAGTGCTCTCTCCCTCTCATACACCTCCCTGGCCAAATTGAAGAAAAAGACAAAACAGAGGTAAAACACACTATGCATAAATTTCAGTCAACTTTATCATAAATGGTCAATAAAGTTTCATCATTACTTAGCATGTGAAAGGAGGCTGATCTGCTTTTCCTAGACAAGTGAATGTACTTAAGAGAAGCTGATCTGACATTGCACTTGTCCAAAGTTATAATGTAGTTCAGGAACAGTAGGATGCAAAATTATATTTTTACTGTCTTACTGACAAGTGAACATATTTATAGCAAACTTTTAATAAAAGAATGGCGAAAAGTACTTAATTACTGCTTAAAATTTGGCCGATGAAGGTTCACACTTTCTCCCTTGGATTGAGACTGGGTTTAAGACTGAATCAACAGCTTTCCTTGGTATGGGTTGGGTGCTAAGTCCCTAACCCATGCCAAGCAAAGCTGTTGACCTGATGTATGTTATCTTGATAAGTCTCTGCTACAATTCACAATAAAATTGTTTTTCTTAAGTTTTGAAATTAGTCAAAGATATTGAAACAGACAACATTTGAGCAGCAGCTAGTTTTGGTCAGTTCACGGGGGAAAGGGTTTGTCTGCGAAGCCGGCCTTCTACTTGCCTGCGAAGCAGACTCTGTTTTTTTATGTTCGCTGGGGGTAGAAGGCCTGCTTCGCAGACAAGCCTTCTACCTCAGAACATAAAAAACAGAGTCTGCTTCACAGGTAAGGAAAGGGGTTAAATAGATGCTAAAACTTCTTGATTGTATGGGAGCACAACAGTGCATTTTTGGGCTTTACATTGTGCAACATTGCACCTCCTTGGAAGCTTGCATGCGGGGAAGTCTGTAATTTTACTCATTCCATACCATTCCCAGGTTTTTTTTTCTAACATGTATATCAGAATTAAAACAAAGGTTAATGCAAGAGCTTTCATTCAAGTACATGTGTCAACATGCCTGGTCCAAAGTCTTTGTTTTTGGCATTCCCTGGTAACTACGATGAAAGCTGAAGTATGGCTTGCCAAACAAGAAATTGACCAGAAATTAAAACAAAAAAAAACAAAAAAAAAAAAGAAAAAAAAAGAACAAGCACAAACTTTACCAGGAATGCTTATGCTTGAATCACAGCTCAACTATTATGAGGTATGCCTGCAGATTTACTTGCAACCAAAAGGCAATACAAGAAGATTGGTGATTGACATGGAATTGGGTTTACTGGGAAGGTGCTTTCAACATAAATACTGCAATTTCTAGTGAAAACAAATTGTTTCTTCTGCATACTACCCCGGTTTCGGGTACAATACAGAAGTATGTGCAGGAATAACCATACGGTGTATGCTACTTATCCACAAGGGGTACTTGCGTACCAGAAATTACAGTACATTGAGCACACTGAATGCTTGGTTAAAAATCTCATGTACTATGTGGTAAAACTGCAAATTTAAACACAAAATGAATGCTTGCTTGTGAAACAACCTCAGATTTTGATGAGTTGTTGATATCCAGTTTAGAACTTTTAATTAAGACGGGAGTCAACAGCTGTTTTGACATGGTTTGGTCAATAATCACCCAACCCATGCCAAGGGAAGCTGTTGACCTGGGGCATATTATGTTTATAAATTTCATCCATGATTTTCACCCAACTTGATTTTCATTACTCTTGAAATTAATTCAAAACATTGAAGCAGATAGCATTTGATGAATGACAGGCAGATTTTGGCCACTTTTTTCTTCTTTTTGGGGGGTGGGGGGTTAATCCATAAATCCATTCCCCTCTGTCAGAGTATTTTGATTCAGGTGCCCCAGCAGATAGTCAAAGTGTATGGCAATGATGCCCTACAGATGTTCAGTATCACCATATGGGCCTCAAAGCACAGGTAAATTAATATAAAAATATGTGTCATTCAGTTTCTTTTAGAGATTATTCCAAGCAAAAGGGCCAGACATTGGGTGCATACTCAGTGTGCCACTATGTGTATGTGCATGTACCACACTTACAACCACCGATATAACTTTATTTTTTTTGAGTGTCATAAATTTAGGTATAGTTAATATGTGGTTATGCTGTACATTGACATCAAGAAGATTAGCAATCACAGATTATTTTTCAGTAAATCAATGTTATTTATGGCCAGGACATTGAGAGATTGTTGCCTTTGATGACTGTGATAGTGGTATGCCACAAATCTTGAAATGCTAGCCACAGGTAAAAGCAAGACAATGTTGTATAAATGGAAAGAGACCCTTCTGTGATGTTCCTTTCAGTTTAGTGGACTGCGTTAGTTTTATCACACAGTGGTACCTGCAGTGTATGCTCCCTGCTGATAGAGAGGTCAAAGGTCATCTGCACTTAGTGGTCCCAATCCAGGTTGCTGGTTCAGCTTCCACCACTAGGTGTCACTTAAGTGTCATTACCTCTTGCAAGTGCACTCATATAGGGAGGTGGGACAAGCAGGGCCATCTTCTGCCATTGTGAGTGAATGGGATATTTTACACCTGCAGAGTTCTCACCTGTTTTTCTGGATTAGAGTAAGAATTTTAGTGCAAAAATGCTAGTCCATGATGATAAAATCCCACCCTCTACATCTGACACTCTTGTCCCACCATGTTCCACTTTCACCAGATTACGCTGCAGGCGACACCTTGTGGCGGAATCCGCACTATCATCTTGTGATTAAATGGATCCCACTGAGATAAACCGTCACTACAGATTCTCTCTTAGGTTCCCTGCAGTGACAGGTCATCTGCTGTATGTTGGTGTTTTGTCTTGAAATGATTCCTACATAGAGCAGGCACCAGCTACTGCACTCAATGAGATCCAGTTGTTTATCAGGCTGCCAGGCATAAGTAACTCAAAGCACAGGTTCCAGGGCTTAGAATACACAGCCTGTATATTACATGTATAATACTAGGCTACGTAATCTAATGTCAAAACAACATGTATGTAGTCATTATTGTTACTAACAGTACGTGTAGATCTTGCCAATAATATTAATGACTAGTTTAGAAATGCTTAATAAATTGGTGGGTATATGCAAATTGCTTAGTGGCTTTAACATCCGATTATTTTTCTCATAATTTGGACAAATATGATATAGCATGCATATGGACAAACGCATGATTATATAAACAGAGTAAATATGCTGAGCACTAACAATTATTTAAATGGGTACTTGTAAGATAAAGCATAGCATAGACAATCACATGATAGATAAAAAGAGTAAATGATCTGAGTGCTAACAGCAATTTAAAGGGATACTTGTAAGTATAAAGCATGGTGATGAAACACAGGATAATCCTCCGGAACATACTCTGATAAAAACGCTGGATACTTCATGTGCGGAGCACAATACATGTACAAGCTTTCCACTGTTACTATTATAGCTTGCTTGCTGTGTTATTTTGTGGAGGATATTTTGGTTAAAATGTTGACATTAACTTCTGTTGCTATCACAGCCATGCTACGCCTGCCTCATGGCAGCAGCTGCATGACTTTGAAAAAAAACACACCTACCATGAATAATACATATACTACCATTGTATGGAATGAGACCTTTTCCTGTTGCAATTATGAGAGCCAACCAAAGAAATAACTGTTAAAGTACAAGCATACAGCTGCATAATCATGAGGTACTGCAGACATTTACATGTATATGGCTCGCATTTAGTGGAATGCTTATGATCAATTAGATTATCAATGGTTATAACACACAAGGGACCAGTACTTATAACACAGACAGCTCAACAGGGCCATTACATGTTAATTAAAAATTGTGATGGTATTGGTCTTTCTTATTCCCCCATCATGTCACCCCCACCCTCAGACATAGGCATTATTGACTTTATTTTTAGGGTTGCTCTTGTATAAAGTAAAACTAATGCATTCACATCTATTTGGTCATTTTCTGATTCTGAAATATATAGGGAACTCTAAATGAATTTTACTGAAATTTGGATGAAAGGACCCTCATAAAATGTAAACATGGTTTAAAGGAATAGGTCATTGCAATGTACCTTGACCCAAGGATGCTAATGGTCAATAAGAGCTATTAAAACAATGAATCATGAAATACTGAAGGCCAGAGAGTTGACTGGTTCTGCACTGTGTCATCATATGAAACTAGATTGGATGTTGCTAGTGTTTTTGATTGAAGGTCGCAAGGGAGAGAAGCCCGAGTGGGACAGCTCAAAGAAATCTCCACCCACATTTGACGACATATGGGAAAGTGGGAAGACGAAGAAAAGCACAGGACAACGTCGAGAAAGATCACCCACAAGAAAGACTGGACCGCGGTCAGCCTGGGCCGATGCTGAGGTACGTGTTTCCAGTTGCTGTTGCCTCGAGAGATAATTATAATGATATTTTGACACTCGTCCTCAGATGTGTCCTTGTCCAAATTTTGGGAATGACTGTCATGCATCTGCAATTTGATTCCAAATTAGACCACGAAGCACTAAGTGTTGTTTTGACGAGTTTGATGTCCTAGCTGAGCTCACATTAAAAGTTCTATTAATTTTTTTT
Organism: Hermodice carunculata; assembly: GCA_964020975.1. Classification (NCBI taxonomy): domain Eukaryota; kingdom Metazoa; phylum Annelida; class Polychaeta; order Eunicida; family Amphinomidae; genus Hermodice; species Hermodice carunculata. The sequence goes on along the minus strand of CAXHWN010002136.1, from coordinate 122,678 downwards.
TCTATTAATTTGCATGCAATTGTAAATGCCTGCTGTACAGCTGTGTGTCTCTATATGCTGCTTGTCCATGCAGCAAGTATAGTGTCTTCATTATATCACTTTTTAAGTGAGGCTACTTCTCTTACCATGCTTGCAAGGCCATGTTTCTGGTGCGTTTGGTTTGGCCTTAAAAGAGGGGGACTGCTGTGCCCATAAGGTATTGTCACTTGAACTCTGACCTAGCCCACTTACTACTGGTCCAGTGCATTTCCAAGGCCCCTTCAGCACATGAAAAGAGGCACATTTACATGATATAATATTTACAGGAGGATGATCAAGGATTTGAGAGCTTTGGCTACCGTGGCCCACGGAGACATTATGTGAGTAGTGAGGATGCTCTGGCTGGAGAACTGCCCGTCGCTAAGGCCGAGAAGAGGAGCAAGTTTACTCCTGTCTCCAGGTTAGTACTACAGTGAAAACTCGTTATAATGACTCCATCTGTTCCCTTAGAAATGTGTCAGATAACTGAATATATCAGGCAAATAAATCAAACAACTAAGAAAATGAACTTTTGCCATTCAAAACTTGTGTCATTATAATGAATATGTCGGATACCTGAGTGTTACTATAATTAGGCTTCCCTGTGTACAAGAAGATAATTAGTGGACGTTGGGCTCGGGTTTTTTTTTTTTTTTTTTTTTTTTTTTTTTTTTTTTTTAATTTTTACTCAGCAGACTTGTCAGCAGCTGAGCTCATCTTATGGTCCTTTGGTCGGCATCAACAATTCACATTTTTGACTCCGTCTCCAAAACCATGGAGCATATTGACTTTAAACTTGTTTGAAATGTACCTTGGGTGGGTCTCTACCAAGTGTGTCAAAATGGTCAAGCTCCAGTAACTTTTAGATTTTTTTGTGAGTTTTTTTTTGGTGAAATCCTAAGAATATCTTCATTTCTGAAAATGCTAAGCCAATTGCTTTGGAATTGCATAGGGACTCTTCTGGGGACCCCTAGATCTTCATTTGGTCAAGAGGTAGCACTGTAATTTTTTTCAATTTTTTATTTTTTTTAACAAATTTTTGTATGTTTTTACAAATTTTGACATCTACTCCAAAATCATTCCCATTATGCTGGAATGTGGTGGAAATGTTCATTGTGGAAGAGTCAAAGAAAGCAGTACACCAAAGGTAAAGTGATGGCATCACTCGCAAGAGGTTCCTGCTGCTACCTTATATACCAGTAGAAAAATACCCTCAGTGATTAATCCACGAGCAAGCATCAGACACTACTGCAGCTTTCGCTAAGCATATCCAATTTAAATACATTGTATTCTTATTATACATACAAGAGTAACAGTGCCACATCTTCCATGTTGTTCTAAAACAGAATCCCCTCCCCTCCCCCAGACACCCTCCCCCCCCCCCCCCAATCTTTTTGTGCTCCATGTCACACCAAATAATGCAATGTTTTAAAATGATTGACTGGCAGTAGGCAATAAGCTTTGAGGAAGCAGGATATTTAAGAAGTTTATATCTGCAGACTCATGCCATTTTAAGACTTTGAGCTGCTAGTATGTTGATATATATGAGTGACCCACGTACTTAACCTAGTGACCTCATTTTACACCAAGGCATACATGTACATTCTAGACCTGATGTGTGTGCATGAAGTTTTGTGAACAAAATAGTCCAGGGACAAAAATGTTACAGGCTATTAAAAGGCAAGTAGTAAGGCCAGAGTTTTTTAATTTTTAGTTTCACAGACATTTGCTCGGGTAGGAGGGAGGAATAAAAATAAAAATAAAAATTAAGCACTTGCATTTTTTTTTTTAAATTTTAGTTTCCAGACTAAAGGGTAGGAGGGGGAAAAATTTCCCACACACCTGGTTACTTCTATGCACTAAAGCATGCCTACATGTATTACTGTACACCATACAGGACTTCAGTGTATTTAACATGTTCCTCTCACTTTATACACTTGTCTGTTTGTATTGTAGTATGTTTTTAGACCTCTAGTCCTAGACTGGTGCAAGCTTTTCAATCTGAACTACTTGCATGGATGAAGGTTGACTTTTCCCTGGTACTTTTATCAAAATTACGACATGAAATTTATGAGAAAACAAGGTAATGTCAACTTTCATCCATGTTTGTTTGTGGATTCTAAGGCCAGCCTTAAAAATATTTCTGTTTCATATAACAGGGCCTTGAAAAATTTGATGAGGCAGGGAGGATTTTTTTTTTATTATTTATTTTATTTTTTTAACTACACATACCTACTACATATTACTGCAATATGGGCATCATGCCAGTACGGGGGCTGATGGACTTAGTATTGATACAAGATTCCAGGTTGAAAATTTTTCATTAAATCTGTATTAAAGCAAGAGACTGCCACAGATGAGGTTGTAGCGGGACAATATATGCTTCAGGCTGGTTTGCTGGCGCTGAGACAGAGTAGCCCTACTCTAAATACGCCTCAACTGGGCTTGAATTGGGGTGGGTCTTTTGCTATTTTAAACATGTACATGCACAGGGCTTCAAGAAACAAAGGATTAGCGTAATTATAAAGTTGCCCTTTTTTAAAAATATCATAGAAGAGAAAGAGTAAGATATCAAATACAAATGTGTAGTTTTAATTTTCACTTGGCAACAGCAGGGGAGGGGAGGGGAGGGGTGTATGATGAGGGTTCAGAGTAAATATTACAAGTCATGAACACACCTCTTCTGTGTGTATGTGCAGGAACGTGGATTAAGAGTTAATGGTCAAGTCAGATTTAATCTCGGGCAAGTTAAAATTAATAGGTACTTGTCCGGTCGGGCAACCAACTTTTTTTTCGCTGGGAACTCTATTCCTCAAATTTTCATGACACAGTTACAAGTTGCAGTTGTTTGCAAGGCTGGCTATGGGGGGGGGGGGGGGTCTAATCACTTAAAAAATCAGAGCTTTCGCTGCATGTGCGTGGGGCGCCGCTAGGTGATAATAATCGCTAATTGATAAACATTCCAAGTTTAAACAATTACTTGGTCCGCAGTTGTATTCATCAGAACTTTATCTCTGTAAACACAAGCAGACATTTTCACTGTCGTACACTACATGACGTTACGATAGCAAAGGTACCGGCAGTAATTATTGGTTTGTTGAGCGGGTCACACTACTCATCGACACCGTCAGTGTGATCTGCCCCAACGATGTCAAAGCAGCGTCAAAATACAATGAAATTTGCATGGCGAATTCATCTGCAAATTAACATCAAATGCCATTTATTGGTGGGTTCTAACAGTGTTGGAAAAAATAGGTGCCTTGACATGACTTCCAAGTTCCAGTCACACGCAAGTGACAGCGTAGGGTGGATCTGCGGTGAACTGACCCAGTCTCACGGACTGATTTGGGACACATTCGGCTATTCCCGCTATCCCCTACCTTTGCGTATTTGCCTGTGACTCCAAATAACTGTTGCAATTAACACTGGAATCTTTATTTTCGCATGCTGCAATATAAACAAAGCTTCCCGTTTGTGTGTTCCCGCCGTAAATTACGGCACATGTTCACAGGGCGGAAGTCATGATGAAAACACTGTAACACGAGCCGTGATTGGCTCATTTTTGCCTGTGACTCCATGGACCAATCAGGTGATGTGTTGTGCATCAGACCACATGGCCAAAGCAGCTGTTTGTGTGCAGTTGCAGGAAAGATGTCGACATTGCGCACACTCGATTTCTGATTTGAAATATTAAAATTTTCGTTTGAATTTGATTTAGGAACACTTTTTATTGCTAGGAACTTGCCAATGCTGTATACGCAAATTTACTACAATGTACCGATAGCATTCATGGTAGGTACGCAAAAGATATGCGTTTACAGAAATGCCACACGGGGCGTGCGAGTAGCGTTAAATCAAGCCTGAAAAAAAAATTTTTTGCACTGTTGAAAAAAATATTCCAACCGCAACGTTTTGCGCACACCGGGCGCGTTATACGAAACAGAAATATTTTTAAGGCTGGCCTAAGCACGGCTTGTGGGAACAGAATATCCTGATTTTTTTAAAAAATAGCAGAAAGCCGCGTCGGTCAGCCGGAAATAAAAAAAAAAGATGAATTTTCATTTTTATTTTTTCATTTTGGCTAAAATAGCGTCAGTGGAGTTGGTGAAACGAATAATTAAAGAACTCTGGCCTAATTGAAAACTGTTGATGCTTGACCTAGTTTTACGATATGGCATGCATGTTACATTCTGATTTGGTGGTTTTCATGAAACACTAAAAACACATGGAAGAACAATTCATGGACACATCACATTGACCCAGATACATGAACTAGTGTCCTAGATTTCTAGCATGACACACCCATGGGTTCATGATGTGTATGCTATAGTGAACTTGTGTGGTCTGTTACAGTGGCGGTCGTTACAAAGGTTACAAAGCAGATGCCATGAAGCACAAGAAGGCGCTGGGTAAACTTATTCAGGAGCAGCAGAGTCGTCGCGACTCGGGGTTTGAGGATGACAGAGATCTGGACAACCAGGATGATGCCACAGAGCTCTTAGGTAAATTGAACACTTCCCTCTGTTTGGTTCCAGTTGCCATTTGTCAAGAGGGATCATAGGCCCCTTCCGTCTTTTATCTGATTGATCAGGAGAGGTCAGGTGACCCTTCTTGATCGGTGGAACCCTCTAAAGCTACGAGTACTATAGTCTTCTCCAGGTAGAAAAACTGAATCCTTCGTGCTTGTTTCTCATTTGCCAAGAGGGATCATGTGACATCTCTTCTTTTATGTTATTGGTCATGTTGAAGGATTAGGTTGACCAATGGTACCCGGTATCGGTAGATTATATTATAGGCCTATCCCAGCACAAAGCTGACTCCTTTCTGGTCTTGCCCTTGTCATTTATGCTGAGATGGTAGAATGTTTGCACATTTTATTTATTTATTAATCTATTTATTATTTTATTTATTTAGTTTTTTTTTTTTTTTTGGTAATGGTGTCATGGGTTGTAAAGCTTATGACAATATTAAGAGTGGTGTTTTATGCATTAACACTGCTGTCTTCTGTTAGGGCAAAGTATCCTATATTTCTTCAATTTCTTATTTTCATTCATTGTCATCTCCTTTTCCTCAAAAAATTAAAACATTCATGATCTCATTCATTCTGTATGGCCAATACATGCATATTCAAAATAGAAAGTGAAACTTGTACTTGACTAAACATTTTTTACAAACCATGAATTATTCGCAATATTTTTTTTGGCAGAGAATGCAGATGACCTTAGAAGTGAAGGGGTGACAAAGGTCAGAGGGTCAGGGTTCAAAGTCAGTAAGGTAAGTTGATACAAATATTGTTGCTGCAAAAGTAATTGATCCCATTGAACATAATTAAATCCTTTAGCTCAGTGATATTTTATATATATATATAAATGTATACTCACTGCATAAAATGAGAGATGTAGTGTATAAGTGTTATGTGATTTCCATTTCAGAGCTCAAGACCTAAGACAAGAGTGGAAGCACAGGTCAAGGTTAGCATCTGTGCCCGATGTGCCAGGTGAGATTTCTTCTCTTTCCTTTCATACTTTGAAAATTATTCACTGTATTCCACCTAATGAGAGCCCTGGCCCCTTTTGGGATGAACTAAATAAGATGCACCATTTTAGGACCTATTCTCCTCCAAAGGCTTATGCCGCATACTTTATTTTGTTCACCTCTGGAGCTAGTAGGCAGTGTCTGGTCAGACTGAGAGTCTCCCCCAACCATATGAATGATGTAGTCTGACTGGGATTCTCAGTGTGGCCAGTCACTTGTTCACCTCCAAATATGCTAAGCATTTGGTGTTGAATATTTGAAGTACTGTATGATCATAAATTTTTGCACAGGATAAATATTCCAGAATTTTCCTGAGTACAGGCTGTTCAGAAATATTAAACTCGCTGAAATTCTGGCAAATTTATCTAATAAAGTCACTACAGAAGAACATATTTTTCACAGTGCTTTAATTAAAATATAAAAAGAAGCTTCCTCACACATCTCATAAGATACATGCTTTTCTGTGGTGTCAGTTCGGGAAAATAATACTCATGAAAATCTCTTTTGAGGCTTATTCAAGAAATTTTATACTCAGGAATATAAATGATCACAGTATTAAGTGCAATATAAGAAAAGTGGTTATAGATGTATTTATATAGCCTTGTTTTAGCTTTTTTGCAAGCTCATGAAGGGAAGGTAGATGCTTATTATAGCACAGGTGCACATTAGGAGGAGTATGGTACATGGTATACATCTATGCTGCAGGGCCACAAGGTCATCCTGCTCCCTAGAGGAAAATCAAGACCTTTCAGCCAATCAGAGGACCCAGTGGCACCAGACCAAAACCATAGAATAATGTGACTCACATGTAATGCATCAAATGCTGTTTATTCATATTAGCTTTGCACTGTATAATTTGAATGTGTTTAAATGTCAGCATCAGAAATCTCTTTTTCACATTGTTTTAATTTGTTTTGTTCATGAAAAAGTGAATTTTATTCTAAACATTGTGTTTTTTAAACTGCAGTTTGTGTATGTATTCATTTACTGTTAGAAAAGTCACTAGTCTTGTTGCGTATTAAATTACAATGTGGCATCAGGTAGGTACCCTTCACAGTCAGGCGTATGTGATATGAACGCTGGTGGCGTTTACATCCCATGTCTATTCCTTGACTCGATTTATATTTGCCGTTGCTTCAGAGTGATGTCAGGAGAACCTAGTGAGCCTGCCGTAGGTAAGTACTGCGTGGTTTAGTGTTTATCCATTCCAGGAACAAGAATGCTGCAGAATAACATTTAAAAAAAAGAAAGAAGAATAATATTTCATTTGGTGTCAAGGCATGGATAAACACAAATTTATTCTACTCAATTATAAACTTTATGGCACAGTGTGCAACAGCAACCAGAATGAAATAAATGTATGACAGCATGTAATTAGTTCTCCCCAGGATTACATAGCACATTTTGGCCCTTGATTTATGTGTAGATCTGATCATTTGAATTCTAGTGTTTGAGACCAAATGGGACATTTGACCTGGAAGAGGCTAGTTTGTTAAATTTATGCAAAATATATCTTGTTGCATGGTGATTGCAAACCAAAAATTATTATATGAGTATGTTAAGCTTTCAGAGTTGTGGTAATTAATTTTTTTTTCTTTCTCACTTGTCTGCTTATACAGGGACCCAGTTTGGGGAGTTGCCTGATTATAGTTACGACACAGCAAGGGAGCCAGAAAGCAGACCACAGTCTGGTGAGTTGAGCTACTGTGTGGGTTGAGAATGTATGTGAGTTGGATAGAAATATGTTTACATGTGGTCCTGCGTGGCCCAAAGCAGGATGGGACACAAGCATCGCATGCTGTCACACCGAGGGATGACCTCTACTGGTGTACTTCCACAACTAACTCCCATTCAATCATAATTAACCAACATTCAGTCGACTGGTCTTCAAGTCAACCTCTCCAGTGCCAAGAGGCTCTTGCAATGGAAGTAATGTAATGTTACAATATCAATATGCATAAAAAAAAATCAGAAATGGGGAAGCAAATATTTCGAGCTCTTCTGCTGGCAGATTCAGAATTCACACATTCAGCTTCCTATTCCAGAAAACGGATACGACAACTTAAATAGTCCACAGTGAGCAGACTGCATCTCTGTTTATAGATTGTGTCAGTCAGAGTGCAAAAACATGCTAGCAGATGTACACAAAAGTGTTGATCTTGTGTGTGGAGTTTTGAAGCTAAGTATGCCATAGAACTGCTGGTCTAGCTGTAACTGTTTATTTTATAATTACTGGGACAGAATATAATGCCCCAGTTTGTTTCTACTTCAGTTATACACTGGCAGGTGGTTTAACTAAGGTAAGTTGTCCAGCTAGAAAGGGTACATACTTGTTCAAGGGTAAGACAAATGTTATTCTTATCTGAACTTGTATTATACAAATTTAATAATTATATTTGGTTTGACAGGTATTCTTTATTCATATGAAAGCTCTGCATTTATAAGCAAAGCTTCACTTACTTAGCTAATGCATTGACATGTTCATATATTTTTTCATTATTATTTGGGTTGTCTTTGGTGAATATTTACCTTCTAAACAAGGAGCCGCTACTCAGAGAGGCGTGTATGGGTACAGGCTCCGAAACATGCAGTGCTGTCCAGCTGAAACTATCTTTAGCAAAATTATCTTTCCTTCTAGCATTTTTGCCACTTCTTTACATAAGAAACACTTACTTTTGAGAAAATTTGTAGCAATTTTGAAGAGTTTTGTAGCAAAATTTTGCTACAATGCTACAGTTGGACAACCCTGACATATTCTGAGTAGTTACCCGCTAAAGACTCTTTCATTTATTTGGGCTAATACAGCCTCTGTCAAAATTCTACAGAAGAATGTGACAACAGTACTTCCACATATATATAGATATAGATTAGACGGTGACAGGTTAGCTTATCGAGTGCAGAGAGTTCAGACTACAGAATACGGTAATGACTACCAGGAAAGTGGTTCTGGACCAAAAGACACAAATACAATAGTTTTAATTTTCAGTAGTGCTGTCTTTTTTGCACATGATTTGTGCCATTTATGTGCATGTATTATGGAATCATGAATGGCTTTCAACAATGAAATTACTCCGGTACTCTGATAAAATATCTTGTTATTGATCCAGAGTGGCTACGTACAAAACTTGTTTCAATGCCCACGTCCCAACAAATTTTCTTGGTGGTACCTATTTAAAGTACCCTAGTACATGATATTTTGAAGAAATGTATGAAGCCTGACAGCTATAAAAATGCAAACAATTAGCAAAGATAAAACACTTATGCATTTGATTTAATGGCCATACTGTAATGTCATAATAGTACAGATATTAAATGCCTTAATGTCTTTCATTGTTGTCTTCCTTTTGGCAGTGAACATGTGATTTAGAATTAACAAAACTGAATCGAAGGTGACACCATGCAAAGGTCTACGTGCACTTGCCTCTTGTGCCCAAATTTTTTGGGACACTTGCTCTGCAGTGAGATGTAGCCACAGATAGACATAGATGACTTGTGGATGCAGACAGCATGGTTATAAGTGGCAGGCTCTGTCATATTGCTACCAGCAAAGGGGTTCATTCCTGCATCGTGTTCAGGTGCTTGCAATACATTTTCTATGTGTGTTGGTTTTATGTCTGGTAGGGATCCCTGTGGCTACATGTTTTTACACTTGAAGTTATTTCTTTTCAGCTCGAATCAGTCCAGGTCCAAGTGATGACGAGTTTGAGAGTGTGTCGCAGGTCACAGGCCCAGTGAGTAAATCATCATTTGTAATTATCAGGAGGGCTTCTGGGGATTTATGTTTTGGGGTATTTTTTTAGCAGCTTTTGAATGTTAAGCTTATAAAGCGAAATAATGTACCCAGATCTGTAGATTTCCTGTGCATCTATCGTATGTGGTTCATAGAGATGAGTATCCTGAAAAAAGCCTAGTATTGATCATGATAAAATTGTTATGTTCTTGCATTACAATAAATGTTACGAACATTTCTATCAAAAGTGAGATTTTTGAAATGTCTCCTACAATTCTGCTGCATGTGATGGACTTTCATCTGAGGTTTCTGGCACTTTCTGAATAAAATTTATTTTTGAATTTCTGGGAAAATTTGACAGGAGAAGCTGTTATGCAAACAACACTGCTGTTGCCCTTGAATAATATCTTATCTGATGTTAAGCAAAGGTTTATTTTGTTCTGTTCTATAGAGACACCCAGTATGGCAGGACTCTGATGGTAAGTATACATTGTATATCGTATGTATATATTAGCATTACATCTGTACATGCACTTTTCAATTTTTTTTACCACAGACTTTTTGAATTTTGATCTGAATTTGTCTTGACTTAAACACAATTTTAGAGGTGACTTCAAGATAATTTTGAGGTACATGTACTTTGAAGAGAGTAATCTACCTCACATGTATGTCATTTAGGGGTCATTACAACATTAACTGGATTGATTTTTTAATGGTGCTTTACATGCAGCAACTTTTTTAGTGTTTTAGCTTAAAGTTAGATTCAGTGCTCATATTAGCTTGTTGGATTTTTATAAGTTAGAGTCAGGAAGACCTGGCCAATGAAGTATGTTGTCACATATTACCATATGAAGGGCAATTGTTTCATATGTATGGGTTATTTACCTAGTATTTGTAAAAAACAAACCTGAAGGTTACTTACCAATTTAGGCTAATACTGATACATATGCAGTGTGGCTTTTGCCAATAGTGAACCAGGTCTGCTAATACCATGGCAACAAGCTCAGATGCCAGCACATGTGCATGTGGATTCTACAAAATACCACTTGATTGTGATGAGGGAAGAATGTCCCCAGACATATATATGGTGCCAGTGATTAATCATGTATGTTTTACTGGGGTCATTTACACAGACGGTTCCATCGATAAGCTGATGTTACATGTATCTAATACAGTGGAACCTGGTTTGAAAGCGATCTCCACTAAAGCCCTCATAATAAGAGTCCCAAGCGCATTATTGTGCCTCCTTTTCAAGTGTTCCCTATACGGTAAATGCCTTCTGTGTAGTACTTTTTGCCTTGAAAAGCTTCATTCAATAGAGAGGCCCTCTAAAATACCCAGTCATGAATTCTAGTCAGTAATATCTCGGGCAGGACTCACCAGTGCTACCTTTAATGTGATTAGATTGATGAAGCTATATTTATGTCCCTACCTGCATGTTTACAAAGTGCCAATCTTGCCTGATGTCACACTGTTTAAATCTCACAAGTGTTTCTATGTAAATCAAAAGTCTCCATCAGGACCAAAGCTCTCTGAATTACACTGACCATATCATCTAACAAACTGTACGTGTCAGATCCGATTATTCCTGCTTTAAATATAGTATTTGGCCAAAAGGTGGAAAATAGGTCAAATGAGTGCTGAATCTAACTTCAGGTATTTCCACAAGTTATATTTAAATATACTGGCAGGTTAAGAATAATTTGAACACCAGCAGGTTAGAGTTTAAGATTGGGCCATTTCCAATTACTTAATATGTAAATGAGCAACAAAAAACATGAAAAATATCAATTAATCCACAGTAGTTATTACTACTGTGTGTGAATTTGTGAATTGTAAGTCTCATTAATTAAAGATAAGAGTAAGGTACAAGCATACATAATTATTTAGGTGTTACATGTAGAAGGAGCCTAAACTATAGCAAGTCATCTTTTGTGACCGTGTTCTAAGGTTTGGGCAACTTTTTCAGTCCTGGTGTTACATTATACATACTTTTCTCAAAGTCACAGTTAAGGGGGAACAGCAGTTGGTAGAAAGCAAAGACAAGACATCTGGAGGAGGTGGTACGTGAGAGAAAATGATTTGATCAGGGGTGAACAGTTCGCAATAACAACAGTGACTTTCAACCTCGATCGCCTGAGGCCATAGATTAGAGTCCTTTCCTGTTACTGTCTTGGTGCCCTGGGGCTGGTGGGTGTTTCTGTTCCTCCTTATATGTGACTTAAGTGTAGCATTTTCTGTTACAATTCTGTTGTGCACCATGTATAGCAAGTGAGCACAGTGATTTCCAAGTCTTTCTGTCCACTGTTTGTAGGAAGTGACTGCCATATTGTCCCTTTTAAGTGCTGGGAGCTCTTGGAAACTTAGCCCCTTTGATCCAAAGCATGCAATTAAAATAGAGTGATTTATGGTAAAAATATACATGTAGGGCATAATGGAATTAGTGGGGTTAAAAGAGAAAGAGTTGTATTGGTGGATCCACATTAGATCTATGTTGCTTGAAACAGCATCTGAAAGGTCAGATTGTGGTAAAATGTTAAAAAGATGCCACCAGTACTCTAGTCCATTCTATGGTTCAAAAGAAGGGGCTGCTTAAATTGGTAGGGATATGTAAAAGGGATAATATGGTATTCAAAAGCAGAAAAGATACTAATTTGAAAATTTACCTTAATGAAAATTATGAACTTAAAGGCCAGACAGCAAAGCCTAGATTTACCTAGCAGACTGCAATAAAACCATATATGACAAATGGGTGCTCCCTTCACCCCATCAACCAGGGCCATCAATGGGGACCATTTAAAGCCTGGGCACTGAGGGGTAATTAGACACATCAGATAATTGTGGTCTCCACTCTCATCTAATGAGTTTTTGATTGGAACAAGACTAACCCTGGATCCTGTGGGAGGTATACCTGCATCCAGACATGAACAGTTATCTGTGTATAAGTAAAGCCATGCATGCATTTGTCCAAGCTCTGCCAACAAAAATTACAAAAACTTCATTTTACAGGAGCTAATGTATTCAAATAGAATGAGATGATGGCAGGTTGAGTAATTTTGGGTAGTAATTAGGCAAATTGTTTTATTTAAAGTTTTTTTTTCATGTACATGTATGTGTGTGTGTACATACATGTATACATGTACATGTACATATACAGTGCTCCCTCTTTACAACACCCCTCATTACAAGGCAGTATCTGATATAACACAGTGGTTACCATGGCTCCCTCTGAAATAGTTTTCCCGTTATTTCTATGTTAAAAATTCCTCTGTTGTAAGGTGTTTTTGCTTGCTATAACATGGTATACCCTGTGGACCCAAACACCAGCATTATAAAGAGGGAGCACTGTTTATGTGCATGTAAATGTATACATGTTTGTACATGTATGGGAGGGACAACCCTGGACATAATGCACTTCATCATTCTAATTTCTTATCACTGTCCTTAAGCTCATTGTGGATTGAATTTTTCAAAAGTGGAAATCAGACTCATTTTACTCATTGAATATTGGCATGAAAAAAAATTAAACAAAACAAAACAAAAACAAACAAACAAAATATAATAATGTGTTCAGTCTGCTTTTACAGTGTAAGTTTTCTGCTCCCATTTTCCAAACATTGGACTTCTGAAAACGTAAAACTTGTCCCAGAAGTCAGGAATCTGTACAATGTGCTTTAACATGGGTAATTCTGCTTTAAAAAGTAGCAAAATCTTATTTTTCCACTTTTCGGGTGTTACCAATTTGATTTTTTGAAGCAGATTTTACAGATTCCTGCACTTTGGATTTCACTGGATTTCTTCAGTTCCATCAGCATTAAAAAGTTGGCAAAAAAGCAATACATCAATGTCTTGGAAAGGGATATAGTTCATGTCTGTTTCTTAATTGGTGTAAAATAAATAGGATTAATTTCAAATTAAATTCAGCGGGTCACATCATCATCTCCATCATCATCTGAAGCAAGATACATTAAACAGAATTTACTGTGTCATTAATGGCATGACTATCGCCATATCACTGATAATCTCTAAGGTTAGATTTTATATTGTGAGCATTTTGTTTACTTAATTTTTTATGTGTCTCAGAGCTAAACACCAACCAAAAGCACACTGAAAGTTTAGAAATCTCACTGCCAAGATGTAGGCCTATCCTCTTGGGCCCTTTCAAAATTGTGATAAGTTGCCATGCATGGCACCAACCACACCACAGACTGCCCCATTGACTCTGTACCTCAGGGTGTCACCGGATAACATCTGCTGGCACGCAGACCACACTGGCTTTATGTCCAGTAAAACCTCATTTATAACTGTTTTTGAAGAAACGCCTATAATAACACGACCTCCCAGTCAAGTGAAAAATTTAAAAGCTTGACTGATTTTGGTGAATACATATTTAAAAAAAACCCCAACAAACATATTTCTAAGGTATGTGCAAGGAGGATAATCATGAATATTTGCTTCACAAACAGCCTAGACAAATGACGACAGTGGCTGCCTTGTTCTCCACGAATATTGGAAATTGCTTCAAAATTTGCCACAGCTCTTGATGCTATTATGACCAGTGGGGAACTCATACTGGTCATTCTTGGGTCCTTTCGATATGTGCTGTCTGGCCCTTAATCCGTACTGGTCAATCTTGGGCCCTTTTGACATGAACTGTCTGGCCTTTAATCCATATTGGTCAATCTTGGGCCCTTTTGACATGCACTGTCTGGCCTTTAATCCATACTGGTCAATCTTGGGCCCTTTTGACATGCGCTGTCTGGCCTTTAATCCTGTGGGGAATGAATCAACAGCTTTCATCGAGACATTCTAAACCCAAAGTGGACCGAGGAAGGCCATTGACCAAGCAGGTGGCATTTATGACACTATCATCTCTGGTATTTTTAATGGGAAAGAGTTACCTGCTGATACATCTGTGTTAAATCCCTTATGGTCAGATTTGTTTACAAATACTTGAACATACAGTGTATATGTACAGAACTTTATGTTCCACCGTACACAGAAATAACACTTTGGGAATAATAATAGTCCTGTGCAGATGAAAACAGTAAAGGTTCCATATACATGTATAGTTTGTCTGTAAAATGTGGAGTGTGCTGTGTATTGCATCAGTTTGGTCATGAGGGGAGACTGGTTCCTGTTCCTGAGATATGACAGCAGGAGAAAGCACATCTTAATTACAACATATTTTCAGTTGTGAAGAAATTCTGTGTGGCTAGCCTTGTCAAAAGAGATAATTTTGCAGATAATTTAAGTGAATTTTAACAGATCCCCACAGCAAATTATGACAAGCGATTACTTTTAGATAACTTTTTTTTTGCATTGAGAAGTGTCATAAACTTTTTTGTTATTCTCCACCTATGAAGTGGTTATGGGAAGTTTGCTGTTCTTGGTTTAACCCTTTCCCCCTTGAATTACGACTGAGTCAACAGCTTTCCTTGGCATGGGTTCGGCACTAAGTGCCCAACCCATGCCAAGGAAAGCTGTTGACCTGGGGCATGTGATCTTGATAAGTCTCATGTACATTTTGTCAGACAAATTGTTTTTCATAACTGTTGAAATTAGTTGAAAACAATGAAGCAGACGACATTTGACCACCAGCCGGTTTTGGCTGGTTTGAGGGGGAAAGGGTTAATGACCAAGTCTTAAGAAATTCATTCAGCTTTCTTGAATCTGTTGATGTGTTTCTATCACAGCGGAAGTGGCTGCTCAGACTCCACGTAAGGGAGAGCACATGTTTGCTGCACATGGTGCCCCCAGCAAGGGACGACCAATGTACAGGTAAAGAGACAGTAATAATGCAAAGGAGCAGTCTGTCCTTAAAACCTGATAAGTAGATCCTGAGAGGATTGCAATTGACTTGATTCTGCTTATTGATCGTAAAGCAAAAACAGTTCACTCACTTGCTTCTTTTGAGAAAAATCTTGTAATCGGACTTTCTCATGACAGAAGTATACATGCATATGGTCATAAGTGAACACATAGTTGCCAGTTTATTTCTCTCTAGAATGAGTTTTTGCACATGGTTTTAAGCAGTCTGTCTCCACCATGATTCTTAATGAGACCAGACACACTGTGAACACATTTTTGCTTTGTTAGTTGTTGCTTGTGTATATGCATTAGGCTTTTTTTCCTCTCTAGTCATTCAGGATATAAATATATATTCCAGCCCTGATTTTCCTGACATGCAAGGTGCCAGAGAGAAAGGTCCAGAAAGATCTACCTTGAAGAGTGATGATTTTGAGCACAGAACTAGTCCTCAAAAATCCAAGGATGTAACGTTCAGCGACCAAGATGCACTTCGTCAGACTTGGAGCCCAGGCTATCAAGGAGATGTTGAGTCCGAGGTGAGCATTTCAGAGTGTAAAGTGATGATTGAATTATCCCGGCAGGATTGATGTCAAGGTCACCATGAATGAAGTTAATTTCAGTTTTAATTTGTGCAAAAATTTGCACTGTCACAAGTGTCACTCTCACAGTGGGTATAAAAAAAATGCTTGTAATTGGACAGTTGAAGAAGATTGTTATACATGGCTCAAACTACAAGTCATGAGCATGATAACTGTAATTTGGCAGTTTGAAAACCACGCACCTGATTCAACTTGCAGCAAGGCAAGACTGACAAGCTTTCTCTTCTGCCACAAAATAGCCAATGTTACTGAGGGCAGCATGCACACAAATTTTAAACAATTAAACCTGTTTTATTCGACATGTTTTGTTGACAGCACTTGCTTTGTCTTAGTTCCATGCCGTCATTGCGCACAGAGGGTCAATTCCAGTTTCTTGATGTCTTATTTTGATGGAATCCTGCAAATTTGGGCTCACCAGTATTGTAGGAATTAATCTGTACTCGCTGTAGATACAAAATGTAGGTGTTAAGCTGTCATGTTTGGCTATTCATACTCAGTCTGATACCCAGTTTGACTGATAAAGACTACACATGTGTCCAATAAAAAAATGTCAGTTAATTGGTGAAGATACAGAAAAGTGTTGCATGACAAATGTTGATATACACACATATTTTCAAAACTTAAGATATGATTATTGTTGGATTTAGATTTCACCTGGCATGCTGTCTTCAAATTCTTGCCCTTACTTTATTTTCTTTGGTTAGTCATATGTCTTCACTGGAAAGCTAAAGGGTAGGCTGCAGTTTTATTTTTATTTTTAGGAATGTGACTCAAGGAAAATTGAACTAGTGCCTCTGATGCAATATATATATATATATGTGTATATATGTGTATATGTATGTGTGTGTATATATATATATATATATATATACATATACATATACATATATATATATATATATATATATATATATATATATATATATATATATATATATATATATATATATATATATATATATATATATATATATATATATATATATATATATATATATATATATATATGTAAATTAACAGTGTTTCCGTTGGGAATTTTTTCAGGGGGTCAAAAGAAGGGAAATTCAGGTTAGAAGACTTCATTTTTTACCAATTTTACATGTAAATAAACAAGATTTGTGACCCTTTAGAATTTTCTCAGAGGGTATTTGAGGTTTTCAAAGACTAGTATAATATACCCCAATTTGGGGGCTAATGGAAACACTGATTGAAGGTGAAAGGTTCAGTGCAGAATACCAACAGGACTCATTTATGCATGTTTGTCTTAACTTGTGTTTGTGCTCTAAATACCTTTACCATGTATGTCCATCCTTTTTCAGCTTGACTTGCGTTTGGACTTGCAGAAACTGGTGGGCTATGGACTGATTTAATTGGGTTTATCTAAGCCATAAATAATATCAGGACCTTCTTCACTCATTTGAAACCACATTTTTGTTCACTTGAAAATTTGGGACTATTTTGCTTCCAAAGAGATTGATCGATGAAGACTGTTTTATAATGTTTGTAGCTTTCTGTACAGTGGAAACAGTATGTAAAGTTTGATGCAATATTTTGTCACTTAAGGCCATGTAAATTAATGTGTGAGTTTCTCAGGTACATTTGAACAAACATCAAAGCTGGTCATTTTTAGAAATATCTTTTCACCGTTCTTTGTGAGACAAGGGGATGTAAATTATACAAGAAGAAGTTAAAAATAAACAAAGTCTAATTTTTGTTCTTCCATGAAGAAATAAAAAGGTCGCCAGTTACAATCATACAGTACCTAATTTCTGTAGGTATCTGTGCAAGAAGAAAATTATATTCCACATAGTCAAGCTCATGTAACCAAGAGCTCATTGGGTTGTTCAACAATATAATAAGCATAAATGTATAAAACAAAAAACAAAACAAAAAAACCCACAAAAAAGCACCCCCCCCAAAAAATATGGTAGAAACTTGGGTAATAATTACTTTTGGAAAGCAATAGACAGCATGCATTCAGAATCAGTCCTGAGGAAAAAAAAAACATGTGGGTGATATGTATCTATTTTCAGGTCAGGATAAGACCAAGTCAATAGCTTTCCTTGGTGTGGGTTTGGTACAGTGGGCCAAACCTATGCCAAGGAATGCTATTGGCTTTGGGGCATCTTATCATGATACTGTAAATTGCTATATTTTCGCATGTGTAAATTTTTGCATTTATTTGTATTTTTTGACATTTCATTGTTGTTTTAATTTCACAGTTTTGGATAGAATTCCTATTCAGACAATGTTAAGGCACTGCTTTACTGTGTTCTTGTTCACGGTTTTGTGCCATCAGCGAAATAAGCGAAAATAAGAGAAGAATGAAAATAAAGCAATTTACAGTAGGCCTCTCCTAATATTCTCAATAAATGTTATCAGTATTTAGATGGACTTTAGCTGATAACGTTAAAGCTAAAGACAGTTTCCATCAGGGTTTGGGCAATTTGAGTGAAAGAGGTTTCATCAGCTGATCATGTGGTATTATTTGAAGTCTGGAAAAGTGTGCCCTGTTCCAGGAACTGTTCTGTACTGCTCTGTTTGTTATGCAAGTGTATGAGTACTGATGAGTGAAGGAGGTCGCAACATGAGTCGTATCACTTTGTCACTTTGGCATCAGCTTCACACAACAGAGGGAAGATGGCATTTATTGTTCTTTGGACAGATGAAAAAAAAAACAAAAACAAAAAAAACTGATGCATTCATGGAAAAGGGATTGCAAGAGAAAGCAGAATAAGAGAATGCCTTATAAGAGTGAAAAGAAGACAAGAAGAAATACATGCATATATACTGTAAAGATACGTGAATCACAATGCAAATGGACTATATGACAGCCTAATTTATATTTCATGTTTTGCGGGTTTTTTTCAATCACACTTTGGTTTTCTATTTTAACTTGTACATTGTCTATGTTGTACATGTTCAGGTTTTCAAATTATAGAGGAAAATATCCCTTTCTTTGAAGGATATTCTGTTAAAAAAGACAAAAAATAAGTTTTAAATTTCAGATGGCATACAGATAATGAAGGAATTTGTCAAATTAAATTTCAAATGTAGAATGACCAAAAAACCAGAACAAAAGTGCACTAGATCATGGAATTATGGTGAAACTATGTACTGTGCATGCAATAATTTAAACTTTGCATTTCACAGCAGAAAATATTGACACATGTACCTGTACATACATCACTCTTCCACTGAAGTCAGTTCATTATGTCTTCCACAGTACAAAAAAGCCACACTGTTGTCGCAGTGGAAATTAAATCACAAATTTTTGTCACCGTCACATAGCTGCCACTGGAACATTACTATTCTTCAGTATTCACTAAGCCTGGTGCTATTCACTGACTAACTGTATACTATCACATTTGGCAGGGGGATCATCATATCATCATCATTGTTGTTGTCATATAATAGGTTCTCATATATGATCATTGCTCTCCTTGGACCGTTTTCTTTCTTGATTTTTTATTGACTGCCAGGCATTCATTTATGGATGCCAGTGACTTCTAGAAAGGTCTATATTGGTTGAGAACATATTGGACCTAAAAGATGACAACCAGGGAAAATTATTTCAGACGTCAACACCAAAGGATGACCCATTGAACATCATTTTTAGGTCAGCTGACTTGTCAGTCAGCTGAGCTTATGTTATGACTAGCCATCCTTGGTCCATCTGTCTGTTGTCCACAATTCACATTTTTGACTTCCCCAAAATCGTCAGCCAGATTTACTTCAAACTGGGTGGGAATGTGCCTTAGGTGGGTCTCTATCAAATGGTCATGCTCCAGTGATTTTCAGATTTTTCATGAATTTTTTTGTTCCTTTTTGGGGCAAATCTTAAAAAATCTTCTCCGAAACCACTCACCCAATTGCTTTGATATTGCACAGGGACACTGCCAGGGACTCCTTGTTTTGAATTTGTTCACCAGGTAGGGCTGTAATTTTTTGTATTTTTTATGAATTTTTGGTGTGTTCTTACTATTTTTGACTTCTCAAGAATCGTCGCTCAGATTAAGCTGAAACGTGGTGGATATGTTCTATGTGGAAGGGTCAAACAAAGTTGTTCACCAGGTGGCACTGCTGTGGATTTCTGATTTTTAACGATTTTTTTGATACACGTTTCTATGGGTCAATGCCTATTTATTACCATGCAAGCCAATGGGCATTGTAATGCTAATTCACATTTTTATTTTCTCCAAAACCGTCATCCAGATTGACTTCAAACTTGGAGGCAATGTTCATTGGGTGGGTTTCTACCAGGTTTGTTCAAATGATTATGCAACACTGAATTTTGGATTAATAATAATTTTTTGTTGTTCCTTTTTTGGACAAATCTTACGAAAATCTGCTCCACAACCGCTCACCCAATTGCTTTGATATCACATAAAACACTCTTAGGGACTCTTAGTTCTTAATCTGTTCACCCAGTGGTGCTGCATTTTTTTTTTCTTCAAATTTTCAATGAATTTTTGTGTGTTTTCGTTACATGTCACTCCTCCAAAACCATCTCTCAGATTAAGCTGAAACTTTGCGGATATGTTCCTTGTGAAAGGGTCCGCAAAGATATTCACCGCGTAGCACTGCTGTAGATTACTGGTTTTTAATGATTTTCTTCAACTCGGGTACTTATCACTAAATGTACCTTTTCCATTGCTTGCTATGCAAGTCAATGGAAATTCTAATGGTAATTCACATTTTGGACTTTCCTGAAGAAACTGTCTATCCGATTTACTTCCAACTCAGTGGCAATGTACCTTGAATGGCTCTCTACCAAGTTTGTTCAAGTGGTCTTGCTCCAGTGATTTTTGTATTTTTCATGATTTAAAAATGCCAACTGCTCATCATTTTCTTCACCTTGGCCGTGCTTTTACTGGAATTTTGGCGATAAAAGATTGCACATATGATTTGAAATGTAATCTGCAAGAATGCTGAAGAAAATTTTTAAGGAGTTTGTGGTGAAAATGCTGGCCATGGGTAAACCATCATAGCCCTTACAATTAGATATTAGGAACAAAGAAAAAAAGAGGGAGAGAGATCACCTCAAGTTGAAAAATTGAAAGTGTAGTGAAGACAATATTACCATAAGTCACTCTGAAGTTCCAGCCTTCAAGTTGCCTGCATGACCTCAATGCATCAATAATCCATTTGGTCCCTTTCCTTCCTACCCTCTCACCCAACTACTCGTTCCACCCACCTACCGGTTCCACCCATGTGTAACAGCAAGCTTCATTTGGGTTTCAGGCTGGCAAGAGCAAGGCCGAAAGCTTAGCAGAAACAGAAGGCAAACAGGTGCCCCACTAGAGAGCTCTATCATACTAACATTGTCACTAATGCCCTCTGGTGCCAAATTTGTGAAATGATGATGGTTGATCTTGGATTTAACCAATGTCTTGTAATTTTTATGGCTTTAAAGATTTTATTTTTTTTTTTGACAGGCAGAAAATTGTTTACTTTTGGTGCCAAAAATTCCAAAACAAATGAATTCCTCCAAAATTAACTCTATTTGAAGCAATGTATGTCACAAGTCCATGCAAGAAAACATTTTACCATGAAGCTGATTTGGCATGCCTTGCTGATTCCTTCCTTTGATTGTACTTACATAGCCGTACATGAAGGTAGGTTTTAGGCCACCATTGAAATATTATAACTTCTGCTTACAGTATAATTTTGATTTGTTCTGTTTCTCACTTATAAAATTTAAAAACAGTTTTCTTGTTGTACATGGTGCAAACTGACTCTACTTTCAATATACCTGTACATACCTAGCATATTCATAGCAAAAATCTGTTTGTACTGACCTCATAATAGTGTCAAAACTCTGGGACTGGCATCTCAAAGCAGCTATGAACAAATTGTAAACAATGAAACCACCTGGCTAGAGACAAGTGTTTATGTACTCGTACAGGGCAACTTCTAGTTATGAACTGATCAAATCTTTCAAATTATTATGGGGGACCAAAAGATGTGTGAAAAATTAAAAAAAAAAAAAATGAAGTCTGCAGAATAGACTGCATCTACATTTAACCAATATTGCTGTTTTAAAAGTAGGGGAAGTGATTTTTTTTTTTTTTTTTTTTGAGTGAAGGTTAGTGCACCAGTCTTTTTGTTTTGAGATGCCCCCCACACTTGCCTTCCTCTTCACCATGTCGTACCACAACTTGAGTTTGGCATGCTTCACCAGTGTGTGTGTTACCTATCTTTGTTTTATCACAGTTTGACCTCACAGTTCAGTGTTTGTCTTTCCAGCTTTTCCGTTGTGCCTCATGTTAACTGGTAGGCCTAGAACTCCCTGGTTGAAGATGGTTGAAAAGAAAATATTTTGCATGTAAAATGGCATTGTCTCTCTCATGCCAACATAATGTGTCACAAGACAAATTTGATGAAACCATCATGAAATATTGTCACAGATTGGGCAAATATTTTTTCTTGAAGAAGAATTGGGATTTACATGTAAAACACAATTAATGGTGACGATTTAAGATATTTACATTACTTCTGCATTTTCTGAGACAGAAAAGTGGGAGGGGTGCTTATGAAAGTGGGCAGGGATCTTAAAAAAGGGTAATATGGCAGTCCACACACCATATTACATGAACATGTCACAGGGTTTTCATTTTGCTTGAACTTACATGTTAACAAATTAATGTAGTATGTTTATTTTCATATATATTTTGATTTGATATAGGTGTGTTTATTTTCATTAATATTTTGTTTTGAAGTAACATATTTATCTTCCTATTGTGTGTTCCAGTAAATTACTGTTCATTTTGTTACGGTCACATTTGGTGAGATATAACCATTAGTGATGAGGACATTTAAACAATGTTCAAATAATGACTCCTATATAATGAAAGTGCAGAAAGTATACTTTGTAGAACCAGGTACCAGTCATTAATCAAAACCTTTTAGCTTCTTTCACTATTTTTGAATTCATGGAAAAATTTTGTAATGGCTGGGTGCTGTTTGGACATCAATGGCAAAGAGAACCAAGCATCCAGATCCAAATTGCACGTGATTACATGATACATAGAACTCTACTTGGTGACCTACTTTTTGGGTCACTGTGACCCAGTAATATCAAGTTTGGCGCTTGTCCAAGTTTATTGTTTTCCTTCAATAACTCCAAAAGTTATTACCTGATTTGAACAAACAGACTATATATGGAAAGCTGGATGTGGCGCGCATACTTTGAGCAGTAACAATTTTTTAATCCGAGTTCAAGGTCAAGGTCAAAGGGCCAGTTTGAATATAAGGGTTATTTCATGAATGCTCTGCACCCCACAAATTTTTAGATAGGTGCATATAACATTTAGGAGTTATAAAGTGTATAAAAATCTTTGTCAACATGAATGTTGGTGGGGTATAGTATTATGTAATATACAGGAAAAAATGTGAAAATGTTGTGACTGCAATACTGTCCACAGTTTTCAAGTTAGCCCAATATAACTTTCAGGATTTATAGTGAATATAAAGTATCTAGGTTCATTTCGATATTGGTTGGGCCACCTACAATATTATGCAATATAGGGGTCAAAATCTGAAAATCTTGTGAACACTCTATCATCTGTAATTTTTAGCATATCTTCACCAATTTTGGTGGGATTGTGGGGCAGGTCATAGTCTAAGTTGTTAATGACACTGGTGGTGCCACCTGTAATTTGACAGAAATTATGAGCCAAAATGTTATTTAAGATAAAAATTTCCATATCTTGAAAAGTAATTGGATTAGACTTGCCAAATGTAAGGATATATAGACGATATCTAAAGCTAGAATTTGATATAATATCAGTGGCCTCGACCTATTTTTGACCTTAAGTTTATATTCTATCCCAAGATCACTGAGGACATAAGGTTAAGGACTCACTCATTGTTGTATTGGCACATGCAACAATATCCATCACATTGCACGTGAGCCATGATTACATGTGGAGTGAAGTGCCATCTGGTGGACTCTTTGCTCACTAAATGTACATAAGCTTTATATGTTCAGAAGCCTCTTGAGGACTTGCAACTTTGTAACGAACAGGTGCAATATAGCCACAGTGCCAGCAGAGCAGTAGGCCCATGGGCTTCTTGTTTTTTCTTTAAGTCAAATACATGTACATGTATGCTAGCACGGTCACTCTGGATGTGAAAAAAGAAACTAGAATAAACAATTTTACTTCACGTGAAGAAACTTAGGTAAATGATTGTAGCCAACTGTAGCCTTTAGGGAGTTCTTCCCACAGGTTGCTTTGTCCTCAAATCACAGTAAAAATTGAGTGTTATCGTGTAATATGGATCACTGGATGTGCTGCAGATGTAGGGGCCCCAGGGCAAACAGACATTGTTTAAAAGAGTTCCTGATTACTGCCTGATAGCACTGCAGTCATTGAAAAAAACCAAAGTGGGGAAATCCTACAGTACTCTGTAAATCAGATCCACTCTTGTTGGAAAGTGACTATGAACAACGTCACAATGAGAGGATAACTCAACACTGGCACTGTTATGGGAAGGTAGTTTCTCCCACATCAGATAGTACTGCGTGTACTTTACAACTAGAACCAATTCCTGGCTTCCCTCTTCTGTTTGCCGCACGAGCTCTACATCTGCAGCCTGTCCATTTTACACGACCACATTCAATTTTTACTGCAATTTTAGGACCAAACAACGTGAGGGAAGGACTTCTGTAAACTAACCAAGTGAGGGTGGGAGGTTTAGTGATACTCGCGTGTATTTACAGGAGGAGGATGCAGAGACGACGAGTCCCAGTGTTTTGGCACGGGGAGGCAGAGGCTGGGCCACGCCGGACTATGATACTGACACCAGTGACGTCAACTGGCCCAGCAAGCCAGGTCAATAATCATTCTCCTCCCCTGCTAGTGACAAAAGTACCTGTATGCTGCACAAAATCAAAATTTATAAGAATTATTGTTCATTTATTTGGATTCATCATGCAGGGAGCTTTTATTCAGATACTAACATGCCCACTCTGGAGTACGAGATTTAAATTGCAGGGAAAGACCACTGACCATGCCAGGCTTAAGTATGGAATATTAACCGTGTCAGTGTCGGTGCTAATCACGACACACCTGTATACTGTACCCCTGTGTGATTAGGATTCAGATTTGTTGTAAAAAATTACCAGCATGGTTGTATTTCTAGAGACATATTAAGCAGTCTAGATCAGCAGCTTCTCCCTGTGCATTCTGGGTATATTGAACCCAAAGCAATAAAGGAGACTTGTTGACTTAGTCTCAAACTTAGCACTGATAGGCATATTTAGTCTCAAACTCAGCACTGAACTGGGTTAAGTTTAGTCTCAAACTCTGTACTGAAAGGTTTAAGTGTCCAGGAGGACTAGAAATACCATGTCCCAATATGACATCTACATGTACTTTTGAGCTGACAACTGGGCAAGTAGCCGTGGATGGTAGGAGGCAAGTTCGACTAGTTTTGATGCTCTGTGCATCTCATCATGAACTGTCGAAAAGAATGCTAGCTAGTGGTGTAAAAATATATATATATATATATATATATATATATATATATATATATATATATATATATATATATATATATATATATATATATATATATATATATATATATATATATATATTCAACCTGGTCTTATGCTTTTGGTTGCAACACTGAAAATGACTTTGGATATTGATATATTAAATGAAAAGTGTAGAGGAAAACCAGTCTACCTGCAACTTTTAAAATTATCTGGATAGATTTTGCTTTAATTTGAGGCTGAGATGAAATTAAAATTATGGCACGGAGTCACTGTGGCCTCCCATGTTCCTGGGAGAGAGTATATCATTCTGCAGTTATACTGACAGTGGCTCATAGGTTTTGTGTTGCTTCATTCAGAAACATAGAATCTCATCACTTATAGTAAAGCAAAAATTAAAAAAAAAAATATGCTTTCAGGCCCTCAATTGTTTCTCACTTATCCTGTCGCAAAACCATTTTTGGATATTGCTGTGACCATTGATAATACTTCTGTTGAGAATGAGCCACAAAATTCCTAGTAATACTGGTTGTGTGGGATAAAAAAAAAACAAACTAAAAAAAGTTGGTACACCTGTTAAACATTTTGCCTGCCTCCCTCTTTAAGGTTGTTTCAAAAGTGCAAAAAAAAAAACCCAAAAAAAACAAAACAAAAACAAAAAACAAGCTAAACTTTAAATTTGAGTGGCCTAATGTTATTGTTTTTTATGCAGGTATGGGGGTAAGCTCAGATACCAAAGGACACAAATCATAACCAGGTAAACAAAAAATTCTGTTACCACATTCATAAACTATGATCATATGTCTTAGCAGGCATTGGCCTTTTTCAAGGGATGGCCTTTCGAAGTTGTGACATTTTGAAATTTTACTGAACGCTCGAATTGTAATTTATTTGGTGAAAGGTGTGTGAACACGTTTTTTTATGAAGATTCTATATTTTCAGTTTTATCTCAACAAAGAAGCCAAATGTAACTCCCAATCCTGGGCATCAAAGTCATCTGCTTAATTTTTTTCTTATAAACTTCCTGTTAGTAGAAAAAAATAAAAAATTAAATGAGAAAATTGGAGATGACATTATCAAGGTGTTTATTGCATGCTTCTGTTCATCTTTCCATGGGACAGTATTGGGCCTTAACTACCAGCTGGGAACAGAGGAAAGTGTAAATTAACTGTCTCTTCTGTGTAGCAAAGAGTTAAAAAAGTGAACTTTGATGAATTCTCTGTAAATGTATTAGCTAAGATGGAATACAGAGCACAGCTGACCACTGTTAAATAAATGTCAGGTGGCTGTGCTCTTTATTTGCAGTTTATCAGTAATGCTCAAAGATAAGCACATTTTATGTTTTTTTTTTTTTTCAACTGATTGTGCCAAAAAACATAAAGCTCATAATTCTCTAGAACCTGAGACATAGATCAGTTTCATTGCTTTAGACATTTGGGCAATATATAAGGTGAAAAAAGCCAATTTACATATAATTGATATTTTGGTTTTGAAAAAGTGCGATACTTCATAGACTTGTTTGGTGCATTGTGAAATGTTGCTTGTTCTCCAATACAGTTATATCCAGACAGAAAGACTATAATTTCATAAATGTTACTTATTTGTTTCAGGTACTGACTATGACCAATAACTGCCTGTGATACAGTCATATCAAAAGAGATTGGGAGTCCTGAACCTGTACAGTTGTTTTGTGTTTTTTTGTCCATTTGTGAATTAGATCTATGAATAAAAGAAGTTTATATATTGTTTAGAGCCAAGGATTAAGTATCAGTGTATTACCACACATGGATTATACCACCCTGATATTAGGTAGGTTTCCATGCTGGTATAAATAAGTTAAGGTCTTGCAATATGGGAATCCCAAAAAGCTTCATTAAGAGGGATATGTGTTGTGTCAGCAGAGTTTGCTATTTTTCTGGATACCCAACCAGATCCATCCTTGCGTAACTCATCCCTACATGTTCAAGCAATTTGAGCCCAGGTTTTAGGCAAAGTTGTACCACCTGAGTAATATGGGGAATACCGAAGACAGTTCTTGCAAGTGTGCCATTGAGGCAATTAAATTTATCGACATCATTGCATACCTACCCAGGTGCTACACATGTACATGAGGCATAAACTTTGGCAGCACCCTGTATAGATTTGCTAGGAAACATGCGGCGCTACTCAAACTGACACTATGAATTGACCTCGTGGATGGACCCACTTTGTATTTTATATATTATACGTGTATGGCATTCAATCTGTTAACACAGGCAAAATTTGACTTGTTCCCGTATGGATGGAGCTTGATTGTCTCATGGCTGATCAGAAAGGTTTGTAATGATAAATGTGATTGAATTTTAGTTAGGGGACGCACAGGTAAAAAAGACAAAGCGCCATTGTTAAATATGTGCAAGGCCCATACAGTTGTAAAGTCCAAGTTGTAATTGTTTATTACCAGAGGTATGGCAAGCCATTTTAACATTTAATCAGATTTATGGATATCTAAAATCAAATTCTTGATACCAATAATTATTTATGGATATCCAAAAATAATTATTAATATCCAGAATTCTTTTATTGATATCAATAAATGCTTTTTGGATGTTTATTGATATCCAAAATTGATTTATGAATATCCAAAATGGAATTTGGATATTCATAAATCAATTTTGGATATCAAAAATCATTTTTGGGTATCCAAAATTGATTTATGGATATCTGAAATTGAATTTTGGATATCCAAAATTATTTTAGATATCCAAAATTCAGTTTTGGATATCCTCAAATCTTGTTTAATGTTAAAACAGCTTGCCATACAGAGGATCAATTTGACTGACCACCAGCCACCTGGGACTAACTTTGTTTAATTGCCTGCTTGACAGGCCTAGATTTATTAAGACATGCATCAGAAACAGAAGTTGCCTAGCATGAATGGGCCTGTTATTATTTTCCAAGTAAAGTGACAATGAGGTGAGTGTTGTGCTTTGCTTTAAAGTGAATGGTCACAAACAGGTTATTACAGGAATGGAGTGATATCAGTGCCAGAAGCAAACAGTTGTATTGGATTGGGTCTTGTGATGATCATTTGGCAAGAGCTTGGTCAAGGCATTGAGCACCAATGATACTGCAACCTACAATTACAGAATATACGTGTGAAATATATTTGCGAACTTTTTACCACTCATTATCTGATACAACCAGGTTGAATTCACAAATCCTTAAAAAATATTTGCCATGTAAAAAAAAAAAAAAGAAAAAGAAAATAGAAAAGGCATTTTAATGGTTTTAGGATATATCAATTTTGACATCATAATGGTCTAGACAAAAGTGGCCCCATGTAAGGAGGTCCTGGTGCTTTTTCCCCGAGGGATATCTCTCTTATAAGACCACTATCTTTTCATACAGAAAGTGTCACTTTATAATGCACTGTCCCCCTCAAAAAAGGGCACCCCTCTTATGTGGCCAATTATGTAGTGCAGTGGCAATGACCATAATGAAAGGGGACCACTGTGAGTGAAAGTCTGCATATTTTGATACTGTGAGATTTAAAAAGACCCAGAAATATATCATTGTGTCTACTTGTGTTTTTGTCCATTAAAAATGAAGATAGAATGAATATAGAAGATGCGTATTATGAACAATAAACTTGCTGGAAATTGGCAACTCGGTGTAGCCTGTCTCATTTTTCATTGGGAATTGTCTGTCAGTGTGGCCATATTCAGGGTCACCAACTGCTTTTTCTTCCCATTTACGTGCTGACACCATCTTGGACACCTGTAGATGGTGTAATGACCTAATAAGTGGACACCTGCAGATGGTATTATGACCTCATAAGTGGACACCTGCAGATGGCATTATGACCTCATAAGTGGACACCTGCAGATAGTATTATGACTTGATAAGTGGACATGTTAGAACTGTTGACGTTCTGACCTCAGTTTTGATGTTATACTGATCTTTTGATTTGTTGTTGACATATTGACTTCTTTGGACATGTTTTCTTTTTTGGTGTGCTGACCATGATTGATGCTTTGACAAACTGACCTCTGTGGCCATGTTTTGTTGTCACTTTTACCTCATCGGACATGTTCTATCATAATACTGGTCTTGTTGACATGCCTTGTTGGCCTGCTGACCTTGGCAATGTTTTCTTGTGATATTGATTGGAAACGTTTTGGTGACATGCTGACCTGTTGACATATTTTGTTGGCATATTGATATGTAGACCTTTTGTTGACCTAACAGGGTGGGAATGTTTTGTTAATGTACAGACTCCAGTAGACATTTTGTTGACAGTGACACAATCGGCATGTTTCGTTGACATACTAACTTTGGCCAGTGGACATGGTCTGTCAACATATTAACCTCAGTTGAGCTGTTTTTTTGATATACAAACCTGAATTGACATCTGTTGTTGATACATGGAGTTCTGTGGACCTGTGTGTTGACATATTGACCTCATCCAGTAGCCGTGTTCTGTTAAGAGACTGAGGTCAATATATCAACAAACGTCCTGTTCATTCCAACGGTGAGTCCACTTCAAGAAGATGGAAACTTGTAGTGCCCAACTTAATGCCAGCAGATCCAGCCTGAATAGCCAGAGAACAAACCTCTCATATATCTTTCACTTTGGTTTTTCTTGGCATCCACCATTGTCCCTCTTGTTTGCCCTTTGAGAACTTTCAGCTCAGCTGACTTGTCACTCAGCTGAGCTTATACGATGGTCAGTCTATTGTCCATCCGTGCATCCATCCACAATCTACATTTTCGACTTCCCCAGAACCGTTGGCCACATCCACTTCAAACTTAGTCGGGATCTACCTCAGGTGGGTGCCTACCATTTTTTTCATGTGGTTAAGCTGCAATGATTTTTAGATTTTTTTAGATTTTTTTTAATCAAAATCTTAAAAACTCCAAAACTGCCAGGCACATTGCTGTAAAATTGCATAGGGACACTTCTGGGGACTCCTAAACCTTAATTTGTTGAACAAGTGGCACTGCATTTTTTTTCTATTTTGTAACGAATTTTTGCAGGGTTTTGCTGTTTTTCACTTTATCTCCAAAACTGTCACTTTCTTTTTGATCTGGAGTGGGATTTATAGAGTAAGTTTGGGTGCATTTTTATGGTAACACTCTTGTTCCACCAGGATGATGAAGCCATAGCCAGCAAGGTGTCCTAAGAAGTGTAACCCTTTGACTTTGTGGGGCCCTCACCTAGGCTATATAGGACATGTCTGGGGGGGGGGGGGGCAGTCTGTTCCCAAATGCAACCCTGTTCACACTGCTCATCAAAGACTTTCGAACAGTGGCAGCTCAGTCAATAAGTGCAGAGGAAAAAGCAGTGGTCATGTGGTCATCTAGAGCTGCCAAAAGTGTCAAGAGGTCTGCCTCCTCTACATCAGCTGAGCTGACTAAGGAGGACATTCGAAAGGCCTGCCAATCTAGGAAGGTGAAGGCACCTTGCTGTACTGGCTCCATCACGGCACCCCTTATTGGTCTGCCCACTGTCACAGTTCTGGTGTAGACTATTGTGTTGCCAGAATGAGATGAGACCCTGGTCTGGCTTTCAGGCCTTACCTAACTCTGGCTTCCATGTCCAGCTCTATCCTAAACCCAGCATATAGAATAGCCAGTAGTAGTCTAATCCATCCTGCCAGTGCATGTCCAGTCCTAGTTGTTGTATCAGGGGGTACAGTCTTTTACACCTGCAACTGACACCAGGTTTGGCCCTTACCCAGACTCTCTTGCCTTTGCTGATTTCCAGATGGTGAGTCTGGACACAGCCACTGTACCTTTCCTTACTCTGGCCCAAACCCTTGAGTTTCGCTTGTGAGGTATCATCACTCATTGTATTGGCTGTCCGTTCAGGCACTAACTTGATGATTCTGCAAGATATGAAAGCTTTAACCCTTTCCCCCTTGAGTCAACTTTCCGTGGCATGAGGTGGGCACTTAGTACCCAACTCAAGCTAAGGAAAGTTGTTAACCTGGGGCATGTGATCTTGATAGGGCTCATCCAAAATTCTGAGTCAAAATTGTTTTTCATTACTGTTGAACTTAGTGGAAAACACTGAAGCAAACAACATTGACCACCAGCCGGGTTTGACCGGTTTAAGGGGGAAAGGGTAAATTGATTGCCATGCAGATTACACCAGTGGTTTATCCGCAGTTTTGTTTTATCCTCTGGCTCCCTTCCTTTCCCTCATAAGTCGTGAGGAAGACTGGTGTCTGCTGCCGGGAGGAAACACCTTCCGAAGAACAAGTTCCTGAAGAACTACAAGGTCCCAAGGGAAAAATTTGTGTTCAATCCCTTCTGTGTGAGTACAGAGTTTGCAAAATATCGTCCATAATAAGAAGGGCACTCTTTCAACAACAGTCTCAGAAGGCATCCTGCATCATCTTGTCAAAAATACCAGGGCTATGGCCTTGGCTACATCATAAGGAGTGTTTCAGGGGCTGCCCATGTTAGGAGAGGCTGATGCCCGTCCTTGTACGTCTCAGAATGCCAAGTCTTTAATAGACCTGCTACAGGTTGGGGCTTTTAAAATTCAATTTTTCTTTTTCACTTCAGTATTTTTAGTCTCATGTCTTCAATTCACCATTTTTATTCATTTGTTTTATTTTTAGCAAATTACTTCACTGGAAAAGCCATATGCAGTCTGATCATGGCCCAGTTGAGCAAACTTAGAATAGATGGCAGCCTTTTCAGATCTACTGCATTGTTGATTACTGGCCAAGTTGAAAGAAACAAAAACTGACCAGCGAACCTGGTCCACTCCTGGCTGCTATTTTATATTTGTGAGGCCTACTGCCAACCCATATGGCCCTGCTTCCCAAACCGCAAGTTTAGAGTTCATCATAATTACCCATCATAAATTTGTTGTTTTCTACATGTTGCACAAGTCCCCTGCCTGAGATACCTTGTGTCAAAAGCTGATCATATAGGCTTGCCTGTCTGGTAAACAAAAACATACAAGAAGCATGGTTAATTTTAGTTGTTTGACACTCCCAACTCACTTCTTGCCCTAGTATATCACAAATCAGATTTCCACTGCTACAAACCTCACACTGCGCTGAACAACCTTGTATGTGGGTAACGTCTCTTAATATTGGAAATGGGAAAGTTCAGTATAGATATATCAAATATTGCAATATCTACAGGGCATGATTATGATATTAAGTAGTGGCAGATATGCTACCTCACACACTGCTAGAATCCTTACCAAGCAGAGATCGCACTTGTATTTGACTCCCAGAAGCAAAAGAACTAAGGGCCTGTTGTGTCTCAAATTGGAAGAAAACTGTTGAAGGCAGCAAAATTTTTTTGGGAAAAAAAACTCATCACAGCACTTTGGAAGTGTGATTTTAAGTGATGAGCTCTCTGAAAATTACCTGGCACAGTATATAAGAGGAAGCCTTGAGGTCTGTGGTAATATTACATGGAATATGTAGATATTTATTGGGGATGTAGAGGTGGATTTGGGGGAAATTGCTGCCAGATATGCAGCATGTCTCCAACAGGATCCTAGGATAATATGCTTTTGAATCTGACTGAATATACTGTATGGGACAAACGGCAGCACTGCTGAGGTGTCTGGTCATAGAATTTGCACCAGGTCTCAGCTGGATTAATGTCATCTATTGAGTACAAGGTGAACAATGGGGTTGACACAGCAGATATTGCAGTAG